>JAQHUG010000062.1:1774546-1792715 GCA_028555095.1 Dicrostonyx torquatus
AAGTTTCCATATATGGAAGGCAATCTATACAAAGTTGCCAAATAATGGGGCAGAGACCCAGCTGTCTTGCTAAATGAAACTTGCTTTACATATAATTGAGTTGTAAGCCAATGGGGTCCCATGGGACTTCCCAAACAACCCAGGATGTTGCCAAGACTAGAGGCTGCTCTCCATAAACTGACAGCATGCACCATTGCTGAAAACAGCACCTATACAACTCATTGAATATGGAGAAGTCAAGCTGGACCTAAGTAGAGCCTTCACCCCTATGTTCTCGTGTCTTTGGTGCAGAAAGAAGCTATAGATGCAAATAAAATATAAATATAAATACCAACCCAGCCACAAACTCCTTGGTCTAAAATGCTATCCTGTCTTCATGGTTTGTTAGGGCAATGGTGGCATAAAACTTTTGGTAGTAACCAACCAATTTCTCTCATTTGTCTTGGGCCCCCACCATGAGATAGAACCTACACCCAACACCAAGAATCAGAGATTAGATTTCCAAGGGACCTAGGATAAATCCAAATAATATTGATCTAAGAACAACAAAACACAGCAATGAAATAGCTCCTAAGACATCCTGCTAGGTTCCCAGATAAGTGCCTTGCCCACCCATCATCAGAAAAGCTTCCTCCTTCATCAGATGGGAACAAATATAGAGGCCAATACCCATACTTTCTACTGAGAGTGAAAGACCTTGGAACACTCAGCCCTATATGGGATGTCTCCATCAAATCCCTCCCCTCAGGGCTTAGGGAACACTGAGGAAGTGGAGGCAGAAAAATTGTAAGAACCAGAGAGGATGGACAACAGCAGGAAAACAAGGTCCTCTAAACAACTTGAGAAAATCTCATAAAACTTACAGAGACTGAAGCAACATGCAATCATGCAATAGGCCTATTTGAGTCTGCACCAGCATATATCTTACGGTTGCCAGTTTAGTGTTTTTATAAAAGTTTTGAGTGTATGAATGAGTGGGTCTCTGAACGTTGTGCTTTCTCTTGCACTCTTTTCCTTCTGTTTGTTTGTCTAATAATGATGTGGTAATGTTATTTTTCTCTTATTATATTTTATTATTGTCCCTTAGAAGCCTGTTTGTTTTCTAACGACAGATAGAAACAGAGTGGATCTAGATGGGAGGGAAAGTAGAGGGGACCTGGGAGAAATGAGGGCAGAGAAAACCATAATTAGGATATATTATGTGAGAAAAAATTATTGTTAATAAATAGAAAATAACATGGCAACTCTAAGTGCATTTATAGATTTTGTTCCATGTATCTGTTAAAATAAATTTAATTTGAAGTAATTACACAGATGTATGTATAAATTTGAAACGAAAATTAGTTTTCTTATCACCTGTTTTTGGAGTTGGTCCAAGTCATTCACTTGCTAATCCTAACTTGAAAATGATTTTAGCTCAGATATCCAGATTCCTCGGTTCTGCAGTCCCAATGGCTTTCCAATATACTACATCTGCCCAAGCCATGCTGAGTCAGTTCTGTTACCTTCAGCCAAACAGTTCTGACGATAGGGTACATTTTAGTTTCTGATTCCAAACTGGAGTTAAGTCTTAAAATTGGAAGTAAATGTCTCGTCTTTCCTGCTTAAATATCTTCCTGCAGGAAAGATTTTTTTTCTTTTTTAGAAATCCTCCCATTGCCCTCCACTTGGCTCATGTTGGAATGCCGAGAGCCATTTTTGATTCCTTTAGTCTGAGCCTGTGCCTTTAGCTGTTATCTGGTTTGATCATTTCGGTTCCAGATTGTACAGAAACTTGGTTCATCTTTCTTAGTCTTCTCTGAAATGTTTTGAACATAGCAGCCATGCAGCTTCCCTTGTTTAACACGCACCAGGTACTCTCATAGGAGGCCTGCAATAGGGCAGATGGCCTTCTGTTGCACCCAGAAAAAAATGCATGCAGCCTCAGTTTTTATTAAAAGCATGCCATGCAATTCTATTTATTGAAGGAGGTATTCCATAAAAACTGCACCCCATTTTGTTCTCGGCACGGCATATTTGCCCCCATGGCGGTGTAAGGCGGAGGATGCTTCTTTGTTCTTTCCTTCTTACATGAGTTCTCCTTTCGATCCTCTAGATGTTAATGTTCCCAAAGTTGAATCCTTTTCTGATCATCCTTATTCAAATAAATTTTGTTGCACTTAAAGCACTCATAAACATCTAATTGCATATATATTTGTCTGGTTAGTTTTTATTGTTGACTGTATGTAATGTGTTCATTTACTTATTTATTGCCCATTAGGAGCTGAGCATAAATTTCAGTTTGTTAGGAAGAGCCTTTGTCTACGGCTGCTGCTTCAGAAGGTTATTAATGGCACTTTTTCACTTTTAAAACCTCAGGTCTGGACAACAAATTAAAGGGCCATTTTTCTTTTAGGTCATAGGGGTCAAACTTGCAGAGATCATTCTTTTCTTTTTTAATCTCACCAGTACATATAATCTTCCAACAGAAAGTTCTCTTGAGGACTTCAACATGCCATGAATGAGTAATCAATATCAAGTTTCTTACTAAGTATTTCTGGATGTTACCACACTGCAGACATACCTCTAATTTTATCACCGCTCATGTTTTTAGTTTCCTCTTTCTCTGTGAAAACGTACCTGCCATCATCCCTGCTATGCTTATAAAATGGGTTAACTAGAATCACATGATAAAAATAATATTTTTTCAAGTCACCATTTCCTTCTCTTTCTCTTTTTCCTTATGCTGTATTTTAGATTACCTAAGTTTTTCCTCTCTTCCAAATTTGTTCACATCTCACCATCCCCTCTTTAAATTTATATTTTGACTGTTGGATTCTTTCCCTTGTTTTACGGAGAGACTTCCTATCCTGTCCCAACACCTGTGACTGAGGAGGTGGGCCACTCAAAGCATACGATTGCTTCAGATGAAGTCCGATTGGTATTGTGACTTTGCCTTTTTCTAGCTTGTGATTTTGGGTAAGATAAGGTTGAAGCTCTTAACTTCCTCAGTTTGAAATGAAATAATTCCCTAGGGCCAGGGAGGTGTTCATGTTCAAGATGTATTTCTAGATAACTGTGGAACAATCCAGTAATATAGTAGGGAAAGGCAATCATAGTCACCGTTGCCATACTTGATACAGGAGATTTGGAGCTCACTGCTTGAGACAAGCTGACAGTCTTTACTTGCTATCACAGTCCATGCTGCAGCATCCTCTCTGATCACCAAAATGATACCCAAGGACTTGCACATGTCCAGCTCCTGGATGTTCACTTCATTTGGCAGGAACCAACACCACTAGATTTCCAGTCTCACCTTCACTCACCGTAGCTCATAACACAAGTTCATTTTGTCCATGTTTCCTTGCTTTCTCCTCTCCAGGCTTCTCCTGTTTATTCTTTCCCTCCTGATATCTGTGCCTACATGAATCTACTTATCATTAATTTAGCCTCCAGACAGTTTATTACTAAAAACATTTCTAGTCAGAATGTAGTTTGAAAAGCAGGATTAGAAAAGAATTTTAAAGGAATAACCTTGGATGCTACTTAGAATATTCATTAATAAATATCTTACACAACCCCCACCTAATAGGTCATCACAGAAAGTCCTCAGTGAACCCTGCCTCCCTTCTGGTATTCTCACTGTGTGGTCTTTTGCCACAGAGACTTTTGTAACCAGGAGAATCAAGGAAACTTGATGAATTCAGGTATTAGATAACAGAAGGCCATGACTTCTGCCTCCCCACTATGGGTCCTTCTTTTGTGCACTTTGATGACATTAATTGTCACACTACTGAGACTCCATGATAACCAGCAGAGCAATGTATGGAAAAGAGCAGCGGATCTTGTTTAATATCTATGAAAAAACTTAATCTTGAAAATAAAATAAATACCAAAGAGGTTTAGAGTTAGAGCATTTTCTGGCCAAGTCTTGAAATGACTGCAATGCAATGTCTTTTTGGCTGCAGACGATGGGATACTTTGTGAAACCAAACCATGAAGGAATGACATTTAAAGGAGCTAACTTTGGGTCGATGTGTTACATAGCAACAGGTAACCAGAGTACCCTGGATCCTTTTCTGTTCAGTTTTCCTCATCTCAAGCTCAGGGTGTTCAATGCTGTATGTATTTTAAAACTTGTTGCCTGGGTGCTCCATAAACTTCTATTATAACCTTAATTTAATGTTCACTGTTATCCACAGAGAATGATTTTTCAAGACTTTCATTCTGTGTCTCCATTTACTGTCTGATATGCTGTCACCAGCCAGCATTCCCAGATGATAACTCAGTGTCTCACTGAAGTTAGTTTAGTTTAGTCATTCTAGCTCCCAAGCCCCTTCTCTGTCCTCGATGCTACCCTTTGCCTTCAACAACCACCCCCTTCTCATCCGTATCTGAAGACGCGTCTGCTTTGCCGTTCTAATTTATGATAACTGCTACGGACCTCTCCTCCTTCTTTCACTTCTTCCTGCTTTCTACTAACTTTGTTAAAACTATTAAACTCTTTCCTTTGGTCCATTTATTTTTTATGTCTCTTTTCCAGTAACTTGATACAAATACAGGTTTGTCACCCATAGTCTAAGAAAAAGAAAAAATTTTCTATGTAAAGCCAGAAATAACAAATGTAGATAACTTTATTTATCTATTTATTTATGTGAGTACGTATATGAATATATGTTATGCATACATGCACATACATATTTTTGTTTAACAACATATGTGTGTATGTATATAAATATATTAAATATAAATAAATATATAATATGTTTATATATACATGTATGTATATATATATTATGCTTTCTACTGTACATCATCCTTCTATGCCTTTCCAGGAATGGTTTATCTTTTCAGCAATGTTCTTACTATTTCTTTAACAATTATAGCTTTAGCTCACTTTGTTACAGAGGTACTACTCTGATAAAGTATTATTATCTCCACTTCCTTTAGACTGGCACTCTTTGTCACGCAGTCTTCATGAATCTTCGTAGATTTTTGTCTATTGATGATTCTGTTCCTGCTCCTGGCTCTGTGACTACTCCCTGCTACTCACTGAAAGAAGATCCTGGGTGATGTGATGCTCTCTCCATTCGTTTATTTATTTGTGAACCAATGGTAAAGTGCATCCTGTGTGCTCGCTGCTATGCTTAATGCTGCACCTGTCCTTCTCTTTCTTTTCCTTTTCCTTATTTTAGATTTTTTTTATTGTTGTTTCCTAGAAATCTTTGTATGGGTTTCTTGCTAACAACTGTGACCTCCTCCCTGCTCCAGAAGTCCTTACCCCTGGTTATCACTACATTGATATTCCCTTCAAATGTCAGGCATTACTCCTCCCTTCAGCCTTTCCGTTATGGACAGTTCGGGTATTGTGTCACAACTGCTTGCATGCATCCTTCCATTGCCTCTCATGAGTGATGCCCTACATCATGCCTTGCCCTTGCCATAGCTCTCTGTGATAGCCTGAATGAGGAAGTCCCCACAGTCTCTGGCATTTGCATTCTTAACTCCCAGTTTGTGGTGCTGCTTGGTAAAGCTGAGAAGGTGTGGCCTTGTTGGAGGAGGTATGACAATAGATGCAGGCTTTGAGAATTTAAAGAGTTCTCTGGCTTTGTCTCTTTCTCTCCCTGCTTCTCTCTCTCTCTCTCTCTCTCTCTCTCTCTCTCTCTCTGTCTCTCTCTCGCTCTTTTTTCTTCTTGCTATTGGGGATGTGAGTTTTCAGATGTTCCTGCTGCCAGGCCTATTGCCTTTTGCCATGATTCGCTGTCAAGATGGACTCTTACCTTTCTAGTACCATGCAACTCAATGAGTGTTTTCTTTATTCAGTTGTCTTTGTGATAGTGTTTTAATTACAGCATTAGTCAAGTAGCTGGTGTTTTCCTAAACACCTGTGGTCATGGCATGCCTTCTTGTTGTTTAAGCCTGTCACTTTTAGCTTTGTTTGCTCCAGATTCTTCCTTTCCATTCCCTTCCCTTCCCTTCTCTTCCTTTTGCTTCTGTGTCCATGTATTTCATTAGTTAAATTTGATTTCAGACACATTATCTTTTAAAGTATTTGTTCTTAATATATAGTCTCCTCTATATATTTTGATTTTCTTGATCCAGGGGAGGATCCAAGCCTTTGTAATTTTAATTTTAATATGCAACAAGAGTTTAAAGACTGTGATTTAGCCCAGATGAAAAACTGTAATATTTTCTCACTCGTCAATGAATGAAGGTCTGATTATTTAGCTCAACATCTTAGAAGTCCTATAGCATGGTTCCAAACATTTCTAAACTATTTTAATTCCCAGAATGTTCTCTCTTAGTTATCAAACTGAACTACCTGCTTTACACGTACATTACTTGAGATAATTTATCCATATATCTCTGTGCTATTTCCATTATTTAGACTTGGGAATTATAGAAAGACCGATATCATAGGCCTCATTTCTCCACTTGTCAAAATCTTAGTTACTAAATTAAAAGTTTTTGAAAACTGTTAAAGAAAAACCCTAAAATGTTCTTTCCTTGGTATTTGGGCAAAGAACATGAACCAATATACATAGAAGATAATTTTCTAGCAGCTAGTAAACATAAGAAAAAAAATTGAGTCAAATAAAGACTCTAATAGATTAAGAGATGCCTGTTGATTTTAAATAATGTCCTAATGCTTTAAAAATAGCATTTAGCATGGGAATCTTGGGAGAGGGTTGAAGGGAGCAGAGAAAAATGTAGAGCTCAAAACAAATCAATAAAAAATAGTATTTAATTTCAGGAAGGAGGTTGTGAGAGTAAGAAGCATCATCATTGCTGTAAAGGATGTAATTATGCTTCCGTTTGTTGCATACACTAAAAGTAGAAAGGAATCTCAAAAGCATGTGTGGACATGTGTGAAGTGCCCCAGAGGGTAGGTGAGGCCATTAGATCCCTGGAACTGGAGTCACAGGCAGGTGCTAAGCCACCGATGCAGGTGCTGGTAACTCAGCTTGGGTCCTCTGAAAGAACACCGTGCTGGCTTAGCTGATGAGCCATCTTTTCAACCTTATAAAAAATACTTTTTGAAATATTAATTTCATTTGTAGACATTTATCCTGAGGAAAGGATCAGAAATTCTCATAGATAATTTTAAGTGAAGACATTTGCCAGAGAGTTATGTGTTGTGACAAACACTAGAAACAAATGAAATGCCCAGTGGTGGGGGAGTGGAGGAATAAATCATCTCCGTGTTGGAGTCAATTAGAAACAGTGTTTGCGAAACCACGGGGAAGTAGCAAATGTGGATGATACTGAATGAAACCCACTCGACAGCTATTCTGCATGCCTGTTTCTGGGGAGCACTATTTCCTCCTCCTCGGGTGCCCTCTCTGTGCTGAACAGGGCTCTCCAACTCGTGTCCATTTTTGTCACCCACTTTCCTCTTCCATTCCTTAGAGTGAGTGACTTGATGACTTGCTTTGTAAGCATAAGAACTTGAATTTAGATGCCCAGTATCTACATTAAAAGTTAGGCATGGCTGTGTGCCACATGTAACCCAATCTCTGAGCGGCAGAGGCAAGGGATTCAAGAGCTCACTGGTCAGCCAGTCTAGACAATTAATGAGCTCCAGATTCAATGAACGATCATGTCTTAAAATAATATGGTGGAAATCAATTGAGAAACTGCCTAACTATTGAGGGATTCTGATACCTGTGTACATGTACACACACACACACACACACACACACACACACTCACGAAAAGTGTTGCTTGAAAGGTGATTGAGAGCACACACTCAATTCTTCCTTCTGACACTCTCTTTTCTGATCTCTTTGGCTCTGGTAACTAACTTCCACTTTTTCCTTATATGTAAGTTTTTCAAAGGCAACAGCTTCTGAAACAGAAAGGTGTCTCTTTCAATTTACCCGACAAATTTTATGCAGGTAAACCCGAAAAATTTTTGTGTTCCAATGTGCGGCATGATTTATGCGCATCTCTTCCTTCAATGCTCACAAGATTCAGGACAACTCATTTTACAAATACACAGTTTTTAAACATAAAGTGGAGAAAACCACCCTACAAACCACAATCCCAGAGAACTTAGACAACAATGAGGACACTAACTAAGAGAGACATACATAGATCTGATCTACATGGGAAGTAGAGAAAGACAAGATCTTCTGAGTAAATTGGGAGCATGGGGACCTTAGGGGAGAGCTGAAGCGGGGAGGGGAGAGGCAGGGAGGGGAGCAGAGAAAAATGTAGAGCTCAATAAAAAATAAAAAAAACAAACAAATGCACAGCTGGAGAATACACAACCCATTTGCTTCCCACAAGCCTCTGGTCAGAGAACTGAGGAAAAAGAGCTTAGATGGAAATGGCTATGAGACTTGTACTTGCAAGCGTCTGCTTTTTGCCTCCCTGGCAAGAAGGTATGCTTCTCACCGGGAAACAAGGCAGCCCTTGAAAACAAAACAAAACACCCTTCCGTGCTGCAGCAAAGGAACTGACTCCCAGACACTTTTCATTCTCGAGGATCTACTGATAAAGGTTGAAGTGTCAAAAATTTTTTGCAATAAATGTCCAATTTTCAGACTGTGGATCAGAGGGAACAGGAAGTCTGAGGTGAGAGGATGTGGACGTAAATGAATGTTGTCTGTGTCTCTCTTCCCACAACCTCGAAGCTGTCGCAAAAGAGCAAAGGCCCTCCAGGAGAGCCCACAATGACTGCACATTCTGCACAAAGATGCTCAGTAATAGCATGTGCTGCCTTTAGAACTCCAGTAATTGCTTGTAAATCCTACTAAGCCTGGAAGCTTTGGGTCCATTTGTTCAGCTCAGATGTGCTATGGACTAATAAGCCAGAAAGAGAAGCCAGCACTTGGAATCTTCCCTGGGGGGTAAGACACCACCGCTAGGGGCTAGATGATCCAATCGGATACAATGGTTTAGAGAAACACAGTACAGTCGTAGACAGTATTCATACATATATACAAGGCATCTTATTGCCGGGAAAGAAGGATGCACCTAGATCCTTCCTCAGCTACTATGTCCATGGCAACCTGGGAAGAACAGACCAGAGATTATCTTCAAGAATGATCACTTGTTTTCCCCAGTGCCATAAAACACTTTCAAAGTGCTTGTTTGACTATAGCCCTTGGATGGACTGGGGACTGCTCATGAACTGGGCAATGATCTTGTTATGTTAAGGTTTACAAAAGGTGATCTCACTCTGCCCTTTCTGGTACCCTTAGTCTGTTTTCATGGAGGTAATGTGAAGAAGCGTGATCACAAACTCCCTGAGGAGCTCGGATCTGTGTATTGAGATCCTATGCTAAATACAGTCACATTAAAGAGACTTCATACATCTTCCTCTTTGTGTGTGTGTGTGTGTGTGTGTGTGTGCGTGTGCATGCATGTGTATGTTTGCTTGTGTTTGAACATGTGCCCTCCACTTCAGATAGTGAAATATGAAGATATTATGAGGTGGAAGAAGATACTAGTTCTTGGGGGTAGAGCCTCAGGACTGTGAATAGTGTCTTATCAATGAGACCACAGAGAGGGTACCATGCCCTTCTACCACGTAAAGTTACGGTGAGCAGACAAGCCATCTCAGAGAAAGTAGACCTCCACCAGACAACACAATTGTGGGTGCCTTTACCTCGGGCTTCTCAGATTTCAGAGTCTTGAGAAGCAAGCCCCAGTGTGAGGTATCTGCCTCAGGTGCTCTAATGAGCCGCAATAACCCTTGAGAACGCTGTTTAGAAACTTTACTTGCAACAGACAACTTGCTTGTTCTTAAGCTGTGAAAAACTCAGTCTGCACTGATGTGTGAAGTCCAGACATGTATGTCTGCACATTCATTAGAGTCAACCTCACTTGCGACCATTTTTAACAGAAAGTTTTAAAGGCTAGATGGGTAGTTTTACTTTTGTTGTTTTCTCCAACATTCTAGGTCTCTCTCTCTCCTCTTCTATCTAATTATATGTTCCTATGATTATATATCATTTGCATGCTGAATCTCTTATATAGTATCATAAAATTAGACTCTTTTCTATCCTCTCAATGCATCTATATTCGCATTTCCTCATACGTGGCAGACGTGACTTAAGAGAGGTGGGACTTATTCAGCTCATGGTTTTGGTTCAGCATGGCTAGGAATGAAGGCAGGAGGAGCATTTCAGCCTGAGATGGAAGTGTGCAGATGTTGCTGTTCACATCGGGGGCCAACCAGAGACCAAGGAATGTGACAGAAGGTGGAGCCTAGTTATAACTCACAAAGGCCACCATTAAGTTACTTATTGTCCCACAAGCTCTGAAATAGTGCCACCAGCTGGGGAGCAAGTCTTCAAACATGTAAGCCTATGGGGGATATTTTACTTTCAAAACACCAAGCAAATTTCATCTGCTGGCTACTTCGAACCCTTGTAAGAACTGCATTACCACATCACAGAACAACCTCTTTCTATTTCTAGTGGAGGGCAAGGAATCCAGAACTTACATAAATTAGGTAGGCACTCTAACCAAATCCCTATCTCTTTTATTCATTAGTATGATTATGTTCCAAAGACAACAATATCTGAGGAAAGAATTATCTGTCACAGGACAGTTGAAATTACCCACAGCAAGCAGCAAAAGCTGATGTTCCTTATTTTTTCAAAAAAGAAAAAAATAGTTGAAATAATCACGTGATTTTCATTTCAGGAAAGTGAGTGTCATATGACAGACCTCACATGCTATCGAATGAGACACAGTCACAGGATGTTTTCCCAAAGGCACCAAACTTACAGATTTACACTTTTTGCTAACCATTATCATGGGTGAACTGGTATCACCACAGCAAACATGATTACACACATTTTTAATAACTTGAAAGTATTGGATTACTGCAAAAAAAAAAGAACAGGAATACAAAATACAAAGTGTTGCATTTTAGCTTGTTCCCAATTGGAGACTGTACGTTCAGCAGGAAAATAAGACGTGAGTAGGTAACAGCCGGCTATAGAGATGGTGTCTGAGCAAGATTTGTTTTCCTGGACCAGAGCTTTCCAGAACAAAAAGTTTCTAGCAAGAGACGTTGCTCATATCATAGGGAACGTGGGAGGAGAGTTGCTGACCTGACCAAAGAGCTTAAAATGAAATTTGTGGAAGGAAGTGAAAAATGTCCAGATAAAACTGCCAAACTAGATGCCCCAGAGGATAACAGGGACACAGAGGGGAGCAGCTTGATATGGGCTCTGTTCTGTTATTTTCAGAAGAAAATAAGAGGGCAGTGGATCATAGTCCTCTGGCCAGGAGATGTCTATATCCCAGTGCAAGTCAGTGCCCAGATCTATTCCTTTGTGTTTGCTCTTCGCAGCTCCTGGAGCTCCCCTTGCTGGTGGGTTTTTCTGCAGAACCACTCTGTTTGGGCTTCCCAAGTACTATCTGTCAGAAGGCAAATAATAATAGGTCTAAGACATCTCAACCTAGAATCAGAGGCATGCTGCATCTGTTGGGATTGCTACCCTTGTCGGGCTTCTAGGTCCCTGCTTCAGACTTCCTTGTAGATGAGAAACTATTGTCTCAGATACCACAGGCTTTGCGCTGGCCGTCTATGTAGATCTCAAATGAAGATGCTGTCATGCCTCATCTCATCTTTGCCTAAGCTTAGTTCTTCGTTTCATTACATTTTCTCTCTTTTTTTTTTTCCTGAGACAGGTCTTGCTATGTAACAGTGACTGGGATAGAACTCACTATGTAGATCAGGTTGACCAAGAATTTCTAGTAAACCTTCTGCTTCTGTCTTTCAGTATGAAGGGATTACAGGCATTAGTGACCACATGATCACTAGTACTCTCTCTCTAAGTTTCTCTTCAATTTGTTTCTTTTAAATATGCCTAGCTGTCCTAGCATTTCATCCTTCTTACAGTTATGGACATGACCTGAATGCTAGAATGCCACTAAACCAACATGGCACAGATATTAAGATTATCAGGGAGGAGTTCTAATCTCTGTGTGTCCATTTCCTTCCTCGTAGAATGTGAATTATCATGGGGCTGTGAGTCTTAAAGATATAAACTTCACAGAAATGGCTTGCTTCTGTTTAACTCACCACAATTACCCAGTTATATTTGCTTGTTTCTCTACTTCTATTGTCATTATAATCAGCCCACAGTCTGCCAAATCCATTTCTGTAATAGTTATCAGATACTCGAAGCCCAAACATGGGGTTGGGGGTCTTTCTCCTCTCTTTCACTGCCTCTTTATTTGGAACACCATCGTTTGGTATGTTCCCATCAGGTCCCTTTCCTGATATAATTGGTCATTCAATATGGCTGTCTGTCAAGCCAACTTCTGTTGTAACATTGTATGGAGAATCAAGCTTGACCACCCAGCTTTTCCTTACACCCTCTAAAGCAGTTCTCTACCTACACTCAGAATCTCTTTACTCTGCTGGCATTACGTCCGTACTCAGCATGGGAGTTAAAAAAAAATCAATGGGTTATTTTTTCCGAAGACAAAGAATACCATTGCATATTCATCCCTGAGGTTTTAATTGTACAGTACCAATGACTGGAATGCAGCAAGGAAAGGCAATACTCTATCTAGAATGTATCCTCTAATACTTGAAGACATGTCGGGGAATCTTCCTGATAGGTTTGTTTTGTGTTATTTCAGCCAGTAAGCCTGGGAGCAATGAATACAAATGATACAGAAGTTAATGCCAACTAATTAAAGGTGAGCTTTCAAATGAATAGAATTGTTGGGGAATAAAATAAGACGCTTAAAAACATTGCCTTTCTTCAAGATCCTCAAAACAATAACAGTGACAGTAAGTAATTATCATTCTAATAATTAATCGCTTCTCTGAGTTTAGGGTCACTTTTCCGTCAAGAACACCACTCTTTGTCTTTTGTGCACAACTCTGAGCCTTCAGATTCTAAAAAGCAAAGATATTTTTAAATATGAAAACACTATGATACAGACCTGAAAATAAAAAATGATACAAGGCAGACTTAAAATACAGAACAAAAAAAGGCATTTTGAATATGTGAAATCCCTAATAGAACCATGAATTTTTCCAAACATCTAAAAAAATTGTTATCACTCCCTGTATGCTGTATTTTTATTAATATTTATATTGTTGTTCCTTTATACCACCTAATCCCAGGCTATGACTGAGATGGGTCCAATTAGTACAGCAGTAAGCAAATGTTTTGAGAGACACTTGTTGGGACAGCTCCTATTGGAAGAGGGTTGGGTCAGCAGACAGCAGTGCCTTAACGTAAGAACAGGGAATCACAGTACTCTGTTACACAGACAAACCCTTCAGGAAGCTGTCTCAGGACTAGCTGTGCCCTCAGATGGTAACGAGGAAGCTCTGCCAAGGGAGGCATTCATAAGTCAAAGTGGTCAAGGGTGGGTTTTCAGCACCACTTCCTCCATCTCTCCAGTGGCTGCAGATGTGGTGGTAAAGAAAAACTTTATCTAGAAAACCACAGTAGCAGTGAGATCCCAACAAAAAGGACTTTATTTAGTCTGTCACTACATAAAGAGATCACTTCAACAGAATTTTTGTCCCTGATAGAGAAATCTACTCACTTCTGAATGTAGCACGGTTGAGTGGGAATTTATAGCTGATAAACAAGGTTGTTAGTAGTGGATGGAAAATCACTGAGAAGAAAGAAACAACGGGTTTAAGGGGGCCTAGCTGAACCAACTTACAAGATTGTTATTGGAGAAGTCCAGAGTGGTCAGAGAATGCAGGAGAGTGAAGGATCTATGATAATGAGACAATGGACAACTCTCCAGGGGATGAAGGCATTCACTTTCGCATTGGGATGCTTTAGTGGTCTGAAGATTAAATGGATATGTGTGTGTGTGTGTGTGTATGTGTGTGTGTGAAGTGTACAGAGCAGGACCTAGCATACGGATAGTGTTAGCTATCAAATACAACAGAAGAAGAGAGCTTTCTGGTTTTCAATTTTATTTTATTATGAACTGACATATAATAATTGTACATATTTATTGGATGAGGCTTGTTTGTATACATGTATACTGAATACACATTCCTCAGAATAAGAGTATAAACAGCCAGTGGGTAACTAAAATGTTTAACATTAATAACAGTGATTATAAAGTTGATTGGATTAAGAAATGCTTAGAAGGCGTGTCCAACCTTTTGACATCATGATGGGATGCTATTATCTACAAATGTTGTCTGTAGGGCTTATTTTCAAAACTTACACAAACTAGTCACACACAGCAATAAATTTCAAAATGTCGCTTAATCTTCTGATCAAATTTGCAATGCTATGTTGGATCTTATTTATGGCTATCCTTGGTCCACCAGCCAGAGAGCTGTAGATTGGGTGTTCGTGACAAGACATTAATAAGGTATATCTTTGGATGTGTTGGTGAGAGCTCCAGAGCCAATGAACTAATGAGGAAGACCTGGGCTAGATGTGAGCATCACTATTCCATGCGCTGGGCTCATGTGTAAGAACAGATCAAGCAGAAAAACTTGAATGTCCTTTCTCTCCAGTTCCTACCATGCAGTTATATGAGAAAGCAGCTTCCTGCATCTGCTGCCACAGATAATCTGGCCACACCAGCATGCCTTCTCCATCATGGTGGACTTACATTCTCTCGTGCAGGAGACCAGATAGGTACTTCCTCCTTTATTTTGCTTTGAACAGTTATTTGTCACAGAGACAAGAAAACGGCTAATGCATAAATCAACAGGGCCTCCAGACTGAAAGTACTGTAGTACAGTTGCCCAGGTCTTAAAGAGGGCTTTGATAAGAACAATTGATGACATTTAATAAACATTGTGAATTAATCACTGACTCCCTAAACCAATATTTTCCCAAGAAGCAAAGTATTTCCTATTGTTGACTGTCCCAACCCCCCGCCCCGGCCCTTTTATCATTTAACTTCGTCTTGAAAGAAAACTTCACTGCATTGATTTACAAAGTCCTCAAATAACAATCTGATCTGACTTTTAAAAAATGGGTGTAGGAGAGTGGTACTATTGAATAAATCCCATTTTCTGATTCTGCAAATGGAACTCAGTCCCTTCCAGCCACACTCAATGTTGCTTAAATCAGGATAGAAGCATCAATGTGTTTTTCCTCTTTCTTTGTCTAATGACTGTGGTGACCCAATAGTGGGTAGCTTAAGTCACAGCTATTCTTCAACTCCATCAATTCTTAAAGACGAGATGAAGAATAGTTAGATATAGTTTTCCTTTGTTATGATAAAAGATAAAATAGATATAAATATTGTAACTGTAATTCTTGCTTGATAACTGCTTTGTTATAAGTAATTTTACTATGTTAAAGCCTTCCTTTTTGTTTAAACAGAAAAAAAGAACTTCTTTTTCTTTATCTCTCAAGTGGATTTCATGTTGACTGTTTTCCTAGCTGTGACTATTAAATTATCAAGTATGTAGAGCTAGTAGCAAAGTGCCCGCTCATCGGCAAGCTTCTGACTCCTTCTTCTATATAATTATCCTAGAAGCAGACATAAAAATGTATGCAGCTCTTTCAAGTGCTTCTGGCTCCGGATTCTCTGCATCAGGTAATAGAGAAAATATCATGGAGAGGGTGGATTTGATTGCAGAGAAGCAGTGGTGCCCAGGATGCTCTCTGACCGAGCACTCTGCATTTCCTCTGCGTCTTCAGACATTTTCTGCAATTGAACTGAGCACAATCAGAGAAGGGCCACTTCAGTGATCAAGGAGGTGGAAAGACTGACAAAGAGAAGAAACTTGTTATGCATGAAGGGCACAAAAATAGGTATATTGAAACTGTTGGCGTGGCTTTTCACTGTAGAAGAACAAGGGAATGAGGGACCCCTCAAAAGCAACGAAGAGGCAATTCAGTAATACAGAAGAAATTTAGAGCACAGTAGGAAGCAAATTTGTGGAATTTATTCCTACAACAAGATGGGATGTGTTGAAATGTTAAAATCATGGCTATGGGGAGTTACGTTCTCAGATCTACTATGGAACAACCAAAGTTTCATAGACAAAATATTGCTGATAGGCTCAGGCATATGCAGAACCTGTCTTCTGCCGGACAGTCTTACTCTACGTGGCTATATTCTGCCCAGGAACATCTGTCTGGACAGAGCTAACACAGGTTTCATCAACATTTTCTACTTGTGAACCTCCTTTGGTCTGAAAAGCTTTCAAGTGGCATTGGGTGTATAGCTGTGGAAATGGGTATATAAATCAAACATATGCTGGCAATAAATGATAAAGAAGTTTTTTTAAAAAAAGATTCTTTGGTGCACGTGTAACTTTACTGTTTATTGAAGGTCAAAGTAAATTTACATAAATGTGCTTCTTTGCTTTCATAGAAAACTTAATCTTGGCTGAAAATGTGATACTGCAGATTATAGAATCTCTTCATTATATTTCAGATCTATCAATATTTTGATTTTAGGATGGTCAATGCTGAGAATGCTGAAAAATGGCAAAAGTCTGCTTAGGGCCATCTCCGGAAATTGTTGGAAATTCTGTCCAAACCTCAAAAGCTACATAACAGTTGTTAGTAGTGAAACTCAAATCATCCACTCAAGCCTCATTTTTTAAAGCCAAACATTCAAACACTAATGCTCTAAATATAAGCTATATTACTTTTATCCTTGACATGCTGAAGAATGATGCTGAGGAAATATTAAAGGTTTTGATTTTTGTTAATTAAAGCATTATGATTCTGTTAGAGAGTAAGACTTTTTCCCTGAAATGCAGTGTTTTTGAAACCAAGTAGAAGTGTTTCAGGTACAGGGCAAACCACTGGTATTCTATGCATTGAGGCCCCATAGCTGTTCTAACATGTGTTGCAGATATGATCGTGGGCAAGTCTTCTAAAGCGACGATACCAACAGAAGTGAGCACACAAACTGAAGAAGTCAACTGCCTCAGGTAAAAATTGTACCTGTTGTGTGAGTGGGTGTTCCACTGGTGTTTCAGATGGGTGCAGTGCTATCTGTAATTGAATTTTGTTAGGGTGTTGAAATTAGGACTCAGAGACAGAAAAAAACATGTGATGCTACTTACCTCTAAAACTAACTCTCTTAAGGTCATTTCCTCTTCTATTTACAGCACAGGTCTGTCATTGATATAAGGTAGAAAGCTGAGCCTGAGAACAGAACACTGGGCTAACCAGGCCCGATGAACAGACCTGGTTACCTGGTTTGCCCTATCTAGGAATAATACTCTTGAAATACAAGAGTCATGAAGGGTCATCCATCTCAGAGGATTACCTTTAAATCTACCCAGAGCTTAAGGAACATACACAAATCATTTTGTAAATGTGTTACTCAATACTGGGACATCCTATAAAATATGAATTTAGTCATAACCCACAGTACATAGTGTTAATTTTGTTGAACATGTTGATAAGAATTTTAAAACTTCTTGAGAATCCAATAGGCCTTTCTGGATTATCATACCATCTTCCTGTGTTGTTTCCACTGCTCCCAGTTACTTAGCCTCAGCACTCTTGAGAGATTGGGCCAAAAAGTTCTATGTCATGGGACAGTAAGAAGTTCAGTAGAATTTTATAATCTCTGGCCATGTCTTACTATTTGCCAGGAGTATGTGCCACCTTCTCCATCCAGCTGTTATAAGGACAAATGTCTGTGCCTAGTTAAGAAATACTAATTCCGGATATTCACCCAAAGATCACTCAAGAGAACTAAATATGGTGATACTCAGAAAGATGATTAACAAACTACCAAACACTGTTGGACCAATGATGCCCTTGCCATCTTTGCTGAGTCTTACTTTTGTATCATCAGTATAGTATAGTGGTTAAGTGGTGTGGGATAATTGTCTAAATTATGTAAGTCATGTTTTAAATAAATGCTGATTGGCCAGGCAGGAAGTATAGGTGGGTCAACCAGACAGAAAATAGAGGCAGGGCAAGGAGAACAAGAGAATTCTGGGAAGAAGAAAGCCCACTCCTTGCACTCCTGCCCAGACCACTGAAGAAGCAGGATTTTATCTGCCCAGCTGAAAAAGGTACCAAGCTGTTGTAAATGGGTGGAGAGGTGTGGGTTGTGTTCCCAGCGCCTGGCTCCCAAGCCCCCAGCTGCTGGCCCGCTCAGCCGCTGGTTGCTTGCTTATGCCCGAAATAACCACATGAGACCTGTATTAATTTAAATACTGCCTTGCCCATTATCTCTAGCCTCTTCCTGGCTAGCCCTCACCTCATAAACTAACCCATTATAAAAGTCTGTA
>JAQHUG010000062.1:1800045-1821893 GCA_028555095.1 Dicrostonyx torquatus
GCGAGGGACTGGCCCATCAACTGTCACAGTGTGCCTGATCTATTGGGAGCTCCTCAAATCCAGCTAGGCAATGACTGAAGGAGCATATGACCAAACTGGAATCTCTGAATGTGGCTACCAATGGGGGCTGACTGAGAAACCAATGTTAATGGCACGGGGACCTATCTCTTCTGCATTTATTGGCTTTTTGAGAGCCTAGTTTATATGGATACACACCTTCTTAGGCTGGGATGGAGTGGAGAGGGCCTTGGGCATCCCACAGGGCAGGGTATCCTGCCCCCTATTAGGGAAGCAGGGGGATGGAGGAAGGGTGGTGCGGGTGCGGGAAGGCCTGGGACAAGGGGAGTAAATGTAAATTTCTCTTTTAACAATAAATACAATAATAATATTAATAAGTAACATATCAACTATGGAAAAAAAGAGAGAGAAGGCATGTCACTGTAGCTTCCTTTTTCCTGTTAAAAGCCACTGATTGTATTATAAGGAGTTAACATGCATGGCCTTTTCTCACTCAGATGTCTTACTAGAGATCTTACCCTAAGCACCATGACTAGATGAATCAGATAGTGCACTTTTAAGCACATGGTTTTGGGGGATACATTCAAACCACAACATCTAACGTGCAACTATTACCTCCCAGATGAATCACTACTTACGGGAATGGGTCCCAGAAAGCTCTCAGAACTAACAAAGAAGACTCTATGTGCTGGATAGTTTTATGTCAACTTGATACAAGCTAAAATTCATCTGAGAGGAGGGAACCACAATTAAGAAAATGTCTCCAAAAAAAGGAAAAGGAAAAAAATGACTTCATTAGATTAGGTTGTATGCCAGTCTGTAGGGCATTTTTTAAATTAGTGATTGATGAGGGAAGACCCAGACTATTTTGGATGGAGGCATTCCTGTGCTGGTGGGCCTAGATTCTGTAAAAAGACAAGTTGAGTAAGCTAAAGAGAGCATTCCAGTAAGCATCATATAACCATGTAACCATGGCTTCTGTATGCATCAGCTCCTTTCTCCAGGTTGCTGCCCTGTTTTTGTTCCTATCCTGACTTCCTTCAGTGATGAACAGTGAAATGAAAAAAATAAGAAATATAAAATCTTTCCTCTCCAAGTTTCTTTGGTCATGGTGTTTCTTCATAGCAGTAGTAAGCCTAACTAACAGAGTCTCAAAGCTCAGAAAATTACAAATCTCATGATGCACCTTGCATCTTATATAATCAGCAAGCAATTGTTGGGTAAGGAGGTTTCTTCAGTGGAACCGATGGACAGTTGGACCAATGACATGAAACTTTCATGAGTCATATCCATCCAAGTTGGGGTGGGCCTTTCAGTGATGCATTTGCTTCTGAGTCATCCCTACTCCTGTTAACCTCATTCAGCATATCACTATACCAAGCTTGACTTGGGTGAAATTATTTCTCTGAATTGTCCTCTGTATCTTATCTGAAATGAATATACATTTGATTAACATCTCCCCAGGAAAATTCAAAGAACAACTTGTATGCTAAAATTCATCATAAAAATATAAATAGCTTTATTTCTATTGTCATATAATTGTGGCATGTTTTTTTTATTAATTAGTTGTTGGTGTATTACTATCATATTCCTTTATTTCCTTCCATACAGAGGCAAAGGAAATAAAACGTAGTTTTCTGACTCCCTTGCAGCTAAAGTTGGCACTGCCCATTAACATGAATGTAACCTGAGACTCAGTCAGACTCCTTGGTGTAGCAGGAAGGCTTTCTGTTCTTTCTGCTAATTAAAGGTTCAAGAAGAGCTGCCATGTCTCTACTTCTGTCTGCAAATACAATCTTTGAAGTTTCAGTGATAGTTTTGTTTCATAGGGGAAAGACCACAGGATTTACAGCATTGGATCTCAAAGCTTCTGAATCAAAGGCAGCAAATCTTCATTCAGATAATTACATGAGAAAATCAAGTATCACTCCGCTTTAGACACTGAAGCAGGGTTTCATTTATTTGTACCTTAATGTATTCCTAATACAGAGACATAAAGCATATATTTTCCCAGGGAAGGAGATAGTGAGGTTGGGAGGTTGGAGATATATATACGTGTGTGTATATATACATATATATGGGGTGTGTGGGTATATATACAGATATCTATATAGATATTGAAATCATTTCCTGTAGTTAAGAGGCAGAATATGAACAAAAGTTCTGTTTTGTCAGATACACGGTCATTTCACCATCATGACCTCATTTACTCTCCAACAAGCCTTTTGTGCTCAGCCTCGTTTCCTTCCTTCTCAAAGAGGAAAATGCCCTGAGATTGTACGAGTTACTGGGAACCACACAACTAGTTTGGTAGTCATCACCAGCACTGAGCAGCAATCAATGCACAAACCGGGCCTCTCCCATGACCCTGGGATGAATGTCTGGATCAGAACTGAAATAAGAGGGCAGATGCTCAGAAAGGTCTGAAGATGGTGTGCTCTGCCAGTAGTGAGAATGGGCGGGATCTTGGGTTCCAGATGCAAAGGCTCATGGCTCCATTTCCCCAGCAATGCCTACAAAGGGGACCCGCGAGCACGCGGACTTGTTCTCAGCTTGTACTGCTCTTTACAGAACTGTGTTTTCCAGCCTCCCTCTCTCCCAGTTGTCACTGGAAAGCACACTTTCCAGAAACCTCTAGTAGACGTTCTCGTCACTGATAAACAGGATTCACATACCTACAGGCTTGCTACCAGATTTCCTAACGGTCTCCAGGAAGATTTTGACAGCTGAGTGATGTCAACCAACTGCGAAATGCAAACCAGAACACAAAGGAAACACCCGAGGGATTCTGCGCCTGAAGCTTCATGTGGGTTTTATTAAACCTCAGCAAGCTTCTCGGGATGACAGGCACGGAGCTGGCATCCATGTCATCCCCACTGTGTTCCCCACATGGCCAATTGCCTTTCTCTTTTGGACAACAGATAGATGCTCAAGAAAAGAAAAAGGATCCGGTGTCCTATGGTCCCACTTTGGTGGAGAATTAGCTGACTCTTACAGCCCCGCAGAATCACAGTTGGTGCCTGTGACTGGGGCTTGATGGAGGGAGGAGTCAGAGGTGGTGGACACTGATAAGCAAGGGGAGGTTTGCTTCTGCCAAACGTAAATTCAAGCGAGTTTGCCAGAACCTAATTGGGAACTGACAGCTTTCGAATGCCACAATGGGCTCAGGGTCAGCTCTGTAATTGTCCTTGCAGAATGACCAGAATGCACCCTTCAGACAGCTGGCCACCAGCTCTGTTCCTTTCCTGTCTGGTTCCTGGATTCAGCAGGAGGCCTTGGGTCTGGAGGGAAGCTGCACTTTTCTCTTCTCCCATCTGGTAGCATATTACTTCTCATAAATTAGGTTTGGAGGGGTCCCAGCTTTGCTTTGGGGAATCGCTTCTCTCTCTCTCTAGTAGTCCCAGGATTAATTTCTAATAAGTGACTCTGGGAAGCACAGAATGCAGACTGGTTGTAAAAGCTCCCGTATTATAAAACACAATGGATCTAAGTGAATAACTCTGTATAACGTGGCTATGGTAGCAGCCACATGTGCATGAGTGGGTAACTACAGTCACATTCTGGGTCCCTGTGATAACCTGATTTTTCACCTTGCCATGGAGACAAGGTATCTCTAAAATGGAAAGGTTCTTAGAAACTCTCTCTCACCCCGTCTAAGAAACCCTCCTTCTATACCAGCTGGAGCAGGGGTGCCTCCAGGATTCAGACCGCTTGGAGAATACTGTGCAGCAGAAGTAACAAAAAAAAATAAGTTGACTGACCATACAGATGTAGATGTAGAGAACAGACTAGCACTCACCAGAAACCAGGCACGGGGCAAGAAAGGACAGAAGTTGAATCACAGATACCAAACTGAAGTTGGTTAATCAGCACCAATGAAAGTTGGTTAAATGGAATCAGCACCAGTGATGATAGTTTTCAAATAGTTTGTTAAATATTTATAAAGAACTAGAAGGGACAATTTTAGCATTTTTCAACACAAATAAATGAGGAATTACAAGGAAATAAAAATGCAAATTACCCTGATTCTTCCTTGCACATTGACTACATGTACCAAGCTACCACACTCTCCCTCATAAATATGTACAAGAATCATGAGTCAATTAAATATTTTAAAAAGGAATCGTGAGAAAGGGACTCAGGAATACTGAAGAGATACTATTCCTTGGCAACTGACCTAATATTCCTGCAAATATTATTCAATGTCTCGGGGATTTCAGAGAATATGTAAAGATCTAGAATTCTTCCCACTTAAATATGACTGAAAACCGCTCACCCATATCTTACCGACACGTCTGACTTGGCAACGGGCACCATCGAAGTCCAGTGCCTGCCCCTCACCTGGTTTCCCACAGGCTTCAACATCAACTGTCTGGGATCCCACTTTTAGAGTGGAGACGTTGGAAAGAAGCAAGCCCAGCAGGAGAGGAGGCCAAAGAGGGAAAAGCTCTTCCTTCTCTGCCACCCCATCCCATCCTCCATGTATCTCAAGGGAATAACCCTAAGTATGGGCCCTGGGAGAGCCATGTTCCTGCTTCCCCAGGTATACTGGACGAAGCCTTTGGATCGGAGATTCCTCAGAGAGTTCGGGAGTGCATTCTCCAATGCCATTTCTGAGGGCACGAGTTTCTTCATGCAGTCCCCCCTTCCCTGAGTAATGAATGCTAAGTCTCCATAGCAAGCTGGTGATCTTTAATTGATCAAGAGGATCCTCACGTGGCTTATCGTTCTCCTTCCATTACTGGAATAATTTAACCTCTTAGTCTATTTTAATTCAGCCTCGACACCTAAGTTCTTCACCTGGCTCACCTAGATTCAACGTCTCCCCCACCCACTCTCCCATTTTAAAGATGTCAAAGACTGAGGCCTGGTCCTTGTTTCATGAGGGAAGCAAGCACTAACTCAGAGCACTTTTCAGAACATGATAAAAATTTCTTGCAATGTTGCCTGAAGCTGACAGTCTTTACAAGATAAAAAAAATACCCAGCAAATAGAAAACTTCTTAAAGGCAGAAACAAACATTAGCAGGTGAATATATTTCCAGTGCAAATGATTAGAATGGAAACGACACTTGGTGAGTGCTACTGAATGGAAATGTTAGCCAAGTAAAAAATGCTAACTATAGACACAGACGCTAACAGCTCACCAGAGCTAGTACTGCGTAGCAAATAATATTTGCTGAAGGAAAATATATTAACTGCAGGAGAAAGGGAAAGAGGTGGCATGATTTATAACAAACAAAGAGCTCGAGGAGGAGGCCTCCTAGGGTAATGGATTGTTACAGCATTCACAGACCCCATGTCACAACACCTCAGCCTGACTTGCCAGCTCTTTTTATTCCATGCCTTTCTCACGAAGATGCTTTTCTGTTCCCGCCACCAACAGCATGTGTTCACTTATGAAAGGGTTGTTGCCTACACTGCCCTAGGTTGTTTGCCAAATTGCTCTCCTGTGGCTTCTGAACCCAGCTTTCCACACACCCCCGACATCAGTTCCCACCTCATGGGCTCTCTAGGGGCTAGGACCGGAGACACTGAGGTCCCTGGTATGAGTTCAGGTGGCAGGCAGCCTTTTGGAAGGAAAACGCCATTGACATGAGGTCCCCACATTAGCAAATAACTTTCTTGATCACTGTACTCAAAGAAAACTTAAAAATGGAGAGAAGCATGTCGCCGGGCTTTTTGAGGTAAATTGTTTTGACAGGTTAGCTTAATTAACATGAATGAAATGCGGAGTTTGCTGAGATCTACCATGGCAAATGAAAGGAGCCCTTTTGTGCATGTCTATACAAATTGACTTTGCAGTGCACCATGGGAAGTGTCAACCGATGTGGGTGAGTTGAAGTCTTTTTGTTGTTGCTTGTTCTCATACTTATTTATTTATTTCTGTGTGTTTTTGCAGCAAGGCTGAGGTTTTGCATGTCAAGTAGAGACAGAGTCTTTCTTCCAAGCATTTCTGTCTGTTTTATCTATCATATTTCCAAACTTTCTCTGGTTTAACAGTGAATTTAAAGTTTCCAATCGTAGGATAACAAATTGTACGAAAAGATTGTAACAGGCCATTCTCCCTAGGAGTCAATCCCCTGTGCCAAGCTTTGACAAACGTGTTCCTGACACATAGTAGGCAGACTATAAATATTCATGGGCTCGATGGATGGAACATGTCTAGAACTGGTTATCTTTGATTCCCTTTCATGATTACTCCCCAAACTTTCAAATTGCTGACCTCAGTGCATTAGATTAGAAATTGGGGGCATGGAGGGCGACTTAACAATGTTTCCTGCCTTTGCCACCTTGTTTAGCAGCAGGGGCTCAGTGGGCTAATGCTCACGGAGTGCTCACAGAATGGAAGGCATGGAAAATGTCGTGTGAATAACAGAGTAAATAATTACCTCGTTGCCTTTATGAGATGGCTTCTAGTCAGAGGAAAAGCAGAAGGCCACAGTGCAGTCTGCAGGGGTTAGGGAGTGAGCCCTTGGCAATAGATGGCTCAGAGTCTCACCTAGGCACACATGCTGGGCATTCATCCCAGAGGACTTAGAACTTAAGATTCTTATGCAGCAATGTTCCTTGTGGAGGTTTTCTCGGTGGGAAGAAGCTGGGAGAGCTAAGTTCTCTTCGCTGCCCACTGAGCCAACCTCCCACACACACTAGGAAAGCAAGAGGCAGGATGCTGAGGGAATAATCTGATTTTCAGAAGTTTTGTTTTTCTCAACTTTATTGAAGTGTGATTGACAAAAAGATAATGTATATTCAATATGTATGATGTGATGATTTGATATATACTGTGAAATGATTACTGCAATCAAATTAATTAACACATTTATCACCCCAATTAGGTGTGTGTGAGGGGGAGTGTGTGTGTGTGTGTGGTGAGGACATTTAAAAACCTATGCTTATTGCTAATTTCAAGGAAACAGCAATCACCAGACTGAAGGGTCTATCTGCATATTTTATTCAATTTGCAGCTTCCAGTTTGTACTCTTTGACCATCATCTTGACCTTTTTCCTCTCCACAGTCTCTGGAAGCCAATATTCTATGCTTGGCCTCTGTGAGTTTGACTTTTACAGATGAGATTACACAGTATTTACCTGGCTGCATCTGGCTTATTTCATTTAACATGATGCCTTCCAGACTCATCGAATTAAATGTGGTAGAATCTCCATAATTTTTAAAAGATAAGTACTAAATAGTTATTATGTACATATACCTACTTTTATTTGTCCATTCATCCATCAGTGAACAGTTGGGTTGATTTGATATCCTGGCTATTGTGAATAATATTGCAATGAAGAGAGATTCAGATAACAAAATACTGATTTCATCTCCTTCAGACACATGGCCAGAGTTTGGATCAATGGCTTTTATGGTAATTCTATTTTTAATTATTGGAAGTGTATCCATACTGTCTCCCATAATGTCTGTAAAATTGTGCATTCTAATTAGCAGTGTACAGGTGCTCACTTCTAATACACCCTTACCACCGTTTATTGTCTTTGTTTATAATTGCCATCCAGACACTCAGGAAATGATACATCACCATGGCCTGGATTTGCATCTTCTTGAAGATAAATGGTGTTGACATCTTTTATTACTTATTTATTTATTTTAGATTACCCTGTAATTGACTCCTTTTCCCCATCCCTTTTGCCCTACAAACCTCCCATATACCCTTCCTTGTTATCTTTCAAATTCCTGGCATCTTTTTTTTCTCATTAATTGTTAATTGTGTGTGTTCTCTTAAATATAATCTGTCATGCTTAGTCTTTCTAATATTACTTGTATTTATATTTTCAGGGCTGATACTATGACACTGGAAAAACAACTGGGGTATTCTTCCCTGGGGAAGACTATTTTCCCCACTCTCAGCATTTCCTAGTTGTCTGTAGTTTTTTGTGTTGGGTTGAGGCCAGATAGGCTGTTCTCTATCTGTATTATGTGTCTATTGCTGTCATTAAGTTGAAGCTCGTGTGTAGGTAGTCATGTTGGTGAGACTTTATAGAGAAGCTTATGATTCCCAGGAGACATAATCTCACATCATACTCATTGATTCACTGGCTCTTACAGACTTTCCACACCCTCTTCCACACTCTTCCCTGAGCCTTGGGTGTGGGAGTGTTTAGTAGCTGTATCCTTTAGGACTGGGCTATATAACTGCACTGCATTTGGTTGTCGTTTTCTGTAATGGTTTCTGTCTTTTGCTAAGAGAATTTTCTTTGATGAGGGGTAATGACTATACTTATCTGTGGATATAAGGAGAAATAGAATGTAGTTAGGGATTATGCTAGCTTTGTAAATTGGTGGCTGAACATTTTTTTTCATATACACATTGATTAACCATACTTTTGTCTTTCAATGTAGAAGACAAAGCTACAATAATAAAAATAGCTTGGCACTGGCATGGAAACAGAGTAGAGTAGCAAAATGGAGAGCCCATTATGAATTCACACATACATAGTGCAATCGTTACTTTTCTGTGCTATGATAAAATACTATGACCAAAAGTTACTTAAAAAGAAAAGGCTTTGGTTGAGATTACTATTGCAGAGGGCTAGAGTCTACCTGGGAGGGAGGGCATAGTTTGATGGCACACGCTGGATGCTTTCTGGATATATTTTATTTGCTGCTGGAACTTGAGAGAGAAAACAGGAATTAGGAGAGGCTATGCACCCTCAAAGTCAGTAATGTACTTTCTTCAGCAAGACTGCACCACTAAAAATTCCACGGCCTCCTCCAAATGTCAACCAGGATCTGAAGATCAAATTTATGAATATATACGCCTATGGGGGACATTGTGCATTCAAACAACAGACACCAAACTCATCTAAGACACAAAGCATCAGGAAAACACACTGAGGAAGATATTTCTTCCAAAACTAGTTTGAGAAAGGTGAATATCCACATACTAAAAACAATGAGAGTGGATCCTCACTGCATACTAAAATGAAAAAACCTAACTCATAATTGATAAATACTAAAAATTCTAGAATGAGACAAAAAATCACATTAACATTGGTTTGATAAATTTTTTTGATCCTCTTCCACAACTACAGACATTAAAATGAACGAGGCAGAACACAGCACACCGAAAAGGTTCTCCCCAGCAAATGCAGCAGTCAACAAGGTAAAAAGCAGCCCATGGAGTGGGAGAGAACTGTTGTAAAACATCTATCCCACAAGGGGTTAATATTAAATTATGTAATTTTATGTAAAATACGGAACTCTGGTAACTTAACAATGAAGTAACAGTGTAAAAATGTACAAGGACTTAGACATTTTTTGCAAAGACGATATTCAAATACCTTTGAGGACTGTGGCTCTTTCTTTCCTGTTTCTTTTTTTTTTTTCCTGAGGGAAGCAATTGCTTATGTCAAGCACCCTAGGGATGGAGGGATTCTACCTGCCACAGACTAGTTGGCCTAAAGTCTCTCCTCTTTGGCTTTCCCTGACTATGCGAGGCTGCATTCTATCTCCTTGCTTACAGAACACTATAAAATGGGTCTTGGGCTGGAGTTGGGTGCCCTCCAGTTGCTTGTGGCCTCTTTATGAGAGAATATTGTTCCCACAATCAAGCAAAATGAAATACGTTTCAAGTCCTCTGTGACTTTGGGATCATGTAAAGAGCTCAAGAAGCCGACGAGAGGTGATGGAATGCTGGCAGGGATGTCTTCCTTCCACTGTCCTAAAGGGAGGAGAGTTTGTCTCCTGAAGGAGGCGGGAGGCCCAGAATCAGAAGTCCAGCCCATGACACCAGGGTCTGATGCATCAGAGAAGACCTGGGATACAACACTGAGTGACGGTGTCATGACTGTGCCAGGAAGGACAAAATCAGGACCAACGTCTACAGGAGGATGGATAACATAGGACAAAAGAAACAGCCCAGGGATTGATGCTCAAGACCGGACTCACACCCTTGAGATGGTTTTAGGGATCTTCAGCCAGGTCCACTTCAATGTTCTGAGCACTTCGGATGGAGTTATCTGAAGGGACAGCTGCTCTGGTTTATGTGACACCCTTCTGCATTTTAGGGCCCCAAGAGGCATTGGCTTCGTCAGTGATCCAGTTAGTTATTCATTTATTCTCTCACTGGTTCAGAACATCTCCCGGTCTTGTGTTAGACTCCTTCATGCAGGACTCTAACAGTTATGGACTTTTTCACTGGTAGAAAGCATGCGGTCATAAACACCAGCAATAGCAGTCGTCAAGAGAAGTGAGAATCCATTATCGTATCCCTGTGTGTCAAACACTTTGCTGTTCACCAAGTACCTGAAAAGTCAGCCTCTCTTGCAGGCTCCAGACAGTATTCTTCTGACTGCCTAACTATCCAAAAGGTTTGCAAATTCAGGCCCTCCAAAAAGAAGGAACAAATAAATTCACATCCGGCTTGTTCCCTTTCGCTCCATGCTGATACTCCCTGAGGTACCATATAATCAGAGGAAGGCTGTGACAGCTAGCATGTCTCTGCTCTCCCCACGTCCCAGCCGTGATACAACATTAGAAGCAATTAGAGCTTGTTCTAGGTTGTTTGTAAGATGATTATTATAGCCATTGAAGGGACATTTCAAAACAGTGGAGTTAAGGATTACAATGTGTTCCACATTTCCTCAAAGCAGCGGATGGGGGTGGTGATGAAAAGAGCCAAAGATGCAGGGCCAGACAAAGCCTGCATCTCTTGCCTGCCAACAAAGCCCTAGGCTGAGCTGTTGTCACCATGGAGCACTGTAGTGCAGGGAGGGGCGCTTCATCTTGGCGGAGCTGTTCCAAAGAGGAGCCTAGCAGTGGGAGGATGGGTGGCACCTAAGCTCACCCATCCTGTCACTGTTTCCCCCAGCATGTCAAAAGCCCCTCCACAGCAGGCATCCAAGCATCTAAATAATAGCAGGGCACTGGGCATGGCCCTTCTAGTCTATCAAAGCGACACACAAACACTTGACCAAGCTCCATCTGGAAAATCTGTAACCCTCACTTTGCACAACTGCATTTGTACGCAGGGAACAGAACACGACCTGGCCAGCTTGCTGTCCTAGGTTTTTCACCTGCCTCTTCTTCAGAATTTTCCCTAAGCACCATTTTTCTTATTTATTTGTCTATTTATTTATTTTTATTGCTTTATAAATAATACAATTCAAAATTTCCACTTCCTCCCCTCCTCCCATTTCCCTCCCACTCCCCCACTCACCCTCTTCCCCTCCCCCTCCAGTCCTAAGAGAGGGCAGGGTACCCTGCCCTGTGGGAAGTCCAAGGCCCTCCCACCTCCATCCAGGCCTAGGATGGTGTGCATCTAAATAGAATAGGATCCCAAAAAGCCGGTACATGCAGTAGAGACAAATCCCAGTGCCATTATCATTGGCTTCTCAATCTGCGCCAATTGTCAGCCACATTAGAGGGTCCAGTTTGATCCCATGCTCATTCAGTCCCAGTCCAGCTGGCTTTGGTGAGCTCCCATTAGATCAGGCACACGGTCTCAGTGGGTGGACCAACCCCTTGCAATCCTGCAGGCACAGATGCAATAGACTTTCTTCCGTGAGTCCATGAAGTATCCATCTCTGAAACAGCGCTGTCCATGAGCTCTGATTACACCAGACAATGAAACTAAGATTCGTGTCCTGAAGCAACTTACTTTAGGAATATGTAAATACTTTAGGAATATGGAAATAAAGGAGTATATCAGAAGATGGTGACTGTGGAGCAGAGGAGAGAGAAAGGAGATAGGATGAGGTTACCAAAGAATTTCTCACAGAAATGAAACATGGCGATGATTTCTTTGCCGAGGTTTCCCATCTTCTTCAAACCCAGTTCTAACATCACCCGAGGGAGAAGCAAGACTTTCACAGTCTTCTTCCCTATCATTTCCACAGCCCAGTCCCCATTCCTCAGCCTAGCCTGGAGACCGCCGCCTTTGCCCTTCAGTTGACTATCAGACAGGTGCTCTGTGTGCCTGCCGGAATGAACTCTGGGTTTTCTCTAACACAGCTGTCCTTTCCTGCCTTACAGGGCGGTGATTTGGGAGAGAGGGAAGCTAATATGGGATGTGCTTCACTGATGCCCAGAACTGCACACACCTTTTTACCTCTGCCTGCTGTAGATGTCACAGTGCCAGCATGGTGCATGAGGTTAGAGGACAAAGGTTTTCCCCACAAGCTATGAAGAATTAGATCTGACTTGCCAGACTCTAGCTGTGGAGCTCTCTCCTCCACAATCCCACAGCCTACTGTGAACCTGGTCCTGGCGCCATGCTGGGATTCACTGGCGGGTACATGGTGTCTGTCCCTACCGTTCCCACACTGTGGCCAGCAGAAAGTTCCACAGGAACGAGGCGGAAAAAATACTATGTGAAGTAAATTTCTTGAGATATAATTGAATTAAATTGAACATGCTTTTATAAGGCTATTAATTAACTGGTCTTTCAGCAGCCTCCTGTGTAGATTTTAATCGGCTAGTCCTGTTTGTCAGCTCTGTAATAATCTTGGGTGTCTCTCCTGACTCCACACTTATTCTCTGACACTCTCCATGTCCCCAAAGCTATGCCCAACGGAGAACTTTGCCAGAGCTCATAATGGCAGATTTCATTATCTGTGTCTTTCAATTTTCTTCTCTTCCCATTCTCCCTACCTGCCTCATTTTTCTATTTGCGATTCTTTTTAGACAGCTTTCTCGTCGCTCTGATTTCACCCATACAAAGGCGTACAGAGCCCATGGAGTAATCTCGAAGTCAGAGCCTTCGATCTTCTACACTGGCTCTGCTTCTAATTATCCCCTCTTGAAAAGATTGGGAGGTTTTGGGGGCCATCACAATTTCTCTTGGGGTTTGTTTTTCTTTGGGGGATATACATATGATTTAAACATTTTTTTTTAAACCCGGTCTTCTATAAATAACGTTCTCATCTTATTAGATGTAGAAGCACTTCTGAGCCTTTCTACCCAGAACATTCACCCTAAGCAACCCTGGGCCAGCGCATGTTTCTGCCCCCTTGAGGAAACTTAACACAAGCCTATAATGACTAGCTTGCCTCCACCAAGATGACGCTACATAGGGGAAAGCGGTCTTCTTGGTCTTTTAACTGACGGTGTTTGGGAAAGAAACACAAACCTATACAAAGACACTTGGGGGCATTTGGGCCCTGATTGTGCAGAGTTTATGGCTGCACACTGCTGCAGGGTTTTGGTCATCCTAAAACTGAGTTCTGTGATTTTCCCATCTTCAAAGACCTGTGTCCCTTTAGTGAAATTTGACTCCTTCCCATGTTCCCTTTCTCAGTAGCTGTCAAACCACAAAAAGCCACCAGTGGCATGTGCCCCCAGATTCTATCTCACAGATGGAACTTTCCGTAAAGGGGGTCGAGTTGCTAAGTAAATAGAATGCATTGTAAGTGTTGATAGATTTTCTGTTCTGTCCTGGCATTGTGCTCAGTGGAGGATTACCGCTGTGTGTGTTTAAATGTGACAGCTGTTTCATTCACTCCCTGGTGTGTTGGAGAAGCCGTGATAAAGCCAGCAACACGCCTTCAGAATCCTTAAAGTGAAATCTTACAGAAATTAAAAAAAAAGAAAGGAAGAAATTGCCTCCCAACCCTCTCCATGCCCATCTTCCTGTCCATTCCTCACTTGCAATATCTCACTTTTAATGTTCTGGATGAGAAATATCCATCGAAGACCTTCCACCTCTCATTGCTGGGCATCCCCGAAGCAGTCAGCTTCATTTGGTACTCTGGGTGCAGAGGGAATGCAGAGCATTTAGAAACCTTAATTAAGGAACATTTAGGAAGACAGGCTGATGAGGGGCAAGATTAGCAATGGATTTCACTGCTGCCTGCCTACGATTTTCTGTTTAATTATTACAAGGAGAGCTGCCAGCAAGGCAGAAGCTGAAGGTTTGACGGTGAACTGTGGTGCCCTGGATTTCTGTTTCATTAGATTTCATTTAATTCAGGCAAAGAAGGCAATTTCTTAGACCCTAGGATTGTTGAATGTTAACCTTCAGGCCAGAAGAATGAGAGGGAAGGAGAATGTTCTCTCCTGAGATTTCTGATTTCAAAGATATAATCCTGCCAGTGAACCAGCCCTTCTCACTGTTAGGGGGAAATAGAGAGAGCGGGGGTCCACTGTGTCCTGTGGAGGGCTTAAATTAGCTGAATAATCCATTTAGGGCTATTCCACTTGAGAGAAAGCCCAAGAATGTTCTCCCCACTAGATTTAAAGGGAATGACTTTTGTCTAGGTCTTTGTAGCACTTTAGCGTGTTTTAGGTGGCCTCTATTATCACTCTACTTATGTAGCATGGACCTGGGAAGGGCTGTGGTACAGGTGCTGGGTAAGATCAGGTGTGCATGGCACGATGGTAAGATGGAAAGTCAGACGAGGGACTCCCTGTGGCTGCAGATGACCAGTCACACAAGTCTATAGGCTCCTGATGTTATCTTGTTTATCTGTCTATCTACTCTCTATCCTAAGCCTATGTGAAGGTCATAATTGGTTGAGGGATTCTGGACACTGAAGAAGGAATTGGAATGAATGTTAGAGAACTTGAGTGGAGCCACTTGCCCATGACTTCAGAATCATTTAATCAGTGTTCTGTAAAACAGGAGGAATAATGTTATTTATATCACAAAAAGCTGATAGGGCTGGGTAGGAAAATGGCTACTGTAACATTTAACACATTCTTAATAAATGTTGATTCAATTAAGGCCCTGTACTTGTGAGAGATGAAGAAGTTCTTTCGGGGAAATTTGAACAGTTTTCTGCTTAGATCTGTGTCTATGTTCAGCTAAAATAATAAGAAATCCAAACACAACATATCTTATTGAAGAATTAAACGCACCTATGATCCATCTATAAAATGAAATGCTTCTTGATCATGAAAATACATGAATTACTGATCCATGCAATCACACATGTACATAGGGTACGATTCTCCTCAATAAGTTAAAAGCTACTTTATTAACATGATGACAAATCTTAGGGACAGCCCTCCAGATATCACCTTTCATGTCTGTCTTAAGTGACAACCTCATACAGTAGCCCTCACATTGATTTATCCTTTCCCTCAGAAAAGATAAAAAAAGCATTATGCTTTGAATTTGAAGTGAATTAAACTAGACACAGAAGGCTACCTACTGTAGGGGTCAATTTATGTGACATTCTAGAAAAGACAAAACTTTAGAGACAAACTGAGATCAATCAGTGTCAAAGGGCGGGTGTTAGAAGAGAGGATTGACCGAGTCAGAGCACAGGGAAGGTTCCAGGCTTGAGGTACAGTCAGCCTATACTGTTGCTTATTACAACAGGGTTGGTAATATTAGAAGTACACTTTTACTACATCTGAATTATTCTTTAATAAACATACTTTTTCAATATTATTCACTGAACTGTGGGTCTTGGATATACTAGGCAAATGCTTAACCACTAAGCCATATACCTAGCTCACTTTGTTTTCTCATTTTCTGACAGATTTGCCTATGGTGACTTTAAATTCATTTTGTTGCCCAGACTGGCCTTGAACTTGTAATCCTCCAACCTCAGTCTCCCAACCCAAAAAGCTGGGGTTGCAGGTCTGCATCAGTAGGCTTGCCAATGAACATTTTTAATGGCAAGTGTTTTTTCTTGCTGTCTTTACTTTCTAGAAATATATGACTCCTCCTTGAAATGCTAAGGGACCCCCAGAAGCATCCTTAAAACTTAAGGTCCCTTGAATCCTTAGGGCATCCCCAAATAGACAAGGGGGAGTCTAAATTATCTGTGATGTTTCTTTATAAGCACAGCTGACCTTTTCTGTGGAGGTGTCTTACTGTTTTAGGTAGAAGCTCAAAGGTGTCTATGCCCCCCCATACCCACCCTTTCTCCTGACAGCAAATGGAGAAGAATTAAAAAAAACAGAAAGAATGCAAAGGGGTATATGAATGATTAAGAGGGATAGATGGAGAAAGGGAAGAAAAAGTTACAAAATTAGGGAAGAGGGAGGAGAGGAAGAAAAGTAGGAAGATAGGAAAGAAGGAAGGAAAGAGAGAGAGATGGGGATAATGGAAGGAGGAAGGAAGAAAAAATAGAAGGAAGAAAAAAAAGACAAGAAGGTGGTAGGCCTGGGGAGGAAAGAAAAGAAAACTATGGTCTATTTTCAATGAAAAAGCTAGAGTAGGTTTGTAAGGATCTGTTACCTTAAAGGTGACAAAGCTCTCGATTGAGGAAGATCCCATAGCTGATCTTCACACTGCTGCCATAAGTTGGGTCTCCTCAAATTTACACAAAGTTTTCTTTTTGTGGACCCATGGAGTCATTCACTCTGATACTTAAGCTCATAGCAATGAGTGAGGAGTGAGGCTTACATAAATCCTCCAATATTTGGACCACTTACTAGGTTCCATCCACAGTGTCTGTAGATTTAAAAGGAGGGGCATAGGTAAGAAATCAACACAGTGAGGGAGAAACCAGAACACCCACCACACAGCAATGGAATCCAGGGTGTTGATCCAGAACACCTGCCACACAACAATGGAATTCAGGGTGTTGATCCAGAATGTCCACCACACAACAATGGAATTCAGGGTGTTTACCAGAACATCCACCACACAACAATGGAATCCAGGGTGTTGATCCAGAACGTCCACCACACAACAATGGAATTCAGGGTGTTTACCAGAACATCCACCACACAACAATGGAATTCAGGGTGTTTACCAGAACATCCACCACACAACAATGGAATTCAGGGTGTTGATCCAGAACACCCACCACACAGCAATGGAATCCAGGGTGTTGATCCAGAACACCCACCACACAACAATGGAATCCAGGGTGTTGATCCAGAACACCTGCCACACAACAATGGAATTCAGGGTGTTGATCCAGAACATCCACCACACAACAATGGAATTCAGGGTGTTAATCCAGAACGTCCAACACACAGCAATGAAATCAATCCACAGTGTTGATCCAGAACCTTCACCACACAACAATGGAATACATGCTCCAAGTTGCAAACACGGAGCTCTCTAATCGTGTGGGAACCTTCAGACTGGGCATTGGTTCAGAAAAGGCCACAGCTCCAAATCTGTAATAATATCAGGGTCTCAAAAAGTATTGGGGACTCTCGGGAGAGAAATCAATAGGAGCCCAGTGCCGTGCCTTCATGAGATATTTATAGTAACCTGAAAATTTGGTCATGAAATCATATTCCTGCTGTTGATGCCATTGTATCACCAGCTTTCAGGCAGGGCATCACGTTATGCCTTGCACATAGTGTCTAATGAGTCAACTTGAGATGCTGATGGTGATGCCAACAGTAAGAAGAGTGCAGAGATAACAGGCCAGCTGTGCCCTTCTGTGGGCCTGGAAGGATGGGTCATTTTGGAGAAGGCATTTCCTATGCCTATTACTCTCAGCTACAGGGGCCCATTCATGGTAATGAAATGTTGAGGAATGCCTTCTTGCAACACAGACACTGCTCTAATGATGATTGGAGGCTGCTTCCACTCAACAGTGGATGTTCAGTATTTAATCACATGCAGTGATCAGCAAAAGGACCTTCTCTATGCTGGTCAACCCTTCCTACCATGTGTACTGTGAATCTGGATAGACCAGTCCCTCTAAACACAGGGATGAATTTGATTCTGAGCTAGAAGTTTTTATTAGATCCCTAGACCTGAGTTTTCCTGTGGGTGACACAGTGAAACTGCAAGGGATTCTGTAAAGGTAAGAGAAGAGGACCTGTGGTCAGCGTGGTTGTTGACACCTCTCTCAAAACCAATGATGAAACCAAAGTCAGCAGCCAGCGATGAACACAAAAAGTAGCTGTCCCTTCCTGCTAGGGAAACTGAACTGTTTTCTATGAGTTGGACAATGGCATCTCTCTATGGACAAAAATGTGTAGAAATGAAATAGTCCCATTTTCTTTCAAAGTCCAAAAAGGACTTCATGACAGAGTCTTACCAAACAGGGACAAAACTTCATAGATTTCTTAATTTTTAGATTCCCTCTGTTTTATTAAAAATAATGATCTGTGCACTGAGCACGTAGGACCTGCTAAGTTTAATTGGGAAATAGAACCCAAGAAGAGGATAGAAAAAAATCACACAGCTACCTTTGATGGTAGGTAGGGATTCAGAACTCCAGTGAGCAGAGCCAGAAGCCTTTAATGCATCCTGGAGAATGGGGGGGGGGCAGAAGAGTGCTGGACAAGACAGCAAGTACTTGTATTTGCCATTTTTAAAACTAAGGAAAAAATCACATTAATGAGTCCAATAAATGCTATGTGATTCTATGCAACTCATGGAGGAGATGAGTTTCAACAGAACATCAGAGTCTCAGCTTGTGTGATATTTTATCAGTGACTTGATAAACAGTCAATCAGTGGTTGCTTCTTCTCAGAAATATAGGTGATGTGCTAAACGGATAGAGTGGAAAGCCAAAGAGATTAAATTAGCAGTATTGATGTCAACTCTAATGAGATAAGGTTTAATAGATGCAAGCTTAAGTTTCTCTAATAAAGTACAAAAATACAATCTCACTTCTTGCTGATGAGTGAGATAAGGTTTATTGGCAACCTCTGGGGGATTAAAAAAAGCAGCAATATGAAACATAGAAATATCTAATGTCATAGAAAAATATAAATAAAAAGTTGATGTATTTCCAAAAACTGCCCACCCTAATGAAATTTTAGTAACAGGAAGATGCTGTCCCCATTCTGTGCTAATTGGAGTATTCTGAAACACCAGACATTATTTTAAAAGATAATATATTAAGAGATGTATCAGTAAACAGGACACATTTAAAGAATAGGATACATTTGTATTCTCACAAATCTCTTTTAATAACAGGCTTCATAGAGGACAACAGAATTCTCATGTCAGCTTTTGTATTCAGTCTCAAACTCTGTAGTTGGAAAAGGGTGTCTTTTAATAGCCTTATAAATAATTATAGATGTCTTCTTTGATGCCACACAAAACTTTAGAAAGTCTTAGTTTCTTAAAGGTTAATTGCAGTGAAAATCCGAGACTGTGTATGAATGTTTCATAATCCTACTAAAATCCACTGGCCTTATTCTTGCTCTTGTGACTTCATACCTCCTGGCAAAACTCTCCTTGTCTCTCTCCCACCCCTAGCTCTCCAGCTTCACATGAGAACATTCTAGTTTCTTCTAGTGGGCTTTTTTTTCAATTTGGAATCAACATTTATATATGTTCTGCACAATTCTGTATAAAGTAGCCAATAATCAGAGAATGAAATAAAAACTAATCCCACCACAACATCACTGCAAATTGACATGCATAGGGATCAGTTTGACAAAAGCTGTGTGAGCTATTCATTGAGAACTACATTCAGAACATTGAGGTGAGCAGTAAGGAGGATAGAGATAAGCAAAAGAGACTATGATTTTTTTTTGAGACTATGATTTTGAAGATTACAATCTCCCCAAGGTGATGAGCCGATTCAATACACTTCCAGTGGACTTACAGCAACCTACTTTTCTTTTTCTTTGAGACTGCATCTCACCATGTAGATCTGGCTGGACTGGGACTTGCTATGTAGACCAGGCTAGCTTCAAACTCAAAGCAATAAGCCTCTGACTTCCAAATGTCAAGATTAAAGGAGTGTGACACCATTGCTGGACAACGTACTTAAAGATTAATTTTATCAGTTGACTACAAAATGTATATGGAAATATTTAGAACTCAGAAAACCTAAAGAAACTTTAAAACCTGGAAACAAAAATTGACTTTAAGGTATTATAAAGTTACACTAGTTTAGAAAGTATAATAAATAAATAAGCACAGCAAAACAGAAATAATTTTAAAAAGACACCAACACTTTGTAGACCCACTTAGTGAAAGAGTGAGATGATTTCTGAACATGGCTAATTTCAGCTAATGTAATGTCCCCTAAACTTATTTTCATGCTACTGCTGGTAATAGGGTTTCATAATTTTTGTTAGCTATAAGGTTTTCAAAACACTATCAACAAGATTAAAACTATTACAAAAATTTGCTAACCATGTACAATTTACAAATATCTAATGCCTGTCAGTCTTCAGAAGGTTATGTAACTGAAGAGGCATCATACACACAGCCATCAGCAACACGCATCACAATACAGAACTATACAGAAGCTACTTCTTATGCAAAAATAAAATCTTTGGTTTTGTAGAATAAACAAGCATGGTAATTTGTGTTTTCATTTAAATTTTTCCCATGATGTATCTTGATTGTATTCTTTCTCCTACACCAATTTCTTTCAGGTTCTCTTCATTTCCCTACCCACACAGCTTCATGTCTCCCCCCACCAGCATCTCTCCTCCCTTCCCTCCTCCGTCCCCTCCTTTCTCTCAAAAAAAATCTGTCTTCTCTAAAAAAAATCAAGAGGACAAAAGTACCCAAAACACCACATCCCCAAAAAAATAACACAAAAAAGCTGGAGACAATTCCATTTTAGCCAGGTACTTCTGGCCCTGGGGTCTGCGCTGGAGTGAGGCTGATATTCTCAATGATGCTTCATTAGAGAAAACTGGTAATGTCCTAATATACAAAAAAGTCAGTATTACAACATGCATGTAAATGAACCTTTTTGTAAAGGATGGGAAGGTATCCAAAGCCCCCTACTCTCCATTTTAAACAGTTTACCGTTAGTTTCAGGAGCCTCATAGCTGACTAGTATTCTGTTGTGGTGTAGGCTACATTTTCCTTATCCACCCAAGGGACCATAATTGACAGCAATATCCTACACATTAAATAGACTAGATAGAATGTTCTTATGAGAAAGGAATGAGAAATAGTGAGGTGATGGCTAGGCTAATTGCTTAAGTTTCGATATTACATGATTCCCCATAGCTATGCAGTTACTGCAGGTCAACAATGAACAATAGAAGACTCATAGCTCCACAGTCTGAGTTGAACTTTTAAGTCTTATACCTGTTCAGGTGTTTATGCCATTGGGGTCATTTAGAAGACTCTGACGTCCTAATTTATTTTGATCTTCCAAGTTCGCTACAGTTTGTTATCAGATACACACACACACACATGCGCGCGTGCACACACACACACACACACACACACACACACACACATTCACCACTATTAGAGTTATGGAAAGCTTCTGGTGAAACTTTGCGAAAATTCTGTTTTCTTTTGAATGTTGCAATTGTATCACTGTTGACCATTGTTGTCCTTTTTTCTTGAAATTACAGGCTTGCTCCATTCATTTGTTTTCAAGGTCAAATACTCAGGTTGAGCAACCATAGTTTTCCTGTCTATCATTCTTTCAAAAACCAAAATGTTTTATGGAAAATGTGGTTTGTTCAGTTTGCAGCTCCAACGACTACACGGTGTTTCTTCTAGAACATTCTCAGAGTTGGGGTATGTGACATAAATGCTTTGTGTTTATTTCCCACTTTTTCAGGTATAATATTCTAAAAAGGCATGTAACTGAGGATCAAGATTCAGTTAAATTCATAAAGTTTCCTTTACTCCTTAGTATCAATCTCATATGAAATTATCCTCTGAAAAAGACAGTGCAAAGGGCATGGCAGTAGAGTTCAGTACCTGACATCATTCTTGTTGGACCGCCAATGCCAACATCACTTCTTAGGCAGGTAGCTTGGTCATCTTGAAGGAACGGTTTTAATTTTATGTATTCCTGAGGTCTGTCTGTCAGGAGGCTAAAAGTTATACTTTGGTAATTACACGGTAACATGACTTGAGAACCTGCAACATAGCATTTTAAGAAGAGAGAGAATGTGAAGTTGGGTAGGTCAGGAGGAAAGAAAAACTAGGGAGGAGGTGAGCGAGGAGAAAAACAATAAAAATATGAAAATACTTAGATAAATGGAGCAGCTTGCCTCATGCT
>JAQHUG010000062.1:1860606-1899477 GCA_028555095.1 Dicrostonyx torquatus
AGTTTCTTTATTAATCAATGGTATTTGCAGCATACAGAGGGGAATCCCACATCATATCCACATCTCCCCTTTTCTTCTGCTACCCACTAAGATTCCCAAAGATGATTTTACAAAGCATAACTCTACTCAGAAGACTTGGAGATAAAGAAATTAAGAGGGTGACATCTGTGCTTCTCTTTGGAGAGTACTGGTAGGGATTGTTAGTTGTGTGTTAACATTTCATTCTGTTACACAAGGTTAACAGAAAACATCTACTACAATGCTTCACCTACTATGTGTACTCCTGAATTGTTTTTCTTACAATACCTTATATTTATGTTTACAACAGTTATATACAGGGGGGCATTTTTTAGCTGTGGATGATTACCCATGGAGATAATTAATATTCAAACCATGCCTTAAATATGCTGACTCCAAAATGCATGATGCAGTCATTAACTTCCAGCAGTTGTTAAAAATCTCATGACCTATATAGCTAATTTGTGGATTACTTTTGGGTGGTTCCTGTGATATTTGGTAAATATAAGCAAGGCATGAGTTTTGACTTCCAGGAGCTTAAAATTAAATAGGAAATATCAGGCATGAGCAAAATGTCTGCAATAAAAGAAGATTATGAGGAGCTCCATACAAGTGCTGCAGAACACACAAACACTACTGTAGTGACATGAGACAAATTTCAAAATTATGCTGAGCAGAATCACATTTTAGAACAATGAATGAAGCATGTTATAAACCACTGTCCTTCAATATAAATACGTATTTTTGTCTGATGTATATCCTTATATTATAAAATGAAACATTTCATCAAATGGTCCTCTACAGTGTTCCTCCCTTCAACTTTTAAGTCTGCCTCATTATACAACCTATACCTATGGAAAAACCTAGAAGATGTGGGGAAAACAACATGTTAAGCATTACTGGTTGATGGTTCTGTGTAGCCCAAGGTAACATCATTGGTGGAATTAATATACTCCCTGTGTTTGCTTGGGGCTCAGTTGAAAACCTATGTGCTACATGTGTTCTTTTAACATTATCTCCTCTATGAAGACCTTGTAGAGAAGAGGACTAGAAAGATTTTGGAAAGAAATGCAACATAAATGGCACCCTCAAGGATGAAGATGTGGACCTATATGGATTCAGGAGAGAGGTAAGGGTGTTCAGAATAAGACAGTTTCAGATCAGGGCTGGATGGGAGAAAAGTTCCCAACACATGCACATTTGATCGATTCTTAGTATGGGTGTGTGATAAAGTCAGATAAGAAGTAAGTGAATTGAGGCCTGGATAGATGGCTCAGTGAGTTAAAGTGCTTGTTGCCAAGCCTGTCAACCTGAGTTTGATCCCACATGGGAAAGCAAAGTACCGACTGCCACAAGTTGTCCTCTGACCTCCTTATGTGCACTGTGCCATGCTTCTCCCCACAAAAGAGATTTCAAAAATGTAAAGAAAAAAATTAACAAATTAGATGGTTTGAGAACAGTTTTTGAAAATCAAATAGCAGGGTGTGAAAAATTTGTGATGCTTTGAAAATACTGAGGCAATGAAGAATTGTTAATTTGTGAAGAAGGACCTTCTGAGGTACGATCTGCTCCGGGGAGATAGCAGTGGCAGCAATGCTGAAGGAAGCTGAGACATTTAGGACAAAGGTCAGTCTGGGCTAGATGAGCCTATATACAAAGTCCAGCAAGTGATTTGCATGACTGAGTTAGGCCTGGGCTTGCTACAAAGCAAAGCATGTTGGGACCTCAGAAGCTCGGGGTGCTTCCTGAGGAAAATTTTAACATGGAAGAGATCCAATTGTTGATGCAAATTATAGGTCTGTATAGAGTGACCTAAGAGACACACCATTAGGCATGTCTAGGTGAGTTTCTGGATTAGACTGATTCAGATGGGAAGACCCATCATAAGTGTCAATGGCTAAGAACCCAGATTAAATAAAAAGGACAAAACGAGTTGAGCACCTGCATAAAGTTCTATTCCTGACTGTGTGCACAATGTGACAAGCCACCTCGTGCTCCTGTGACCCTGCCATCACCCTTGTGAAAAGCTTTACCTCAAATGTTGTGCCAGAATAAACCCCTTTGTCTTTAGGCTGCTTTTTGTCAAGTATTTTGCCAAAGTGCTCAGAAAAGTACTCAATTCACTATTAGACTTATTACTGCTCCCTTCACTGCTGCTTCCAGACCCTGCAGTTTATGTAGCTGCAAAGTGGGAATGGTATCTAGACCCCAAGGACAACTTGTAAGAGAAAGACACAAAGAAGAGCTTGCCACCTGTCACTTCCTGGTGCCATTGATGTAATAAAAATGCTAGCATTGTGCTTCTTTCATATCAGTACACTTTAAAAATCCAGTCCTTCAGATGCTGTCAGCTATGATGCTTTAACTAATAGAGGAACGCCTCAGTGTTGCCCTGTACAAAGTGGGGGTTATTAATTCTTTGTCAAGGTATTTTGAAAGTCATTATTGATTATCTGTGTGTAATATCTAGCAAAATAGTTGTTTTCAGTCAGTGAAAAAAGAAACAGCTTTGAAGTTGCAGTTGGTACCTAGCTCAACTTGGTTGCTTGATTTGTTCTTGGACATTCTCCAGTCCATAGAGAGAGGGAAAAGATGACACCCAGTCTGGATGGCTTAGAACTGTCCAGGGAAATGCGGGTATCTTCACATTTGTTTATCTGGTCAGATGTGAGGAAGGGACCAAGGCTCAGAAGTCAGTGATGACGATTCAATGATGCAGACTCATGGCTATGCAGTGGGGCTGGAGGAAACCTCCAGGGGCAATTGATAAACAGACAAAAGAGGTTACTTGGGTAGTACCAGGTACCGTGACTTTGTGATGGATTGGGTGGAGAATCCAGAACCTCTGCAGTGCGTCCCTGCAATTTGACTTATAGGAGGAGCTGCTGGGAGTCTGTCATCAGGGTAGACATTCGTAGACCCCAGATGACTTTAAGACAGCTAAATGATGGAAGGTCTTAAGAAATGATGGCTTGGGACAAAAACTGGGAATCTGGAGGGAAACGCAGAGAGAGTTTGCTAGTTTAGAAACTTGGGTAAACACCGTCTCTACAAGACTCTGTCTTGAGGACCCACGCAGAACCAATTAAGCTACAGTTCCCATTTTCAAAAATATATTTATATCAACATAGACACACAGACACACAGCTGTATCTCAGGGACTCAGATCTGGCTTAGGCATCTTGGTACTGACACTGTAGAGGAAAAAATAAGTATAATCAATCCCATATTATTAATAATTATAATAATATAACCTCCTCAAAGTTGTAAAGTTATAAACATAAATTTACATAGATTCTGTCTTTTGTATTCCTATTTGTAAATTATGCAACATTTTAGTTAAGAGTCCACCATGAAGGTTAGAATTTATTTTGTAAATGTGAGGTGAGTTGGAAGCGTTTTCATTTTGGAAAGGCTGCAGTAGCTGAAGGTAAATGGTCTGGGAGGAATCCACCTCAAATGTGCAGGTTAGTTTTGTCAACCTGATACAAACTAGATTCAGTTGGGAACACCAAATGTCACAAAAACAAGCAAAGCAAGCAAACAAGAAACAACAACAGAAACCAAAAAAAAAATCTGAGAATCTTGACATGTTTCAAAAAACTATACTCCACTAAATTGGAAAATGTAAAAGAAATTGATAATTTTTTTCAGTAAAAACCACTTACTAAATTTTAAATCAAGATTAGACAATTTGAACAGACCTAGAACCTCTAGTGAAATAGAAACAGTCATAAAAAGATTCCCAACAACAACAACAAAAAGACCAGGACCAGACAGTTTTAGCACAGAATTCTACCAAACTTTCCAAGAAAATTTAACACCAATACTCCTCAAACCACTCTATAAAATAGTAACAGAAGAACTTTGTCCAATTTATTTGATGAGGCTACAGTTACCTTGATACCCAAACCACATAAAGACTTGAATATGAAAGAGAATTGCAAACCAAATTAAAGAACACATCAAAAAATAACAATCCACTGTGATCAAATAGGCTTAATCCCAGAGATGTAGGGATGGCTCTATACAAAAAATAATAAATATAATCTACCACATAAACAAAGTAAAAGAAAAAAAGCATATTATCATCTCATTGGATACAGAAAAGGCCTTTGACAAAATCCAAGGCCCCTTCATGATAAAAGTCCTGACGGGAATACAAGGGTCATATTTAAACATAATAAAGGCAATTTACAGAAAGCTTACAACCAACATAAAGTTAAATGGAGAGAAACTCAAAGTAATTCCACTAAAATGAGGAACAAGACAAGGTTGTCTACCTACCCAATGCAGTCCTTGAAGTTCTTAGCTAGAGAAGTATGACAACTGAAAGAAATCAAAGGGATACAAATTGGAAAGGAAGAAGTCGGAGCATACAAAGTATCATTATTTGCAGATGATACGATAGTGTCTTAATTAAGATTTTTATTGCTGTAAAGAGAAACTATGATCACAGCAACTCTTAAAAAGAAAACATATAATTGAGGTGATGACTTGCAATTGCAGAGGCTCAATCTATTATCATCATGATGGGGAGCCAGGTAGCCTGCAGGTAGGCATGGTGCTGGCTACATCTTGATCAGAAGGCAGCAGGAAGTCAATTGACTTTCACATGGAGTGAAGCTTGACAAAAAGATCTCAAAGCCCACCTTCACAGTGACTTATTTCCTCCAACAAGGCAACATCTCTTAATAGTCCAATTCCCTTTGGGGGCCATTTCCTTTCAAACCCACAGGAAGTATACAAAGTGACCCTAAAAACTCGACCAGGGATCAACACTTTTCATGAAGTGACACCATACAAGATTAATTAAAACTAACAAACTAAGAAACATCAGTAGCCCTCCTATATACAAATAACAAAGGGACTGAGAAAAAAAATAATCAGGGAAACAATACCTTTCAAAATATTTTAAAGTAATATAAAATATTTTGGGATAACTCTAACCAAGCACAGGAAAGGCTTGTATGATAAAAACTTCAAGTCTCTGAAGAAAGAAATTGAAATAGATATCAGAAGATGGAATTATCTCCCACGCTCATAGATTAGTAGGACTAACATAGCAAAAATATCCATCATACTAAAAGCAATCTACAGATTCAGTGCAATCTCTGTCAGAACTCCAACACAATTCTTTACAGACCTTCAAAGGCAAATTATCAACCTCATATGGAAAAACAAAAACCAGGATAACTAAAACTACCCTGTAAATGAAAAAACCGCTGAACATACCATCATCCCTGAGTTCAAGAATTACAGAGCTGTAGTAATAAAAAACCCACATGGTATTGGCATAAAAAAGGACATGTAGATCAATGGAATAGAATTCAAGGTAGAGATTTAAAGCCAAACACATACGGACACCTTAATTTTTATTTTTAAAAAAGCAAGAGATACACACACTGGAAAAAAGACAGCATTTTCAACAAATGGTACTCGTCAAACTGTATGTCCTCATGTAGAAGAATGCAAATAGATACATATTTATCATCCTGCCAAACCCCAAGTACAAATGGAATGAAGACTTCAACATAAAAACAGATGAACTGAACTCGAGAGAAGAGAAAGTGGAGAATAACCTTGGACTCACTGGCACAGGAGAAAACTTTCTGAACAGAACACCAATAGTGTAGACACTAAGAACAAAAATGAATAAATGGGACCTCATCAAACTGAAAAGCTTCTGTAAGATAAGGACACTGTCAATCCAACAGTCTGCCTCCAGAAAGGGAAAATAAGCCAGGCAGTGGTGGCTCATGCCTTTAGTCCCAGCGCTCAGGAAGCAGAGGCAGGCAGATCTCTGTGAGTTCGAGGCCAGCCATGTCTACAAGAGCTAGTTCCAGAACAGGCTCCAAAGCTACAGAGAATCCCTCTCTTGGAAAACAAAACAAAACAAAACAGAATGAGAAAATATTTCTACAAACTCCACATCTAATAGAATACTAATATCCAAAATTTATAAAGAACCCAGAAAACTAGAGATCAAAAACAATCAGATTAAAAATGGGAAATAGATCTAAGCAGGGAATTCTCAATAGAGGAATCTCAAATGGCTGAGAAACTTTTAAAGAAACATTCACATCCTTAGCCATTAGGGAAATGCAAATCAAAACTACTTTGAGATTCCATCTTTCACCTGTCAGAATGGCTAAAATCAATAATACAAAAGACAGGCACAGCTTCCAATGGAGGTCTGGCTTGCATTCAATTGAGTTGTTAGCCAAAGGAGCCCAATGGAAATCCCCAAATAACCCAACATGATGTTAAGACAAAGGGTTTCTCTCTGAAAACTGACAGCAGGGACTCATTCCTGAGTACAACATCTACATAACTCATTGAACATGGAGAAGATCGACTGGTGCCTACATGAATACTTCACCCACATGTTAGAGTCTCTTTCATGAGGAAAGCAACTCTGCAGGCTACCAAAACACGAGCACCAACCCAGCTTCAACACATTTGGCATAACATCTGTCATATTTGCAAAATATGCGAGGGCAATGGTGGGACAGAACTTGTTGGGGTAGCCAATGTCTGGTTTGATTTAAGGTCTACTCCACAAGAAGAGCACTTCATGGGTAATCAAGAACTAGAGACGAGATGGCCCAGAGACCTAGAGTAAAATAGAACACTACTAGTCAAAACTCATTAAAATGATTTCTAATGATATTCTACTCTTCTCATAGGTCAAATCTTTATCTGATCATCATCAGAGAGGCTTCCTCTGGCAAAAGATGTAGAGACCCACAGTAAGACATTATATGAATAGAGAATCTAAATTGGATGTCTCTATAAAATCCCTCTCCTCATAGCTCTGGAAACCCTCAGGAGAGGAGGCAGAAAGACTGTATGAGTCAAAGGAGATGGAGGAGACCTGGAGAACAAGGCCCTCTGAATCAACTAATGCAGGCATAATAAACTCTCAGAAACTGACGTAGCAAGTGTAAGGCCTACATGGGCCAGCTTCAGGTCCTCAGCATCTATATCGTAGCTATTAGCTTAACATTTTTAAGAGACTCCTGACTTTGAGAATAAGTGAGTCTCTGACTCTCATTCCCGCTCTTGGGACTCTTTTCCTCCTGTGGATTTACTATGTTCAACTTCAATGTGAAAGCTTTTGCTTCACCTTGTATCTCACTTTGTCTTGTTTGGTTGTTCTCTCTTAGAAGCCTGTTCTTTCTAATGAGAGACAGAAAGGGAGTAAGTCTGGAGGGGAAAGATGGTGGGAGAGGAACTGGGAGGAGTAGAGGGAGGGGAAATTATAAGCAGGATATATTATGTGAGAAAAGAATCTTTCAATTTAAAACTAGTGATAATAGTAAACAAAAGAAAGAACTAAAAATTATAAAGTGTCCTGTCAGAAACACTTCCAGGAGTTCCAGGGAGACTGAGTGAGTGATGTACATTTGACAGCTATTAAATAACATGACGGAATTGAAGCTCAGACTTAGGCGTTCTTATTCTAAACCTACATCTCTTTCGACTGTATTATGAAGTCTTACAGGATAATATCCACACTTTATGCACACAAACACATAAAGTTATAAAAAATGTGCTTGCTGTTGAAGATTTTACATTTTCAGAAGAAGAAGCAATGTCTGTCTTCCATTTATCATTCATATCTCAGAACATTGCATGCCTATATATATATGCACATATGTTACTTACATACTTATATGTAATGGCATAAATAGATATTATGTGTATGTATTATATATGTGTGTATGTGTCTCTCTGTGTGCATACACACACACACACACACACACACACACATATATATACACATAAATATGTATGAGAGAGAGAATACATGCAGGTGCCTGGGGGAACCTCTGGGCAACTGCACTTGCACTACAAATGCATTTCATTCCAACAGGGATCACTGAGAAGCATACCTCACCCTACAGCAAAGCCCACACTTATTCCTTACACTGACACCGAGATGTCCACTCAGAGCCCTCAGCAGCTTTACTGGACTCCCTTCTTTCCATTTGTCTGGGGAGGGGAAAGAGCTGAGAAGGGCTGAAAAGGTGATGCTGTGCTTGCTCAAGTCTTTAGTGTGTTCTCAGCGCTGGCTGCTCTGCCCTCCTTTCCCTCTGGCTCCCTTGCTTTCTTGACACAGTGGTTGCTTTTTGTCCTGACACTGCATGAGGCACTGGGAATAAAGGGGTTTATGAAAGAAAGTACGATCTGTACATGGCCACTACATCAGAAGGGAGCCAGTCAGGATGAGAACACAGCAGCCGTTTCTGCAGATGCTTTGCCTAGGCCTGGTTCACAGCAGTCTTTGTCCCATTTCCCTCCCAGAGCACCTCCCTCATCCTGCTTGCTGTGACAAAGCCTTCTTCTTGGCTGTTCAGTAACAGGCTCAATCGAATCTCATTTGTCGACTAGCAAAGGTGGATTCTGAAAACCTCGGTACCTGCTGTATCTTTGTGATGGGTGTGGTGTTTGTCTGACAGACAGAAAAGACAGTCGGGTTCTAGGGATTCACGACTGAGTTCCAGGTTTAGTGTGGAATCCATGGACCAGTTGAGGAAGGTCCATTATTATATATCGATTTTATATCAAAGGGCAAACTGAGGTTTATCATCTCCTTTTTCTCTTAATATGTACAATAGGATGATATTTTTGAAAATACAATGATCCAGCCTTTTATTTTCCACAGACTCCTCTCCTCCCCCTTTCCATTCCATGGAAACATATATGATCAAGCAGATAATCAAATGTGGCCATGCCTGGGGGTAGGGGGTGGCTGACAGGGAACAAGCTTGTGAATGTCAGTGGCTCCAAATGCCCAGACATGAAGCAGATTATATTGGTGTTTGGAAGCACAAGCCTCATCAGGAATGAATATCTCTGAAGGAAATGGATGGGGGCCATTGAAGAGATCAAATAAGATCCTTCTGTATCTCCCTCATGTACGCAGGTTGGTGGATGGGCACACTATCTCAAAATAAGGCATGGGAAATTTCAGGAGAGACCACGGATCAGTGCTGAGAAGAAGGCCACACTGAATGTCCAAAGGCTGCCTAGAAATGGAGTTACTATGTGAAGACCACTTGATACCCAGGCATCCTCTGCAGAGGATGAGCTAGAGTTCAGCCCCGCTCCCACTGCAGGCCCCTGCTGCCTTTTAGCCTTCTGGGGGATAGTGGGAACCTACCCTTGCCAGTCACTAGTGTCTCTCCCAGTGACACCACACCAGATCTCTGCAATGTGAAACTTGGTTCCACCCTTTGCCATGAACACCTTGTGAGAAAACCCCTATCACGCAATACTCTGATGTCTCAGAGGCCCAAATAAGGTCAATTGTTGGACTTAAATAAAAGAGAGTAAGTCTGCTAAGAAACCAAGTCTAGCATTAATGACTTGGTCTCTTGCCTTGAAATCGATGATTTGGGGACAGAAAATGAAGAAATTCAGCGGATTCTTAAACTACTGGACAAAAACTGCACCTATATTTCACTTCTCTCCCAAGTGTCCACTACTGAAGAAAACATTGCCTGGACACCTGGTTTTCTTCCTCAGCTTCCAGTGGCAACATGCATTCCACAAGGATGTGTGGATTTCAGTCAGGGCTCATACTTTTTTTTGAGTCACAGCCTGCAGTCATATTCCTTCCTGAGTTAGCTCCAGACACAGTAAGTGTCACTGACTATTTTTTTAAATAAACAAAAGAAGATACATATATTCCCAAGTGTTTAGCTTCTTCTGTGTAATGTAAAAATGTGACAACATTGAGTCCCATCATCCCATGATGCTCCCTTGGGACCTGACAGCCCTTCTGGGCCCCTCCTGCTTCTCTGAGTCCTTATTGCATATCTGACATTGAGGCGAGGCCAGATGCCAACTATCATTGGAATCATGCTTCTTCATGCTCCACACTCCTGTCCAGTTTGTCTCTTTCATGTTCCCTTCAAGGTCCTGAGAGCCGTTCTCCCCACCACCATCTTTCCACCCCAGTAAATGGCACTTGCATGATTTGGACAGTAAAAAGCATTTGGGAAAATCAGCTGTTCCATCTCTTTATTGGGGAAATATCTGTCATTATTTGTTTTTGGAAATAATACCTTGATAATACCAACTCTTGAATACATCACTTTATACTGTTTTTTTCACTAAAATCTCTCAATCATTTGCCTTATGTCTCAGAAATAGAGCGGGTAGTGCAAAGACAGGCCTCCTACTCCTCTAATCTGCAACCTTCCACTTGTGTGAGTTCCCCAGCAAGTCTTATATTCCACGGCACCCCTTCCCAAAGTGTCCAGTGAAAGTTCTGCTTATTCCTCTGGCCAAGCCCCCTTAGGGTCTTTATTCTTTATACTGATGTCCTGTCCTATCTGACTTGTAACTACGTGGCTGAGTGCAGACTGAGCAACTCTGGAGAGCAGAAATTTGTCTGAGGCCGTCTACCCAAGGAAATGAGCACTCCGTGGCTTGGCGTTGGGCCAAATGTGTTTGATAATTAATTGTGTGACTTTAGACAAGTAATTTGCTCTGCGAGTGCTTCAGTTTCCTTTTATAAAATAAGACTCGACCCAGCATGACCTCTACTTACTCATTCAAGTGATTCATTCATGTAATAAGTATTGAGTATCTAGCATGTCACAGACGCTGCCTTAGGAGCTGAGTATGGAAATGACAGAAAAGACAGTGGCACTGCCCTTGAACGTTTTAAAGTCTGTAAGAAGAGCCTTATATGTTTGTATCCATTTATCTATTTATTATCTATTATACTTATTTGCAGTCATGTGCATGTGACGTATTTTGGTCAATGATGAATTGTATATTTAACAGTGTTCCCATAAGATCACAACAGAACCAAAACATTGCTGTCTCTTACAAACATTTCTGTAGTCATCATACTATAACAGCATTAGGAAATGTATGTATGTATATGTATATATATATATATATTCCTTATTTTTCTGCACCATTTTAACATACATTCCTTATTTTTTCTGTGAAACAAAATATCTTACACTGCCAGTAGCCACACTTGTCTAGCATTTCCATCATCTCACAATTTCATCAAGAAGTGACAGCAAGTAAGTCACCTGCAATACTTAGGTTCGCATACATTCTCTCTTCGTTGTTGAGACAATGTCAATCTGCCCGATAGTTCAGAGCTTGTTCCATTCACTAAGCGGGATGTAAGGATAAAGTAGGCATATAGATATAACAGCAAAACATATACACATTATTTAGAAAGTCGTGGGATAATCTCAGCGTGTGACAATCATTGCATGAGACAACTACTAAGATTCAAAAAAGGCTTCAGAAGAATGTTGTCTTGTGAAGGTCTTGAAGAATGAACAAAATCCCAGTGGGATTTCTAACTAAGAGAGTATTGTAATGGTTCTGAGCCTTCTTAATGCTGTCTGACTTGTAACTACATGGCTAAGTGCAGACTGAGCAACACTGAAGAAGAGAAATTTGGCTGAGGCCATCTACCCAAGTAAACAATCACTCCATGGCTCAGCATGTGCTGAACATGCTTGACAATTAATTTATTAATTATTTAATACAGTTCCTCATGTGTGATGACCCCAAGCATAGAATTATTTCATTGCCACTTAATAACTGTATTTTATGGCTATGAATCATTATATAAATATCTGATACGCAACCCCTGTGGGGTTGAGACCCACAGGTTGGGAACCACTGGAGGAGGGTGTCATGTGTGAAGACTAGAGGCACACAAGGGAAGGTGTGAAGTTATAGAGATGGCCAAGGTGTGGCAGGAGGTGTGAGAAGAGAGGGTGCTGGTCTTATTTAAGATAGGATTTATAGAGTTTTTTACACTCTGATACTTTATAATGTTCATATTTAGACTTTTTAGGAGTTTCTTGTCTGTTTATTTTTGAAACACAGTCTTTCTATGTAGCCCTGACTGTCCTGGAACCCACCATGTAGACCAGCATGGCATCAAACTTACAGACATCTACCTACCTGTAACTTCAAAGTGCTGGGGATATTATTTTAGAAAATCATCCCTTCAACGATTTTATGATAATAAGTACTGATTTATGCACAAAGTATTCCATATTTTGATGTTGTTCTATTAATAAGTCAAGACTATTTTCCCTCCTGTGGTTCATTTCAAATTCAAAAGTTTCCAATAGTTGATCTAACAGGTGAGTTACTGACAGAAAACAGTGCATACACAATTTATGGTTGAGCAATGATGCTGCAAGTATTGAAGTTGCAAAAAAATAACAATTATTATTCACCAGACACAGAGATGTACTTACCTAGTCCAGGTACATTTAGGGACCAAATCCCAGAAAGGCAAGCACGGAAGATGGTAATAATCGCAGTCCAGTGACATCAACCACTAGCCACTGTGGTTAACTGTAGACAGATGACTCCCTTATACCTTGGGAATCACTGTGTCCTCTCCCTTTCCCAGTTGAAATCATAGCAGAATTCTTAACACTGAGAGCCTTAAAGTGAAGTATAGAGACCTCAAATCATCCCCTGATGCCAACCTCAGATCCACTAGCGTTGACTACCTGGGCTACCGCACCCTTCTTGGTTTTGGTCTTATCACTTAGTAGCCTATTGGGCTCCAGTTGCCTCCCTCTCTGTCTTTAACTTTCAATCCTGCTCCCATCCTGCTCCCTCTGCTGGTCAGATGTCACTTCACCACTACCAGAAGATGCTTTTCCAAGGTTTCCTTCATCATCTTTCTTTTAATTCTCAGCAATGCACTCTTGGAATCTAAACATAATTCATTTAGTTCCAACATCTCTTCCTCCAGAAGATAATAATAATTCAAAAATACTGCAGAAGAAATTAGGGGCCTCCACTGGATCCCTGGCCTTGGTATTAATTAACAAAACTTGAAATGAGCTGTGATTAATTGCAAGTCTAGGAGCACAGCACAGTTTGATGAATACGTTGAGATTTCAGGGAGAAAAACTTTCCAATGGTTGCTTGAGGCAGGAGCCTCCACAATAATAACCAGTTTTCTTTCACAAATGTGTCTTTGCTGTACAAATAGCAGCGTGCATCAGCCCTGGAGTGTAGTCTGCTGCTGACAGAGCAGAAGCAGAGGGTCTTGTAGCCATCTGCACAGCCGGAGCTGTGTATCTCTCTCCCCATCCCTCTTTCTTGTCCTCACTCTTTTCCTTCCATCTCTCCCTTCTTTCCGTCTTATAAATGGTTAAGAGGGGGAGCTTGCTATGTACTGGGAGATCTTGAAAGTATGGACCATACACTGACGAATTAAAATTGCAATGAAATTCATCTACAATATGTTTTATGCCTTTATTTTAGGAAGCATTGTTCAGCAGTGCTCAGGGGAAGGGGGATAGATTATAAAATTCTGGAGAGCTAGGAGTAGACTGTTGTCTTTATTTGTTCTACTGCCATGGTTTACAGTGGTGAAGTCAGGATATATGCTGATTACACCGTACTGGGCAACATTAGAGGCATAAATTCCTTTTACGTAATTCTGACCCATCCAGAGTGTAATAAGGAAGATAGACCTGAACCTGGATGGTTTTCATGGGACTCCTAGCTCACCTGAGGTTAAAAGCTGTGTCTGCTTCCTGAGTGTCCCCAGGCTGCTTCTTGAGTGTTCCCGGACTCCATGACCAGGACAAGACATTTGCTGCGATGCTCTGCAGTGGCTACCTTGCAGGTCTTAGTTTTTATTTTGTTACTGCTTGTTTTTCTAAAAATAAGAAGTCATGAGTCGAGTTTTCAACTTGCAGAGGAACCCTGCACTCCTGCCTCCAGTCCCATCAGCTGGTATGAAATAAATCTCGAACATATTGCCTAGCCTCTCAGCGCCTGTTTTCTTTACCTAAGAGTTATTGGCTATGGAGTCTGTATTAGATGAAATAATAATTAAGCAGAGGTAACTGGAAAGGGGCTTATGAACAATAAAATGGTATAAAATATAGGCCAAAATTGTTAGCCTTCATGAGCCTCAGTAGCTCTTAAGTAGCAACACCTTCCCTGTAGTCTCCTTGGAAATCTATGGGGCTGCTTTAGTGTTTTGTTCAATGTGCTGCCAGCCCGGAGTTAAATCTTTGCTGTGTTATTCAGAATGCTACCCCTCCCTACAATTTGGGGCTTCTCTCTCATCTACGAAGCACAGCTCTCAAGGGGGAAGGAGGAAGGGGAGATAGTGATGCTCAGAGGGTAGTGTAAGACACAAGAAATGATTATACTTTGAGGTGAGGGCTCCAGCACAAGGCCACACTTACAGTGATTTAAGGGCAGTATTTAAGAGCAGTTTTTCTGGTAGGTGTTCAGCCATGAAGGTCAGAAAAGCAAAACCTCTGCCTATGGCTTTTATTTATCTGAGCGTATTTGGAGCTAGAGGGTAGCCTTTGACAGTTAAGGATGGAGGTGAATACAATGCCATGAGTACTTTGCATCGCTTCTTTCTTTGTCCCATTCCTACCTCAGTGGGTTCTCACAGAGCAGAGGGAGGATGAGCGGCTGAGTGTGTTTAGTTTGTGAAACTCCAGGGAACAAAAATGATGCTAGGGATTTGGGACCTGCCTCCTGGGCATCTCAGGACAGGTACAGGAACCTGTGTGATTTTAAACCACCCAAGACAGTCTTGGGAAGATGGGCCAGTGCTCTATTTGTCAAAACTCTACTGCCAGCAAGTCAGGAAACATGCAGACATCACTAAACAAGGTAAAACCTTAATATGGAAACTGTCACCATTAATACCAGCTATGCACCTTAGACTGGTGGGGAAAAGAAGAAAAGAGACACGTTACAAGATTAGTTGAACAGTATATGTGACTTAAGGTCATTTCTGAGACCCACTAGGAATTCGGCACTAGTGACACACATTCACAAGCACTGTTGCACTTGCCCTTACTGTGCAGAAAATTTAGTTCATTTCAGATTTTGACCATAGCCTTGGATTACAGATTCCCAACTTCTGATTATCTGTAGAGTCTGGTTATTGTTGGGAGTCTTTTCTAAAACCCAAGAGAGAGTAGCTTGGATACAATAGGACATGTGCAAGGGCCTGGGTTCAATACCTAGCACCCCCCAAATGAAAAAAAAATGTCACTTGGAAAGTTTGATACAGACATGTAAATCCTAGTGAGTATGGTAGAGGATTTTAAAGAGTGACATAAAAGAGTCAGGGTCAGGGGGACAGGAGGCTTTTGAGGAAAGGAAAGAAAAGTGGTTATTCATTCAAGATGAAGAAAAGCTCTTTTTATTTTCATTTTCAACGTGGCCATGTTCAGCCCTATTAACATTACAGAAGTGAGAAGATACCAGACAGGAAGAAAGAAGTTTGCAGACACAGGCCACTGCGAGCCTGCCATCTGGCCCTGCACCTCCTGTGCCAGTCCCATGATGAGACACCTGTCTGTCATCAGCCCATCATGTTTAGCATACCTCGCTTAGCCTGGGGAGGGATGAAAGGGATCTCAAGCCAAGGGGGACCTGCTCTTCCAAAATGCCAGGTGACAAACAGTCCTAGGAGGATGGCCACTGGGAAATGGGGATGAAGGCTAAATTATTCTGATTTATCTTCTCATGTTAATTGGGCTTCTTCACAGACACAGGAGATTTTTCAGGGGGAGAAATTCACTTTATATCTTTCCTTTAATATTGAGTCTAGCTTTTGAGATCTTATTCTATATTCTTTTAACTATCCTTAAAGGAATTCTCTGGAGAAAAGATCAGTTTCTGGGAGTGGCTAGCCTGAGAGTCCTGAAGGTGCTGGGTTGGGGGGGAGGAACCCAATTTTTTTCTAGCCTGAGATTAAAACACTTGTGTTTTCTCCCTTTATGGAAAAACTCAGACGTAGTGGTTCATCCTATTCGTTTTCTTGTCTTCATCTTTCTTCTGAACATCTCTCTACGGGATTCCTGCTTCTCTGATCTGCTACCGCGAATCTCAACACAAGATTTATGTCAGGGGACTTCCTGGTCTACTCCTGCACTTGGGTGAAAACCCAGTGACTCAAACTAACTCTCATGTCCAGATGGAGGATTTTATAGCTATAGAGGCTACTGGAGGAACTGTTTCTGGAAAGGAAACGTTCTTGGTGAGTGTCTTGACAAGCAGGCCCTTCTACCATGGTGCACACCATCTTAGTTTACATTCTAGGTCAAGGAAGAGAAGAAAGTTTTAGTGAAGGGCCAGGCGTGATCTGGGCACATATTTGGCACACCTTTCACGTTTTCTCCCCCCTCCCCTACTGTTTTTCTATGTCTCCATATAAGGTTCTCTTGAAGTTTTGATAATTGATTGGAGGTAGAGAGAAAAATACCAATAGCAACTGATCCTCAACCTGATGACTCATAGGAAGGTCTATGGTATAGAAATATTAATTTTGGAAAGAAGGTGGACTTTTCTGCACCTTGGAGTTAAATTAGTCCACTCTGGCAAACCCGGTCACCTGAAGCTGGCCAGCAGCTGTGATTTGGTTGATGCCACTGCTATTCCTTTCTCGGTGACATTTTTCTAGTCTAAGGTATAATACTATGGACTTATAAAGTGAGTGCTCTGTTAGACTCCAAACTTCAGACTAGAAACACCATGAGCACAGACTATTGGCAAACATTTTGGTCGTTCCAGTGCCCACATCCCTGAAAAGCAGTGAGTGAGAAGACGTTTATTACAGAGCATTTCAGTTCAGGCCAGAGATCTGTGTAAGAGCATCTGCTCTGTCCACTGATTTAGCTCATCAAAGAATGAATACACAGACCCGGGATTCTTCAAAGCCACATATCTATCTAGAGCAGCCAGAGCAGTTGTTCTCTACCTGCCAAGTCTCTGACACCAGAAGTATTTACATTGTGATTCGTAACAGTAGCAAAATTACAGTTACAAAGTAGCAATGAAAATAATTTTATGGTTGGAGGTCACCTCAACGGGAGGAACTGTATTAAAGAGTTGCAGTATTTGGAAGGTTGAGGAGTACTGAACTATTGTGATGACACTACCCAGGGCTGCCACCAGTGGAGATGGCAGAATGACAGGGAAAGAGGTGATGGGTAGTTCTGGCTCTCACTGGTTCCATGAATCAGATGTTCATATCCCTTGAAACTTTATATCCCTTGAAAGCTTTTCTAAAATAATGATAATACTTCTTTACTAGGTCTTTGATAAGCTAAAATGAAATAACACCGGCAACAAATATCTTACTTTTTCATTTCATAGTAAGCATCATCAAATGTTAATTGTCTTCTTTGGTGAACAATAAAACCAAATGGTGAACGAGATATAAAAAAAATGCATTTTCAAAGCAATAACTCCCGAGGAATAAATATTATTTCCTTTGTGAATTTTTGATAGTATCCTGAGTACTTAAAGAAGTGATAATGCCACTTACAAATGTTTTTCAGGCCATTAACTTATTTTTATCAGGGGCAACTGGAATGATTTCATTATGAACCTACTATAGAAATTATAAGCATGTATAGATGGCATCCCCACTTTCACCTGGATGACAAAAACTACCTGTATTTTCCTCCATGCTTCATTTGTGTATTAATCAGCAGTATTTGATATTTTTGGCTCATAAGGCGTTTGGAATGAATGACCTGCACCTTTTTCGTTAGATCTTACACATCAGAGTCCCCCTCTACTACCCACTCTCTTCACCTCAGGAGAATTGCAGGGTCCCATCATACAGCAGAGACACAGGGGTTGTTCTTCTGCAGTCTGCAGTACCTGTTTCCTGGATCCACTGCTGTACTTTTCTAAGGAATTGAGTGGGGAGCGGGTGCCAAAGGACTGTCAGTGTATCTGGGCATTTTCCCAACTTTAAACACGACTGGTAAAACAGGGGCTCTTCTGGGGACAGTCAGCAAACTGCTTGGGAGGGAATGACTAAATGAGGCCTCAGGGATCTGGCCCAGGCATTAAAACAAGAGAGCAAGAGCACAGAACAGCATAGGAATAACCCAGTTTTCCTTGGGTGTTGTCTGAGTCCCATTTTCAGAAGACTCACTTAGAGGGCTTTTAACATACTGATTTCTGGGTCCAGCTCTAATTTTCCTGCATGAGGTTTCTGAGTTGAAAGGAATCAATTTCGAAAAAATAGTAAATGTTTGAGGTGACGCATCATGCCATATATTTCCAAGTCAACAAAGTGGTATATCTGACTAAATTGTGCTTTTATTCCATGACAATTAAAAACAAAATAAAACTTAAAAAGTAAAGCAAAACTCTGATATGAACAGCCAGCCTCTCCCTGGGGGATTTGGTCTAGTCCTCTAATATCAGAATAACATTTATTCCCTACCTATTATTGGCTAAATGTAGACATGAAGCAGCGTATCTCATACAGCTATTTCTTCCAGACACAGGGATATATTAATTAGAGGAAAATCTGGGTGAATTTGCACAGCCATGTCCCTCTTTGTTGATGATGTTCCCCTCTATAGGTAAACTCTTCTTTATTTTCATAGGTATCTGCTTATGTTTAATCTCGTTTGTTGTTGATATTTTTCGATGCAGGATCTCTCTATGTTGCCTTGGCTGTCCTGGAACTGGCTCTGCAGACGAAGTTGGCCTTGAACTCACAGAGAATTCCCTGCCTCTGCCTCCCAAGTGCTAGGGCTAAATGTATGTGCACCACCACCATCCAGTTATCTTTTACCTCTTATTCATTTAATTAATTTTATTGAATTTTTTTTCCATTTTACGTACCAACCCCAGTTGCCCCTCCCTCCCCTTCTTCCATTTTCCCTCCTCACCCCTATTCCTCAGTGGATACTCCTCAGAAGGGGTAAGGCCTCCCTTGGGAGTCAACAGTCTGTTATACCAAGCTGAGGCAGGCCCAAAGCCCTTCCCCATGTATCAAGGCTGGGTAAGGTGTCCCATCAAAAGGAATGGGCTCACAACAGCTAGTTCATGCACCCAGAGTTAGTCCTCCCCACAACATATCAAGCTATATAACTGCCACCCACATTCAGAGGGGTTAATTTGGTTCCGGGCATGTTCCCCAGTTGTCAGTCCAAAGTCTCTGAATTCTCACTAGCTTGGCTCAGCTGTCTGTGTGGTTTTCCCATCATGATCTTAACCGCCCCCCGAACACACCTTGCTTATTTGATCCCCCCTCTCCTTCTCTTCAACTGAATTCCTGGAGCTCAGCCAAGTCTTTGGCTGTGGCTCACTGCATCTGCTTCCTTTAGTTACTGGATGTAGGTTCTAGGATGACAATTAGAGTAGTCACTAATATGAATATAGAGGAAAACCAGTTCGGGCACCCTTCTCCACTATTGCTAGGAGTCTTAGCTGGAAACATTTTTTTGTGTATTCCTGGGAATTTCTCTAGCACATGTTTTCTCCATAACCCTATAATGACTCCCTCTATCAATCTCTATCAATGCTCTCCCCTTTCTCAGCCTTCTAGATCCCTTATGTTCCCATGTCCCATTCCATCCTTTCTATCCTGCTCCCAGTTTACCCAGGAGATTTTAACTATTTTCCTTTTTGGGGGCCCTCCATGTATGCCCCTCTTAGGATCCTCCGTTTTACTTAGCTTCTCTGGGGTTGTAGATTGTAGCCTGGTAATCCTTTGATTTATAGATAATATCCATTTGTGAATAAATGTATACTGTGATTGTCATTCTGTGTCTGTGTTACCTCATTCAGGATATTTTTTCTAGTTCCATCCATTTGCCTGCAATTTTCAAGATGCCATTTTTTTTTTCGAGACAGGGTTTCTCTGTGGCTGTCCTGGAACTAGCTCTCGTAGACCAGGCTGGACTCGAACTCACAGAGATCCACCTGCCTCTGCCTCCCAAATGCTGGGATTAAAGGTGTGTGCCACCACCTTCAAGATGTAATTGTTTTTACTGCTAAGTAATACTCCATTGTGTAAATATACCACTTATTTTTTTAAATCCATTCTTCAGTTGAGGGGCATCTAGGTTTCTTCTACGAATAATGCTGCTATGAACATAGTTGAGCAAATGTCCTTGTGGTATGATTGTGCATCCTTTGGGTATATTTCCAAGAGTGATTACCACTGGGTCTTGAGGTAGGTTGTTTCCCAATTTTCTCAAAAACTGTCATACTGATTTTCAAAGTGGCTATACAAGTTTATAGTCCCACCAGCAGTGGAGGGGTGTTCCCTTTACTTACATCCTCTCCAGCATAAGCTGTCCTTAGTGTTTTTGATATTAGCCATTCTGAAATGTGTAAGATGGCATATCAGAGTAATTTTGATTTATATTTCCCTGATAGCTATGTTGAGAAATTCCTTAAATGTCTTTAAGCCATGTGAGTTTCATCTGTTGAGAATTATCTGTTTAAATCTGTACCCCATTTTTAAGTTGGATTATTTCATATTTTGATGTCTAGTTTCTTCAGATCTTTATATATTTTGGAGATCAGCCCTTTGTCAGATCCCATTTTAGGTTGCCGTTGCTTTTTTATGGTTGATCATGTCCTTTGACTTATAGAAGCTTCTCAGTTTTAGGAAATCCTATTTATTAATTATTGCTCTCAGTGTCTATGCTATTGTCTATGCTATTTAGGAAGTGGTCTCTTATACCAATGCATTCAAGGCTTCTTCCCACTTTCTCTTCTATCAGGTTCAGTGCAACTGGGTTTATATGTTAAGATGTTTGATCCATTTGGACTTGAGTTTTGTGCATGGGAATAAATATGGATCTATTTACATTCTTCTACATGTTGACATCCAGTTATGCCAGAACCATTTGTTAAAGATGTTTTCTTTATTCCATTGTACAATTTTAGTTTCTTTGTCAAAAATCAGGTGTTCATAGGAGTGTGGATTAATGTCAGAGTCTTCAACTTGATTCCATTAACCCACATGTCTGTTTTAATGCCAATACCAAGCTGATTTTACTATAGCACCATAGTGGAGATTGAAGTCAGGGATGGTGATGTCTCTAGAAGTTTCTTTATTGTACAAGATTGTTTCAACTATTCTGTGTTTTCAACTATTCTGTTTGTTGTTGTTGTTGTTGTTGTTTTTCCATATGAAGTTTAGTATTGTTCTTTCAAGATCTGTGAAGAATTGTGTTGGGATTTTGGTGGGGATTGCATTGAATCTGTAGATTGCTTTTGGTAAGATTGCCATTTTTATTATGTTGATCCTACCTACCCAAGAGCATAGGAGATCTTTAGATTTTCTGATATCTTCTTCAATTTCTTTCTTCAAAGACCCAAATTTCTTGTCATACAGGTCTTTCACTTGTTTGGTTATAGTTACTTGTTGTAATTAGGGGAGAGGCGTGTGCGGGTTGTATGTTCCCCAGCCGCCGCTGGTCGCCTGTACCCGAAATAACCACATGACAAACTGGATTCATTTAAATCCTGCCTGGCCCATGATCTCTAGCCTTTTCTTGGCTAGCTCTCACAATTAAACTAACCCATTATAAAAGTCTGTATGTCACCACGAGGTGGGTGACTTACCGGACAAATCTACGGTACTTCCTTCTGCGCCGGGGGCCTCATGGCGACTGGCTCACTTTCCTTCTTCTCCTCAGAACTTCCGTTCTGTCTACTCCGCCCACCTAAGGGCTGACCTACCTTATAAGCCAGGCATCTCTTTATTCAACCAATACGAGTAATACAAAATACAGAAGAACACTCCCACAGTTACTCCAAGATATTTTATGTTATTTGTGGCTATTATAACGGGTGTTGTTTCTCTGATTTTTTTCTCAGCCCAATTATCATTTGTATATAGGAGGGCTACCAATTTTTCTTGAGTTACTATTGTGTTCTACCACATTACTAAAGGTATTGATCAGCTATAGGAGTTCCTTGGTGCAGTTTTTGTGGTTATTTATATATACACTATCATATAATCACCAAATAGTGAAAGTTTGACTTCTTTTTTTTCCAATTTGTATCCCCTTGATCTCTTTTTGGTGCCTTATTGCTCTAGCTAGAACTACGAGTACTTTATTAAATACATATTGAGAGAGTGGGCAGCTTTGTCTTGTTCTTGATTTTTGTATGATTGTTTTGGGTTTCTCTCCATTTAGCTTGATGTTGGCTGTTGGTTTACCTTTATTATGTTTAGGTGTGTTCCTTGTATCCCTGATCTCTCCAAGTCCTTTACCATGAAGGGTGTTGGATTATGTCAAAGGCCTTTTCAGCATCTAATAAAATGATCATGTGAAATTTTTTCTTTCAGTTTATTTGTATGGTGGATTACATTGATAGATTTTCATGTGTTGAACCAGCATTGTATCTTTGGGATGAAGACTACTTGATCATGGTTGGTGATTTTTTTTGATATGCTCTTAGGAGAGGCAATAAAGAAAACACAATACCTTTCCTTGCTCTCATCTTCATCCTTCCTCCATCTCAACTATCCCGGGAGCCATTATGGGGCTAACAATAAACCTGGCACTAGAGAAATTCCCAGGAGTTCACAAGGATGACCCCAGTTAAGACCCTAAGCAATAGAGGAGAGGGTGCCTGAACTGGCCTTAACCTGTAGTCAGACTGATGAATATAAGTATCACCATAGAACCTTAATCCAGCAACTGATGGAAACAGAAGTGAAGATCCACATTGGAGCACTGGACTGAGCTCTCAAAGCCCAGTTGAAGAGTGGGAGGAGTGAGAATATGAGCAAAGAGATTAAGACCATGTCAGGTACACCCACTGAAACAGTTTACCTGAGCTAATGGGAGCTCACCAACTCCAGCCAGACAGGGAAGGAAACAGCATAGCTGGAAACTAGTTCCTCAGAGTGTGGGTGACAGTTATATGGCTGAGGTAGACTGTGGGGCCACTGGCAGTGGCACCAGGATTTATCCCTACTGTTTGTACTGGCTCTTCTGGAACCTATTTTCTTTGAATGGATACCTTGCTCAGCCTAGATATAGTAGGGAGGACCTTGGACCTTCCCCTTACCCTCTCTGAGGAGTGGATGGGGAGTGGGGTGAGGGAGGTTAGGTGGAAGGGATGAGAAGAAGGGAGGGAGTGGGAACTGGAATTGGTATGTAAAATAAAAAAGATTGTTTATGTTTTTTAAATAAGTTAATTAATTAAAAAAGAAAACACAATCCGAGGGAGTTCTGGAAATGGAAAATCTGGGTAGTATTTAACCTCTTAAGTAAAGCCCTTTCAAGTTGTCCTGGGGAGAACCAATGATCCAATCCACATTTTTCAGTTGTATCTCTTTGCATTTGCTTTGCCCTACAAAATATTTGCAATTATTTGCCCATGTTTGTCCTCACTAAACAGCCATGAGTCAAAGGGGGCAATGACATCATTTCAGGTCCCGTTTCTTCTCCAGCATCAAGTACAGTTGTCAGCATCCATTCTTATTATTTAAGTGGATGGACTAATGAATGAATGAAATCCTGGGTGAATGTGTGATTAATTAGGAACGTAATTATTTTTCCCAGGAGGAAAGAACTCAAAGAAAAGTGTGGAGCTAACATTCATTCCGTGGCTTTCTCACACCTGCTCCCTGTCTTCAGCCACCCACGCACAGGCAGAAAGAATAGCAGGGTCAAGAGAAGTACAGCCAAACCAAAAAATCAGAAATTTTGCCTTCTGTCTGTGAGCTGTAGCTGGTTACCTGGGGAACCAGATTTATCTCTGTGTCCTCAATATAGTACATCTCAATGAGGGCACTTTTAATAACCAATTGATGTGTAATTGCCTGTATAAATTATGTATCTCTTGTCCAGCTTCTGCACAGAGTGAATTATGGAGAAAACCTCCTCTCAGGACTATTTTGCAGCTACTCTGATGCAATCGGAGGGTCCTTCAAGAGAGTTTTAAAAGGGGGTCCAATTCACTTATTCCATCTTTGCAGACACTCTGAAGGGAGGCTGGGAAAGGAAAAAGAATCACTAGGATCTTGAAATACACATAACATTAGGCTGAAATACACAGCCATTGAATTTTAGCCCAGTAAGTGCTCATGCCACAGAGTTAAAATTTCCAACTAATAGTTTAATCATCGGAGCAAAAAACACATGGTGCATGATGGTGCATATGGCCTCTGCTTTAGCATTTTCAGCTACATAAGATGGCTTTTCAAAGTGGAAGAAGCTGGGCCTCTGCAATTAGTAAAATGGAAACCAATCACTGTTTGATGAAAACAAGAAAATTAGCTTTCCTAGGCCTCAACCTTCCTCCCACATTGCATGCATGTGTGTGTGTGTCTGTGTGTGTGTGCTGCATTTTGAGATGTCATATAAGATAGCACAAACTATTCTTGAACAGTTGAACAGTGATCCTTCAGTTTCATCCCCTAGAGTATTGGTTTACAATCTCGAATTCTCTGTGAAATAAAGGTTTTGCGTGAGTTGCCATAATCATTAAACGAAATATTCATAAGGAGAATGATGTTTTGGAAATATTAGTTTTGTGGATTACCCTATCCTTTTCTAGTTGTATCTCTAGCTCTTCCTCTGCCACTGATCCTTGGGTATAGTGAGGAACTAGCATCCTATTACTGAAGAAGGCATTGGCTAGCAAAGGTCATCCCATCAACGACAGAGGAAGGAATGACTTTCAAGCATCACAAGAGATTTAATTTAAAAAGGCAATGGGGATGGAGATATAGGACATATGGAGTCAGTCGTCAGGCCATATACGGCAGAGAAAACCCTGGAGTGATAGATTTGGGATAACATTTATAGACGTAGGAAAATAAAAGAGGCAAATTTCACAGTGAGTAGGAGTTAATGTATCCATATGATTATATTATAGCATATACAAGATATTATAGCATCTATAATGTCCATAGGATTATACTATAGCATATTTGTGAATCTTCAAACAAAAAAACCCTGACCATCCAAAACTGTCTGGGAATAACATAGCCAATAACTGCTTTTATGTACCATTAGAATTTCACAATTCTCTGATGCTATCGTGCATTTGATGCCACAGTATATTAGCAAACATTATAAATGCACTGAAGTAACAAAAGTAAATCTAATTACTGAACAGTCTTGGTCCATTTCTAGGATCCTCTCTTTTCCTAACTCTTGAATAACCCTTCCCTCTATTAAAGTTGGTTCACAAGATGTTATCCAAAATCCTGGATGAAGTGACTGTCTCAAACAATTTTAACTCATCTTCTGAATATAAGCCTTTAATCTATGATAAAACTCCCATCCAAATCCTTTTCTCCTTTTCTTGTTTTTTTTTCCCCATAAATTCTTACACTGATGATAAGAGCCTGGAATTTCTGGTTGAGTGTCTCAATTTGTTCTCTTATTTCTATGAGGCTCTACCCTTCTCATGGGTCTACCACCTTGGAGAGAACCACTGTATCATCTCATGGGATCAGCTCAGCAAAGACACATGGAGATGCAGCCTATAAAGAGACAAGGCTTGAGTTCCCTTTCATGTGCATCTCCCAGGCCTGAACAGGGGCCTCATATGAAACCAAATAATCTCTAGGGGAATCAGGAGTTTGGCCTAAACTGTAGTCAAAATAAAAATCTGGTCAAAGCTCAAAAGTGCCTTCAGTACCAAGAGGATAGGGATAGTGATCAGCAGCAGTAGTCTAATAGACCCTAAGTGAACCTGAGCCAGAATAAAACCAAACCAAACCAAAACAAAACAAAATATAAAATCCCCAGTAGGACCCAGTTGTCTGGATGAGAAAACTGCAGTTGTTCGGAGTAAGTTATATATGTAATTGAAACTACAACCCAAACATTGATTTGGTCTGTCTTGGTACCTTGGCATGGAAGATCTCCATTATTGCAGTATAAGCTTATTTCAACTAGCTTCCTATCACCATGACAAAATACCCAAGAAAACAAATTGTGGGAGGAAAAATTTGGTTAGTTTGAAAGGATTCATTTCATGATCATTTGGCTCTTTGCTCCTGGGTCTGTGGTAAGGCAGAGCACCATGTCAGAAGGATGTGGTGGGGAAAAGTTGATGGCCTCATGACAAACAGGAGGCAGAGAAGAAGACCTGCAAGAAGAGACTGGTGACCTGAGTTCTTCCAGCCAGGCCCTATAGTCCATTTAACTAGAAATTACTTCATGGATAAATGAGATACTCATGATCCAGTCACCTCTTTAAAACCCATATCCTACCAGCCAAGTTTTTAACACAGGACATTTTGGAGTCTACAATTAACTTCAAGCCAAAACAAAGCCATCCTACTTGCTTGTGCGACATCAGCAGAAAAGGCATTCATCATATGTCATTTGGGCAATGTGTAAATTCTCTAGTCTTCGTCTCTTCTCTTTTTGAAACTTGGTGTGGAGTTTTGAATAAAGCAAAGAAAAACACATCCTTCTGGTTAAAACATATTCTGTTTATTTCTCAGTATGTGACACTATGCTAAATAGTATAGAAACAAAACTCCTTAAACACTAGCCATATTCTCCAAGAGCTCAGAAATAGCCTATCTCACAAACACTTACTGATAGAGATCAGGTAGATAAACAAAAGAAGATAAAGTAACCTTGAATTGAAAATTTTCAGTTGTGCATTAAAAGATGGATTTTTGCAATAAAACCTACCATGTACTATTGGCAGAGTCCACTCGTTTGTTTCCCAGCCACCCAGATCCAAAATAAACACATTGAAACTATATTAATTGTAACACTGATTGGCCCATTAGTTTATGCATATTTCTAGCTAACTCTTATATCTTAAATTAACCCATTTCTATTAATCTCTCTATTGCCACATGGTTGTGGCCTACAGGGAAGGTTTTGTCCAGTGTCCAGCATCAGGCTCCTATGGTGGCTAAATGTCATCTCCCTGATTCCTGCTACTCTCTATATATGTTTTTCACAGCCTGGCTATATTCTGTTAAGCCATTGGCTGAAAGCAGCTTTTTTTAAAAAAATTAACCAGTGGCAATAAAACATATTTACAGCATACAGAGGGGAATTCCATATCACCTCCTAAATAAAAATGTACAGATTAATAGAGATGGGTTGATTTAGGATGTATGAGCTAAGCTTAAAAAATACCCTTAAGCTATGGGTCAAATATTATTGCAATTAATATAGCTTCTGAATGATTATTTTGGATCTTGGTGGCTGGGAAAATGAACAAGCAGCCTCCAGCTACTGATTGGTGTGCCAATGGGTGCCAGCTAAATTCACATAAAACCTGAGAGAACTTATAAAGGAATTCTAGACACACACACACAAAACAAAGTTTAACCTTATTTTTTTTCCAGGATGACTTCTTCTGGATGCAGGCAAGAGTGCCATGTCTCCTTTAAGAAAATACTTACTGACTCAGCATAAGAAATGGCAACTTCCTAGCTTGTGCTCTCAATGATAATTCTGGCTCTTTCAAGAGGCCTAGCACCTGCATGGGGGTTGTGGGCAACATGCTGCAAGTTACTTGATGACAGCATGGGCCAACTGGTTACCAGAGTTGAGGTTGTGAGGATGGCTCCCACCTGGCAGTCTCAGAGACACTAAACATGCCTCCGCCATGCTGGACTGGGTGGGGTCAAACAGTCAATGCTTTAGAGTTAGTCCTAGCCACACCCACTTAGCATTTAAAAGAAAGAAAAAAGCTCTCCTGGTCAAACAATTAATTATAAATACATATGCAATAAAGACAAATCCAAATGGAAAAAAACTCTAAATGGGTCACAGTGCTGGATAAACATACATAGGCTTCAGAGAAAAAAAAGTAGTTATAAAAGAAGGAAATGGAATTTTTGAAGAATAAATAAACAAAACAAAGCCTTTAAAGAGACAGAGTACAGATAGTCATAGATTAAAGGAGTAAAAAAAAAAGCCATGTAATGATAGAATACACACAGAGAGTCTGGGTTATGTATATTATTGTGTTTTCTTTGAATTTGTTGACTGTGAATGAGCTACAACAGTCAACTAAGCTAAACGAACATATATACTTTAAAGGTATCTTAACTTCAAAATTTGGGTCTAAGGATATGTTTCTTTGGAAAAGAGGTTCTGCTTTTGCTTCCACAGAAGATGATAACCTGTGGATACCTTCCAAATTAATGTGGTTTGATAGACCAAGACCCCTCAAAAGGTCTCCATGAACCCCCCCCAAATACTTTACCCAATAAAAAGCAAGAAGCAGTCAGTTTGGAGAGTACTATGCCCAAATTCCCTAAATAATAAGTATTTGTTTACATTAAAGGGACTTACACTATAGAGAAAAATACTTTGCATTTTTATGGATCATGATCTATTGATACAAATTTAAGGTTAATTTTGTTATATGTATATCTCTACTCTTGATTAAGGTATTGCATTTGTGCAGCTCATTTAAATGCATAATTAAGAAATACGGCTTAATAGATAGTCATTTATAATAGTCAAGCTTGTAGTCATGTTAGTTGGGTTTTCTATATATACAGAGATATATTTCAGATAGATAGGTATTCTTCAAACCTTTCAAAGACCTTCAGGATATGGCATTCAAAATGTTTTAAGAACTTAGGACTTTTTGTGACAATGAGACATATCTGCTCCTGGAAGCACCAATTATTACAAGAGGAAAATGGGCATCGAAGAGGCTCCTTATGGAGTTTGCTAGCCATTTGGGCAAGAAAATGCTCTTGCCTGGACTGTTTGATGTTATTCTGTATGAACTGGACATTCAGGACCCACAGAGAAATGACTGATAAAATTGCCTAAAGGTGAGATGATCCTTCAGGGTTTCTGCTTTATGAAAGAGTCTGCTAGACATTCTGCAGGATACAGATGAAAGTGACTGACAAACTTCCAATATAGGTGGAATTTTCTTTGAAATTTCCTGCTTCATGGAAAAGTCTGCCAGACACTATGGGCCTGTAGGCTGAAGATTGGATGCCCCCGTGTTACAGAAGAACTTTGGGTGACTATCCAGGCAGTGAGATGTCTCTGTCAATTCTAGAGCTTTGGAAATGTTTACATTGTACTTCCTGTTAACTTAGGTAATATTATATTCTTCTGGTTCTTGGATGGAGTTGAAGAATAGATAGTTACAGTTACAGTTTTCCTTATGTTATGATAAAAGATAAAGATAATATAAATATTTTAACTGTATTTCTTGCTTGATACCTGTTTTGTTGTTTGTAATTTTACTACGTTGAAGTTAAAAACCTCCTTTTTATTTGAACAGAGAAGGGAAAATGGTATAGGAAGTCCTTCTGTATATGTGTTGCTTTTATTGGTTAACGAAGAAATCTGATTTATTAGCTTAGCAGAATAAGGCAAGGTGGAATTCCAAGCAGATAGAGGTGAGCAGAGGCAGAAGCAGAGGCAGAGAAAAGCCATGCAGCCGCAGCAGGAGACAGATGCTGAATGTTACCGGCAGGCCACAACCACATGACATAGACAGATTAATAGAAACTGGTTAATTTAAGATAAAGTAGGCAGAGTCAGGGAGATGCCATGTTGCTGCCAGAGGAGACAGATGTTGGAACTTTGAGGGTAGGTTCCCAACCTCATGGTGATGCACAGATTAATAGAGATGAATTAATAAGATATAAGAGCTAGCTAGAAATACACTTAAGCTATTGACCAAACTGTATTGCAATTAATATAGCTTCTGATTGATTATTTTGAGTCTGGGCGGCTGGGAACAAGCAAGCATCCTCCTCCAACAATGTACCATTAGGGAGAGTGTAAATGTGTCTGAGGGAGGGTGAGTGAGGAATGTTCTAACACAAACTGGAGTACAGACCTAGAGCTCAAACTTTTGAGAAAGACTTTTAAATTTGCTGTCACTTTCTGGTTGGGGTACCCAAGGGAACTTCATTTCACCAATGCCCAGTTTCTGCGAAGATGACCAGGAGGAGCCCATCTCTTGATTTTGAAGACAACTATTTACACTTTAAGTGAAAACTCTTTTGTGCCCAGGACGTAGGAATTTCTGGAAGCTTCTGAGTGCTGTCTTCGTCTTCACTGTCTTTAACTTTGGAGAGCTCTCTACAGGCTGTCAGCTCTTCCTTGATCTTCAGGTCAGAAGTTCACATGGGTATCTGAATTTCTTTCTTGGCTTCTCCAAGGCAGAGCAAATTTACAACTATTTGCATAGACTCCATGTCCAGGCTCAGACCCCAGAGGCTGGAGGACAGAGTGGAACCTTGGCCCTAAGGCCCTGTAGGAAACATTCAGTCACAGGCAGGACACAGTTCAGATAGCCCTTCCAGATATGTAAATTCCCCTCCTTCTCCCTCCTTACCTCCACAAGAATAAGGACCTTTAATTTTTTTTCTCTGCATGATGTCCTTCTCTGTTGAAAATCACATTTAAATAATTTTCTCACTCACCTTTCTACTCTTTTTAAACAGGATTCCTAATGTAAGATACTGAGAATTAGCAACAGGAATAATTTGCTGTGTCATGTTTCAATACATTACTAATCTAATTTTATACCTAGTTAAATTGAAAGCCAACTCTATTCAGATTCACCCTAATTACAGTCATTCTCATTCTCACCCCCAGATAGTCATGTTTTATCCTAATTATCAAGTATTTTCATATGAATAAACAGCTAATGCTAAAAACTCACTTCTTTCACACTCTGTTTGGAAACTCTCTTTCTTCTTAAGTTGCCTTAATGGGTGAACCCTTGCCTGAAGAACCCCTACACAGAGGTTCTTTAAAGAGCTCTATATTTTCTCAGTAATTTGCTGAGTCTTTGGCTCTTAACCTCGTCTTCTAGACATTATAGAATTGTGAAGTGAGTTGAGTCGTCTATGTAGGAGGTATCTAGGTAGTTGAGAGGGTCAATTTTAAAACTAAATTCAGAAGAGAGTTGGGACAAGGGGCTGACAAATCCCTCAGAGGAATGGAAGAGCAGATTGTTTGAGTATCTGATAAGTAACTGTTAGAATTCAAAGGTAGACACACTGCCTCTCCCTCAAAATCCAGCGAAACCCACATCTTCTAGCAACATCCCAATCAGAGTTCTGGGAACTCTTAGAGGGATGCCCAGGCCCCTGCAAGTTATTGGTGCTGCTGCAGAGGACAGTGGGCAGGCAAATGATGGTTATGGGACTTATTTATGACCCGCCCTGGGATGGTGAAGGCCCCTGGCCTGCACTGCACAAGCTTCCCAAAGCAGGCAGCCTCGGAAAGGGCAAGCGCTTAAGAGTAGGCCCGCATTCTTTACAAGGCCAGCTGCCCTTTGAGTCACACAACTGGTTGTTTGCCGGTTTAAACTGCAGAAATGGGCAGTGCACAAGAAGCTGTGCAATGTGTCTTCATTACCAAGTAAACTAAAATTTATCAAGAAATAAACTCTGTTTGGTCCTAATTATCAAGTATTTTAATACAAATAAACATTTAACACCATGCATCCTTCAGGGTTATTTCACACCTTGGTTTGAAACTGTTATTCTTTTAAAGGGTCCTAAGGGGTGAGCCTCTGTCTGTGTTGCAATAAAACTTCCCAGTCTTTGAGGCTTGAACTCCATGTAACTTTTATATAATATAACATTATCCTTTAAGTTTAATTATTAAATTTATTATTTTAGTGCTAGGATTCAAAGCCCAGGTCCCACTCACGCTAGGCAAGCACCGAGACATTGAGCAACATCCCACATCCTCTCCAACTGTTTTCAACTTAAAACCCATTCTTTCTTAAATTTATTTATTTTTCTCATTTTACATACCAAATCCAGTTCCTACTCCCCTCCCCCACATTGCTCCTATTCTTAGCAAACCGCCATTTACTTAGCAGGTGGTTGGCCAGAACTGACCAGCAAGTTATGATCTGCTGACCCTTCCTCACAGAGCCAAATCATTTTGAACTTCTAACTCATTATAACAGTTAAACCTTCCCTGGTGACTCTTGTATTCCATCACAGATTAGGCTGTACACTCGAATTTCATAGGTGAAGGTCATTAAAGATTCATGATAAAACAATCCCTACATACAAACTATATACTTACCAAGTGAAAGTCATAACATGATATTAAAATGAGAAAATGAGTAACTAATAGCTGATTACATTCGGAACGACTTTGCAGTCACTAGTCTCCCTACAAAGAGATAAATTTTGTGTCTGAGCACTTTTACTTTTCCAGTATAATAAAAGTGCAGAAAATAAAGCTTATGCATAGCTTAACATGTAATTATAAAACCAATATCTATGTTTATTTCTTAAACAGAAAAACCAATAAAGAAGACATATCCAGGACCTTTTCCATTGTGATCCTCCAGGAAAACAATTATATTCTAATTTGTGGTACTTTGGTTGCCATGTCCCTGTGGCTTAATGGGTTTTTATTTGGGTTTCAATTTGCCTCACCCCACCATTAATGGACCGAGTACTTTTTCCAGCTTTTTAGAAATGCTGGATTACACTTCTTGCTTTTTTTAACATTGCATTTCTGTCTTTTTCCTTGTTTTGATGAATGCTTTGTCCATTGTAGAGACTGCAGATTATTTTGTTTTGTATGTTGTTGGCATTTTTCACACTTTCTCATTTTTGAAAATGTAATATTTTTAGCTGGGTATACACGCATGTCTGGGGTGGGATGTGTACACTTGAGTGTACTTGCCCACAACGCCAGAAAAGAGGGTACTGGATGTCCGTTCTCTAAGTCACATGCAATTGTGAATTTCAATTGTGAATTTCCTGACAACATGGATATTGGGACACAAGCTCTGGTTCCCTCTAGGAGCAGTGCGTTTCTTAATTGATGAGCCATCTATCCAGCTAACCATTCCATGTTCTTTTGGTATCTTCTGAGTCAATGTAATTGCTTAATAAAACTGTTTCTTTTAAAATCAATAAACTTTTACCCACTTGGAAAGAATGGAGATTTTCTTTCAAAACTATAATTTAAAATCCTCACAGTGTTAAGTAATGGATTAAGTCCCTGAATGGTGTTTGTGTGAGATTTTAGTAGTGCTTTTATTTGTCTTTTCTTTCCTTCCTTTTATCCCTCTCTCCACCTCATTCTCTTTCTTTTCTTCTCTTATTTAATTTCTTTAAGGAATTTCTTTCAGAAGTTAATTTTTTCAGAAAGGTTGATTAGAACCCTTTCTTACTGATCTAAAAGTACTCACACTGCTGCAGAGAGCTCTCTTTATCACCCGGGTCACCTTCTAATACTCCTTTCTGTGCCTTGGTTCTGCAGTTTACTTTTGCGCTAACTCTTTCTCAATTAATACCTTGTTAAAATAAACCTTGATACCTAATAGTCTTACCTATGTAATCTCTATATTGGCAAAGGCAGATTGATAGTTTGGAAAGGGTAGTAAAGGACTGATGGCTAAATGTTATAGAACTTGGAATCTCTTAAATGTTGACCTATGCACAAAGAATGTTCTCTTATTTAGGCCTACATCAATTTTTTAATAAATATTTTGTCTACAGTATTTTTCATGTAATTTCATCCACATGGATTCTTAACTACATTGCACTATTTTTACTTGTTTAAAATGTGCATAAATTTCATATTGAAGCTCTTCTTTAAGTAAAAATAGGATGGGTTTCTGCTTAATAATTATTTCTTGCACATTTTCTTGCAAATAATTAAAAATATTTGCAACTGGAAATGCTTCCCATAAAATATTCAGTAGAAGTGGTGGTAGTGATCACCAATGTTTCCCTGACCAACAGGAAATATTTTTTGTAAGAAGTGAACTTTGAATACAGTCGCAGTAATTTTTATGTAGGGACATTCAAGCCCTGGTGAATTCTCTTCTCTTTCAATGTGGGCATGATCACCTAGCATAATTGCAACCAATAGGATAAGGCAAATTTACTAGATGATAACTTCCATAATTAGGCTTTTTGTCACTTTCTCTTGCTCTTTATTGAGATGTTGCTTGCATACTGTGCAGCTCATTGATCTAAAGTATATTAATTCAATTGTGTATCATCTTAGTACATTTACAAAGTTAAAACTTGAAAACTAATCACAGTATGTTTCCAACCCCTTCAAAGTAAGTGCTCTTGTACCATGTAGTGTGAAACACACACATGCTTCCATCTGGCCTCAGTCCTATGAATCCCCCGTCTACTCTAATACAACCATGCCTCATTATACCTTGAACAGAAATATAAGAGGGCCAACTCTTCCACATCCTTCCAGTCACTTGTTTTGACCTGTCTTCTTTGTTATGGTCATCCTAAAACAGGTGAAATGTTATCTCACTGAGTTTTGATCTGTATTTTCTCATGACAAAAATTTGATCATTGTTTCCTATGCTTTTTGATCATTTATTCATCTCCTTAGGAAAGTATCTATGCAAACTGCAAACATATTTATTTTAAAGGTCGGTTATTGGGATTCCATATTGTTAAATTTAAAAAAATAATCCTTACATATTCTTATAATAAGTCTTTTATCATATATTCTCTTTAATCCTATGAATTGGGTATCAATTTACTGATGTCATATGCACAATATGCTTTTAAATTTTTGTGTCCTCAAATTATTTTTTGTAGCTTGTGCTGCTGGTAGCATATTTTCTTTAAAAATTTCAACCATGTCTTCTTGGTTTTGGTGTTCAAGACTTTTGCTTTTTTTGTTATTCTTAAGTACTTTACCTTTTGAAAATACCTAAATAGATTATTTTCTTAAACTTCTCTGAAACTTCATTTCTAGTTTAAAGCAATGACATTGATCTTTTATATTGATTTTGGTCATAAACTCAAGATGAAAAGCATGTTTTTTAGTTCTAATAGATTTTCCAATGGATTTCTAAGTATTTCCATTTGTAGTTATGTCATTGAAAATAGATAATTTACTTTTGATTTTCCAAAGCAGATCTTTTTACTTGTCCATATTGCCCATTTGGAACCTCCAACCTCCAGGATGTTATTGAATATAGATGGCAATCACTTTTATTTTGTCTGTGTAACTTCTTTTAATTAATATGCTATTTTGAAGTGGATGGGGGAAGAAGTACCACATTAATTCTTTCAACAGTAAATATCATAGTTACTTTGCATTTTTCTTCGATGTCCTAAGACAATCTGAAGATATTCTTTTACATTTTTATTAGTTTAACAATTTAATAATCAATTAAACACTGTTATCCACTATTTAATAAAATGATCACACAGATTTCATTCATTATTCCATTAATATAGCGCATTAACTGACTTTTTAAAAAGTCAAACTAACTTTGCATTCCTGGGTAAGAACTCACTTAAGATTTCTTGTTTGAAAAAATGTGCCTATACATTTGTTTAGAACAAAACTATCTTCAATTTCATTTTTTCATCTACCACCGCTACTTTTCCCTCCTAACTTCATGTGCTCTTTTTTTAGTTTTGAAGTGATTTTATTTTATTTTAATCATGTGTCTATTTGTGAAGGTATGTGCACTTGAAGGCAGATGACAATCAAGGCAACAGGTGTCGCATCTTCCTGAACTAGGGTTAGGGTTACAGATGGGTATGAGCTGACAGACATGCGTGGTAAAAATTGAACTCAGCTCCTCTGCAAGACAAGCTTTGATTTATTTTTTGATCTTAACAATATATTTCTGATTCATTTCTCCAGTCCAATGTTTTCTTTTGTAAAAACCCACTGAGTCCACTTAGTGTTGCCAGTATCTGTATAAGTATGGGAGAATGCACTGGAAAACAGCATAGGTAGCCTATCAAGGTGCGAATAAAATGGCTCTCCCTTTTGGATGGCAGCCACCAAATGCCATTTTTTCTCCTTGGCTAAGAGTGGGTCTTTCTGACAAGCCCGAATACCAGGCCATGCTGGTTTGATCTCCTAGAGATCAAATGCATGCAGTCATAGCCACTGTGAGTTAATGTGTGCAATGGCCCTTCCCGTGTTTGGAAAACACTGTTTTAATTTAAAAATATATAATCTTTGACCTTAAATTTTATAAGCTCTATAATCCTTTCTAAATGCTGCTGAGTATGTTTACTAATTAAAGAATATTTTATTGCCCATGCTTCTGGGGGTTATCATTTGTAATTTGTGGTGATATTTTTCTCTAATTGCAGTACAAGGTTAGTAGTATATCCCCACAGAACAATTTTGAAAATGTTCCTTAGTGTTATATTTGGGAACAGGTTTTCAAGATTTGGTAATTTTGAACAACGTTGAAATCTATCACAAGACTCACATAAACATTTGCTTTCTCCTTTCTAGGAAGTCTGAAACTATTAACTTGTTATTTTTACATATTATAGGTTGATTAAGATTTTTCTGAGTTCACTAAATAGGTTTTAGAAATTATCCTTCAGATCAGTCCATTTTTTTTCTGGTAGCTAATTTGTGGCTGACAGCTCTATTCACAGCATAAACACTCTCTCTCTCTCTCTCTCTCTCTCTCTCTCTCTCTCTCTCTCTCTCTCTCTGCTTGTGTACATAATTCTGTTTGTTAGTCATATTTTCACTTTAATTCTTGACTTTAATAAATTTATAAAAATGTCATGTATTTTAAAACAATAGCTATAAGAAAGAGAACAACTTCAAATTTATACATTTTTTTTTAGCTTCTCTTTTGGTTTGTGTGTGATTGTTTCACCTCTTTAATGTAGCTTTGTGTCCATTCCCTTCCTTTGTGGTACTGATCATACTGAAGCTCTATGTATTGTAGTTATGCACACAATACATTGTTTCTCATTTCAATCATCATTCTAGATGAAGTTTATCAAATTGCTTTTCAATCCTTTAGAGAGTAAAACTTTGAATTTCATTGTTTTTTTTTTTTTACTTATTGTCTTTTTTCTATTTATTTTCACCCAGGTCATTTTTCTTTTCCTGCCTATGTTTTGGGTTTTGGTTGGTCTTCTTAGTTAGATTATTGACGTTTGAATTCTTCTCTTTTTAGACTGTCTTCAAACTCATTTTGTAGCTGAAGATGACCTTGAACTTCTGATCTTCTGCCTCCGTTTACAAATTGCTGGGACTGCAGATGTGTACCTTCATGCCAGCTATGAATTGATGCTGAATACTGAACCCAGTGCTCTCTGTGTGTTAGGCATATGTTCTTCCAATTGAGCTTATAGCCCAGCCTCCAACTTTTCTTTCTGAAGTGTGAATTTTATAGCTACAAATTTTCTGGTGTCTTTTTTTTCTTGGTGGTGTTGTTGAGGGGGGAGCTGGATCTCACTGTGCAACCTTGGCTGACCTAGAAATCACAATGTAGATTAGACTGACCTTGAACTCACAAAGAAAGCGCCTCTCTAGTATTGTAATTAAAAGTGGACTCTACCACACCAGAAAGTGAGTACATTTTTGTTTGCATCTTTGTTTGATTTTTTGATGTGTTTTCTTTTGTCTCAAGCTATTTTAAAATTTTTTTTTTTTTTTTTTTTTTAGTCCATTGATTATAGTGTTTAATTTCCACACACTTTTGTTGTTTCACAGATATGAATTACTGCTTTCTAATTTTATCAATTAAATTAAATTGCAATCAGAAAATATGCTTTGTGTGATTTCAAGTTTTTTAAATTTAGTAAGGCTTGATTTTTTTCTTGCCTAACATATGGTCTAAGCAGACCCTGTTCCATGTGTACTGTAAAGGAAAATGTGTTCTGCTACTGTTAAGTGGAACGGTCACAGGTGTCTGGGTGATGTGTGTGTGTGTGTGTGTGTGTGTGTGTGTGTGTTCACTTTTTCCTTGTTCATGTTATGGATAGTTTCTCTACCCATTATTGTAATCTGAGTACTAAGTCTTCAATTATTAGTGTAGTTTCTGATTCTGTATTTAATTCTGATATTCTTGTTTCCTCTATTTGAAGGTATTTTTAAAAAGAAACTTTGTAAATATTAATATTACTGACGAATAGACTCTGTCATCTTGAGAAATTTCTACTTTATGTCTAAAAGTTTTTATGTTATAATTTAGTTTGTATATTAACCACCACATCTGTTAGTCTTTTCTTTCCTGATCACTGTTTGTATTTATTTTTCCATTCCTTCATTTTCTCCATGTGTCTTTGAGTTCCAATATGCCTGTTGCATACATTTGGTGCTTGTTTTAAAAGCTGCATCCGGACAGTCTCCATGTTTTGACTCAAATGTTCGAACTTAATATGTTGAATTCTGCTGTTAATTTGCATCTGCCACCCTGCTTCCTGTTTCCGACGGTTTTGTATCTTTTCCGCTCCCTTCCTCTTACACAATACATTTGGTAGTTTTTGACAGAGTCCATTAACTCCTTTTATCATTCTATTGGCATTTCAGAGATTTTCTATTGATTCCTCTATGTATACAGAATGCATCTTAGATTGCTATGTTAGTTCTAGCTTTATATTTGGTCCCAGTGATATGCAAAAATAACACCTTCCCCACTTTTTATCCTATTGTTGTTACATACGTGTTGTTTATGTATTATAGGCACAAATTTATGATGTCATATGTCCTTTAAGGAGCAACTGCAAGAAAATAGAGCAACTACAGCATCATAAAACTTATGCTATGAGCCCTTCAAAACTCTCTGACTGTCTTCATTTCCTCTCATAAATATTTACAGCGGGACAACCTTGCTCTCTTTTGCTTCCTTCAGAATATTGCTACGGAGCACCTTACATATCCATTGAAGACAAACAACACAGGACAATACAATATACTATTTTTTAAAAAAATCATTCAAGGTTTAAAAGGAAAAGTAACAAACAATTATGCCGTTGCTACTAATTCTCTGCACAGTTACACCCACCGTGCCCTTCTGTTTTACCCCGTGGATTGGAATCGCAGTCACGCATCACTTTCTTCTGACATTTAAGAACTTCCTTCCATATTTATTGCCAGACAGTCCATTAGTGACTTACGTTATCTTTTATGTTCTGTGTTTTATCTGAGACTGTGCTTATTTTTACATTTTCAACCAGTCCAGAGCAGTCATCATATGTGTGTACTGAGCGATGCTTCAACTCATATGTACAACGTTCATGTGAGGATGAGCAGTGCTGCCGTCTGGAACACTCGTCATGTCTAGCAGTCAATATCCTCATCTCACGGGGGTGTAGCTCAGTTATAGAGACCTTGTCTGGGATGC
>JAQHUG010000062.1:1912286-1924279 GCA_028555095.1 Dicrostonyx torquatus
AGACACACATACATACATCTAAACCTTTCACGCAGGGTTTACAAACTTCTACAATACACATTTGTCAAAGCTGGGGGAAATCCTCATCCTCAAACATTTAGGACAGTAAGAAAATACCTGTAAAATATTCTTCATTAGAGAAAATTGGTTTCTGAGGAAACACAGCATTGGTAACAGAGAAGCTCAACACACTTAATAGAAATTACGAATTTTATTGACAACTCCCTTTGCAAATGCCTGTGTGGGAGTGTGGGTGAACTCACACAGATTTACACATATGTGCATGCATACACAGATACACTTTCCTAATCTCTGATGCTTTCCATCTGTCAGTGCGAATGAGTCTTTCCAATCATTTTCTAAACCATTCTGTTTTCGTGAAGCCTTGAGCTCGTATCCAGTGAAAGCTTGGCAGGAAGCATACGTTCCTCGTTCAAGTTCCTGAACACGACAGCTGCACTTCTCTCACACAACTTGAGAAAATGTTCCCAGCCTTAATCAACTGGCACAAGGCAGCAGAGGGGCTAAATACGGGCGGTGTCACAGATCATCCATAAATGTGTCAATTTCACTCATCTCTTAGATACTCGACGCTGTCTCACTTTCTTTCGCTCTCTCTCTCTCTCTTTTAAAGCAGTCTCTATTTTTTAAGCCATACCACTTTTCTATCTGGATGGAGTCTATTCTTATCACACAAATTGCAATGTGTTGTCTTCCTGGCCTCATGAAACCTAGTAATAATTAATATCCACCTTTCTCTCACGTTATTGTCATTAAATTTACAAGTTAAACGGAATCCCCCCCCCCTTTCATCCTTGGGTGCCTCCTCCATTCCCGATTTGGTGGTGGTATATCAGCCACCCTTCACATATCATCAGCAGTAATAAAAATAATAAGTCAGATGGTAATGACTATTCGTGAAGCACCAGGCACTGTAATAGGTTGTGTGTATTCCATGGGATTGGATGAGGCGTTCTACACAATAGTCCCACCATTACTTAAGTATGGGGGCACTGTGTTTTCTGTAGATAATTCTGACTGAGGTTAAGTGACTTGCCTTGATTGTGCACAGAAAAATGAATGTGTCTCCTTACGCTCCCAAAGAGGAAAGGCATATCTTCACTTGTAATGTTCAATATTTCAGACCACGTGGTCCTACTGCTTCTGATAAGACACCACATCATTGGGTTGGGGGGAGCACATTCTAGAACAAGCCGCTTCCTGTGGAAGGTAGGAAGGTAAGATGAAAGTGTATGAAGAGAACGGTCCCACAGCCTCTTTGAGTGCATTCTGCCTCCCACAGACACCAATTTCCCCCGACTAAGGTCTGCCTCTTAAAGTTCCTATTTCTCAGGAGTCAGGAGGCAATAACCAAGTCTTTAACACACAGATCTTCGAGCGACACTTTCCATGGGGTGGTTTGCTTTACAAAGATAAGTCTAGTATCTTCTCAGACATAAGGAGGTTCATCAATACTGTGTGAATATAATTTCCTACACAACTATTGCTATGGGGGCGGGTCTTTGTAAAGTTTAGCCACTCTGGTTCCTTTTCATGAAATAGATATGCAGCCCGGGTGTGGTTAACATCACTAACGACTTCTTTGGTGTTCTGGAAATCCTCCAGCATTTTGGGAAATTGCTACTTTTATATAAAATGATTAAAATATTTGTTTTGTATAGTGTCTATAAGTTTAAATGACATCGCCTATAGAGAATTCATGCAATTTTTTTTACATTTTGCAGCTTATTTTATGCACATTCAGGTGTAAATGTGTTTGATAGAAACAGAGTTCTGGGGAGCTTTGCACCCCCTCCACATATATCTGATATGTCGGTGAGAATTTCAGACACGACAAGTAGCTCTCCATGTAAGAAAACTTAAGAAACTCTGGCTTGTTTAAGAGTTGAACATAGAAAGAAGGTGACTGTTGCACATTTCATGTTCATTGTTGCCATCCTGCACTCACTCTGTTAGCAACTGATGATGAGTTGCTACTGCCTGGCATTGGCAGACTCCTTAAGAGAGAGCTGGAAGGAAAGAATGGGGAAGGAAAGACCCTGCAAAGGGCAGCAAGGTACATGTCCTTCTCCACTTCAGCCATTTTCTCAGTATCTGGCATCTTCTTGCTACCTGCTCCTCTTCTCTCTACCTCTTGTTTTTTCAGGAAATTGTTTTCATTTTCTTTCTTTATTTTATTTTTTTGCTTTTACTATCATGGGCCTTTCAACTGTCTTTCTTGTCTTAATTTCATATGATCATAGAATCTTTGAACATAATGGCACAGGGACCTATCTCTTCTGCATGTATTGGCTTTTGGGAACCTATTCTATATGGATGCACACCTTCTTAGACCGCGATGGAGGTGGGGGAGGGCCTTGGGCTTTCCACAGGGCAGGGTATCCTGCCCCATCTCAAGGAAGCAGGGGGAGGATGGTGGAGTAGTGGGGGAGCGGAAGGGCCTGGGACAAGGGAGTAAATGTAAATTTTTCTTTTAATAATAAAAAAAGAAAAGAATCTTTGAACATTACCTAGAGTCTAATATAGAAATCTTAAGATGGTATGTAGAATGGAAAATATCCTGTTATTATCTGAAACTATCATCTAAGAGTAATTTTTCATCACATCAACAAAAGTAAATCAGAAGCTTATTTCCATAGTTAAAGCCATTCTTCATAAGCTTCTGAATATTGGTAATACATAAGAAGTCTTATGTGTGTGGTCTATTACTGACTTTGATTATCTAGTGACGCCCCAAATCATACCAGCAGAGAAACGATATTCTGAAGTGCTATACAAACTGTACCAGAATTGATGGTTCTATGGTCACAGATGTTATGAGTCAGCTGGGGATGACAGATTAGAGAGTGTGAATATAAACAACTCTGACTTCAAAAGGAAGTATCATATTTGCCTGAGTGTATTTCCCTCAAATCATGACATGTGATTATTGTGTGTCAAAGAATGACAACTAAGAGGAGATTGTGGAACACTATGATGGAGTAGTTCCTGAAGAATTTGGTTGATGTTTGGATTGATCTTTTGGGGATTGAGTGAGAACTCATTGGCCTGACTTCCATGGTCTTCTTGTGTGATGGTATTCCTGAAGAGACATAAACAACTGTCTACTCACTCCAGATAAGAACGGACAACAGCAGACTAGAGTCATAAGAAGAGGAAAGCACAATTTGGTTAGTTAATGAGTTTATTGGGGCTACTTACAGGTGCGTGAGGACTACTTACAGAAGAAGGGATGAATTTAACGTAGTCACATCACTGAATTTGAAATCTGGAACACTGGAACTCTCTGCATGACTTAGAAGCAGCCCGTCAAGTTGGAGAATTTCCTCTTCTCAGCAATACAAACTGCTTATAGAACCTTGGAAGTGGGGGGGGCAGTCATGTGAATCTTGGAAGTATCATGAATCTCGGGTGACTTCTTAGGGGTTTACTTTCCATGTCTTTATGAAATTCCCTCCTGTTGGAATGTTTCAGTTAGGAGGAAATTTCTCTGCCAGGCCTCCATGATAGCAACATGAAGAAAAAAGTTAAGTCTGTTCTTAAAAGACCTTCTTCAGTTAAATTCATCTGAATCCCCTCAAATTGCAAAGGTAGTCTTGTAAGATGAAACTCCACAAAATTTTAGGTAACCCCCAACATGAGTTCTGTTTTCTCAGCATTGGCTCAACATGCTGATCTTCACTTCTAATATCCAGACACATCTCTTGATCTTTTCCCGTGATTTTTATTTTATTTATTTATAATCATCATCACCACCATCATCATTTTTAATGTGTGTGTATGTGTGTGTGTGTGTGTGTGTGTGTGTGTGTGTGTTGGTACTTGCATGACACGGAAAAAGTGGTGATTGCACATAGTGACATTACCAATAGTGCAGACATCCACAACCTGAATGGCTACATTTTTCTCACTCTTGCCCCTTCCTTTGGCCTTTAAATCATACAAATGAGACTGAGATTGTGGCTACTTGGCATTTATTAAATATTTATTGATCACCTACTCTGTATCAGACATTTTTCTAGGCCATACAGACCATTAAATTGAGAGGTGGGGGTAACAGACAACCATATATAACAAACAACACCTGCTGAATCTGAGGGAAAGCAACGGTGGTTAAGAAGCAATCCTTCCCCTCTGAAGCTGAGCAGGAGAAGGTTGTGCAGAATGGAAATGTTTGAGGTTCTCTAGACCGCAGGCAGTCATCCCAAAAAGAAATACTATTTTTGCTATGGCCCAAAGGGAACTAGAGTGAAATAATATGCTCTTATTAACCTATGTTCATCTATAGAGGGAGAAAAAAATTGTGTTGCAATAAAATTCCTTCTTAAAAAAAAAGCAGAGATTGGATAGATGATCAAGTGGTTAAAAACCTTTGATGTTCTTGAAGAGGACCAGAGTTTGGTTCCTAGCATTATTTATATCAGGCTGCTCAACTCCCTGTACTCTATATCTACCACTCTCTTCTGGCTTTTGCACACATATAGGCATGCACGCACGCACACACACACACACACTAAAACACACATAGAGTATATTCATACAGATGAACATACATACATATAAATAAAGATAACTTAAATTTTAAAATAATGTTTCAATATGAAATATAATGACTAGTTTCGCAAATGTCCTCAAAACAATTTAAAATCTTTAAAATATGTTACATTATGAAATTTCCTTTGGGGAGGTTTTATATAGGCAGAAATATCACCATACACATCCAATCACTTTAAGCTTCCTTCTAACTCACTGTGTGCTCCCCAGGCAGTTAATTAAACTAGTAGCAGAGAAGAAATGGAGGGAGAGAGTCAAGAGACACTGAGATCATTAAGTAAAATGTTTAGAGAAGCATTAGTTGTATCTTCTGTTTTGAACATAATTTGAAATCTTAAATGCATACTTGATGGGAATGTGGGGCTGTTTGAAGCTCTCCATTTGAGCAGAGGGTTTTGTTAGTATTGAGCTTCGGGTTACTTTCCTCCAGTCAGCCCATTCGAGATGGGTAGGAGGAGTGGTCCTACTACTTTTCCTAAACCCTGGAGATTAGCCAGAGTGTCAGCTTACACTTCAAACTGGCTGGTCAGCATTTGGTTTTGCCTACATTTCTTTTAGACTTTTCTGAACATGAAATTTGTTAGACCATTGAGCAGTGGATCCCATGAGACTCTAAAATCATTAGGTTTAAAACTCCACCAGTGTGCGCATCCTCTGACATCACCAGGAGACAGGCATGATTGCTACAACTCCAGTGGGAACTTCTTTTGGAGGGCTCTTCACGATGACTTCCATAGGAAGGCCTGAATTCTCCACACCATAGTTTAACCCTTAGTTCTTTGTGACATATTCGGGTCTGAGCCTCTGTCTACTATCTTTTGTGATATATTCGGGTCTGAGCCTCTATCTACTATCTTTTGTGGTAAATGTTTGTGACAAACTAGAACATTTGCTTGTGGCATACTGGCTTAAACCAGTAAGGTCATTGTCTCTGTACATGACAGTGAGAAATGCTGTTGATGTTTGTGGGTGAGGGACACACCTAGGACTCATCTACTTACTCATTTTGTTAGTAAATGCTTCTGAGGCCCTTGCATACAAAAACAACTATGATGGGATGCTAGCAATATATTTATAAAAACATTCCAAATAACATTAGAAGTTGTGAAAAAAAAAGGCAAAACCCCAAGTAGAATTTTACATGAATCAAGTTGACAACTCTTTAGAAGTCTGACAATAGTAATTGTTGGGGAGAACGTGCCAGAGGTTACTGGATATCTGCCATATTAACTACATTTTCCTAATCGACCATTAAAGGTCCCTGATATTATTGCAATTAAATACTGTTCAGTTTCTCTGCTGACAGCTTCCGAGTCCCCCAGTGGTAGCTCATTGCTCAAATGTGCCTTTCATTTCAAGTTGTGCCTTGTTCTCACTCTCTGCCAATCAAAATCCAACTCACTGTTCAAACCTACTCAGTGTCATCTTGTCAGTCAAACCTCTTTTTGTGTTTCCAAATATGCTATTAATAGTTACAATAATGATGGCAGGCAATGAGAACGGTGCAGCTTTATTTCATTAAAACCCACTCAGTAGTTATGAGATGGTACCGCTGCTCCTTTTTGCTGAGGAAGAAATCCTAAGAAAGGGTCAGTAACAAGGCCAAGATTATTAAGGCCATAAGTGGGATCAGCAGAGTGAAAAAAATATATTCAGACTCTGTGGACTGTCTTACTAACATCCCCATTGCAATTCCGTTTTACAGACACAGAAATTGAGGCTCAGATATAAAATTCTCCGCCAGGGTGTTTTACAACCCAAAGCTTGTGCTCTGCCATACAGTGGGTTCTTGTGGCGTGCGTGCGTGCGTGCGTGTGTGTGTGTGTGTGTGTGTGTGTATACAGGCACACTCGTGGAGGTTAGAGAACAATCACAGGTGTGAGTACTTGTCTTCTATCGATCTTTTTTGAGACACTGTCTCCTTGGTATTTTCACGGTGATGCCACACTATCTGGCTTACCCTCTCCAGGAACTTTGCTGGCTTCGCCTCTCATCTCACTGTGGGGATACTGGGATTACATCTGAGGAGTACCATGTACTGGCCACATCACTTCTTAACACTTCTAATGCACGCGCTTTTCTTTAGCCATTGATCCATCTCCCTGCTCTGCATCATCTCATTTTTTAAATTTAATTTTTAAGTGATTCTGTAAACTTAATACACAAATTCTGTGTATTATTTCCATCCTTCGCTTTCCTCTCCAAGCAGTTTTTTAAAATAAGTTTCAATTTATCTATTATATTTTAATGATATTTTTCCCTTTCCCCTTTCTCTCTCCAAGTCCTCCTTTACACTCCCTTCCTGCTCTCTTTCAAATTTATGACCTATTTTCACTGTTGTTACATATATGCATGTTTGCATGTGTGTGTATATATTTTTATTAAAATATACATACAACCTGTTTTATCCTGTGATATTACTTTTGTGCACATATTTTTACTTCTGAAAATTTGGTATTGGGCAACCAATTGGTGAGCTCTTCCATGGGAACGAGTATTTCTCCCACTCTCAGAACTTCTTAGTTGCCTGTAGTTTCTGTCTGGGGTTGAGGCTTCCTCACTTCCATGTGAATTCGTTTCATCCTTGTTCGGTCCTTCAATAATATTAATTTTTTATGTCTATACAATCTATTGAGTCCATTTAGTGTTGCTCACATGTTCATGTGTTTAGTGCTGATCACTTGGAACTGAATGACCTATCATAGGGCTTATGTTTGAGAAAATAAGTCTTATATTCTCAGCAATCCGTGACCACATATAACTTCTCATCCAGGGTGCCCCCCCATTATTGTTAGACTGTTAACTGCTGTTGTCATTACACTGATTTTATCTAGCCTTCCTAAAATATATATGTATATTAAGGTGATCTAAATTTAACTGCCAAATAATGGGGCAGATCACTTTTATCACCAAAGAATCCAGTTATAGGAATGGGTTGTATCTATTTAAGTTGTTGGTCAACCTGCCCTCAAACTGCCGAGACTATTGCCAAGGCTATTGGGCGAACCCCAGAAACAGATGGTAAGGCCCTATTACTGAAGATAACACCTATGCAACTCACTGAACATGGAGAAGTTAAACTAGTGTCAATCTAGAGCCTTCGTCCCTACCAAGTAGTGTTTATGTTACTGGAAGTACTCTGCTTGGCATGCTACCAAAGGAGAAAGATAAACACCAACCCAGCTAAAAACTCTTTGATCTACGGTGATGACCTACCTGCAAAATATTCTAGAGCAATGATGGCAGAAGGCTTTCAGGAATGACCAACCAACGTACGATTAGATTTAAGGCCAACTCTATGAGATGAAACCCAGCCCAGACACTGCTCAGATAGCCAAGACCTGAGACAGGATAGGCCATGAACGTCAGGGAAATCAAATCCTACTGTCTTGCTAAGGACTGTAGCACACAAATGACTACTGATAACCTTCTACTATACTTATGGATCAATGTCTTCATCCTGCTGTAAATGGAAACACATACAGAGACCTATAGCTGGACAATGTGCACAGAGTGGGAGACCTTAGAATACTCAGTCCTAAATGGGATGTCTCCATCAAATCCCTTCCCTCAGCAATCAGGGAATCCTGAAGAAGAGAAGTCACGGGGCTTAAGGAGAGTTTAGAACAGGACTGTTGGATTCCATGTCATTGCTCAGCATCACACCCCTGAAGGTTCTTCCCGGCGGTGCTGGTGAGGTCACTGTATTTGTGTGGATCTCCTTGTCTGTTGCAAGAGGTTTGCATTCAAAACCATTCATCTCACTGTTTCTTGAAATGAATTTTAACCAAAAACGTTGAGCTGATTGGCTTATTTTAGAATATGTTTCGTAACTATTTGACAGCTACTGCAAGATAAGTTGATTAATGACTGCATTCCTCTATGTTCTCACTTAGTTAAAAAGAAAAATTACCGCCCTTCTGTTTTAGGAGCAGGCTGAAAGGACCGGTGACTTGTGTGCAGAGACATGCTGTAAAAAGTCCATGGTATCACGAGACTCTTAAAGCATTGCTACAGAAAAGTCTGCAGTGAAGGCTGGATTTACATTCTCTTTTATGTAATCTTTATCAAATACTCCAACAGGATAAATTTTAAAGCTCTCCGCACAGGCTTTTATATTCCAGACATTGTAAATCTGTCCCAGTCAGTGGCACTGAAAATGTTGCTTGGGGGTTAAATATTAAAGTTATATAAAGCAACCCTTGAGATCTAGTGATGAGCCCCACTCAATTACACACAGCTATAGGAAACCTGCCTCTCACATCTGTGTGGATTAACAGCTTCTCAGAAAGGAACTGTGAGCGTTCATTTTCAAAGAAATCCCTACACACACAAACACACACACACACACATTCATACACACCCACTGACAGATGTATGCGGGAGTTAAACTTTCCTTAATAATTGAAGGATTTCCACAGAAAAATAACAGGAACATCTAATCAACCAACTACCTTGAGCAGAGACTTCTGAATTAAGAGACATTTAAGTGTATGGATTTACACAAATAGTCTCTTGGCTCGTCTCTCATTTATGCTTGCAGCCATCAGAAAACCAGTTCAAGTCAGCTATTCAATATAAAAGTTTGGAACACTGTGACTGCTTCAGTCTGTGTGAAGGACACCCTGAAGAGGGACAAGACTCTACAACCCATCCCAACACTGGCATTACAGTTAGACATGGCATCTGTGTGGACCAGAGGCAGATGGGTAAAATTCTCTTCTGAACACTTTTGTTTGGTGAGCACAGGGAATCGAACCAGGAGCCTTGTGTGTTCAAGGCAAACACTAGTAGCCCTCTTTTTACATATTAAACAGATAGAGCCTTGAGGAAAAAATCATTTATTCATGGTAGAAACATCCTTTCAGCTTTTGAAAATATGCAGCACAGGGAGAGTAACTGCGTCACTCCACTGTGCAGTCGCTAGCTGAGCTTCCTATACAACAGTGTCTCTGCTCAGTAGTGAACAATGAAGCCCCGCCCTCTCACTACTCCTGCCAGGCTGTCTGTGCTTTCTGTTCTTAAAGTCCACAGATGAGATCGTGCTACACATACGTTTCTGTGCCTGGCTCATTTTAATGAAACTATATTGCTGTAAATGGCTGCATCTGGATGCCTGTCTGTTCTATGGTCAACTAGTATTCTATTCTGTATGGTATTTCCCACATGTTTTTATGCTGATATCTTTGGGTTCATCTGATCTGAAGGTTTTCCGGTGGAAATGGGGGATCCCTCTGCCTGAATGCCCATTTTCTTCCCCAGATTGGGGAAATCTTTCCACTATTATTTATTGGCCTGTTTCATGGTATCCTTTCCTTACTTCTTTCTGAAATTCCCACAATGTATACATTGACCTACTTGATAATACTGACACATGCTGAAGTTAGCATCTCTTTACTGTTCCCTTCTCTCAGCTAAACTGACAAATTGTTTCAAATGCCCAGTCTCTGAGCGAATGGATTGTCTCTTCTCTTTGACAGAGAATGCTATTTGACCTCAGTTTAGCATTTTTGTTTAGTGCATATACCTCATTGTAGTAAAATTTCTGTGGCTCCTCTTCAGATTTTCTTCTGAATGAAATCCTCACACCATGAAGGCATTGATTCTGTAGGCTCATTCTGTATTTTTATACAGGTTATTTTGAAAAATCTCAGCAGGTAATTAAAACACTTTCATGTCATGTGTATTGATTTCTGGAGGTTTTTTTTCTGTTTTTTCCTTTGTTTAGATCATGTTTCCTTTCCTCTTATTCTTGTTTCTATCTTAGTATTTATTCACTTGGAAAACAAGACTAAAATGTCTTCCACGCTTCATGACTTGGTATTTATTGCATAGGAGACCCTTACACATCAGTTGGTGGAAGGCTGTGTGAACTTTTTGACTAGTCCATGCTAGCCTAATCCCTTTTGTATTAGAGGACCCTGGCAATCTCCTGATATCCAGGGCCATCTTTACTCTGAGGTGAGACAGATGCCAGTCCTTGGAGTATTCACTAGGAAAATCAGAGCATCTACGACTCAACCTTTCTCTCCTCTGGGAGCTGCTGTCTTGTTTTGATTTTTGGTTTTTCATTACAGTACTCCCACACCATGCCCTGCCCTGTTTTTGTGGTGAGCTGAGAGAGGGGCTGTCCTGAGTATTATACACAAATTGAAATGTCCATGTTTGTTCTCTGTAGCCTCCGCATGTCTAGCCTGTGACAGATATCTGTGCTTTAAGACAGAAAATGCAAAGGTCGGTTTTCTGGGAGATATCTATACAAGTGATGACCTCAAACACATGTCCAGTTCGTGTCCACCGTGGTGGGGAGATATGAGCTGGAGTCTTTGCCTGATGAACACGCTGCTGGAGACCGGGGGCATGGGTCCATCCTAACTTAGATTACCGTATCTGTTATCTGTAGTCTATCAGAGACATCATAAACTAAATCACTCCTTAGGAAAGAATTCCAGGTACACTGTCTCAAGCTCACTGTGATATTGTAATATTTTATAAGCACATGAAAAAAATCAGTAGGGCCATCCTTATAATTCTATTTCCATAGTGAAGAAGAGGAGGAGGAAGAAAAAAGGGGGTGAAAGAAGGAGAGAGGAAAAGGATCGAGAGGAGGAGCGGGACAGACATACATTATTAGGATAGGCAACTACTGAAGATGACAATGTTCTACATTTTCATGTTTTCCCGTCTAATCACTTTTCTTCATTCTGAGGACGGCCTACTTCATATGCATGTGGCTAGCTGGAAAAGTGTGATGAGTTACACTGGATGCACTCTGCCTACCAGCTGCCTTGCTCGCAGGGAAGCAATAAAAGAATGCTGGCTTCTACTAGACAATCAGACACAACAGTGACCATAAGATTAGTGTCAGAGTAGGCCCTGGCTCCATCAAAATTTGAAATAAGGCAATGGCAGACTGTGTCGTGTTCCTAGTCATGAGCTCTCAGTGTGAACTGATCAAATCCAGTGGGGAAAGTATATCAAGAGAGTTAAGCCTAAAATTCAGCTCTTAGTACATTTTCTCTCTTACTAAACTTAATGCTGAATGTATTATGATGGAGAACACATTTACATTTGCTTTGTCCATGAAATGGGAAGGCACAGTCTCCTCTGTGACAATGCCATGAGCACACTGCTCAAGAGCTTTGGTATTCTCGGCCACGCAGTCCTTGCTGTCTTTGACTCCTGAGTGTCTTTTTGCTTCACTTCTTTATTTCCAGTTTTAAAAGAAAACGTTTTAGGAATGCTCTTGAACCTTCATGCTGACTTTCTGAGTGTTTCACAAAAGTTATATCCAATAAAATATTCATTATAATTCAAGGAAGAACCTACGATGGACATATTATTTTATCCTTAAAGTGGTAAAGCTCATTTGTACGAAGTAATTAATGGTAAGGATCTTTTGGATTTGCTAAATTTTC
>JAQHUG010000062.1:1926395-1938278 GCA_028555095.1 Dicrostonyx torquatus
GAGTGGTATTGCTGGGGCCTGGGATAGACTGATTCCCAATTTTCTGAGAAACTACAATACTGATTTCCAAAGTGGCTGTACAAGTTTGCACTCCCACCAGCATAAGTGTTTGCCTTACTCCACACCCTCTCCAGCATAAATTATTGTTGGTGTTTATGATCACAGCCATTCTGACTGGTGTAAGATGGCATCTCAGAGTCATTTTGATTTGTATTTCCATAATGGTTAAGGATTTTGAGCAATTCCTTAAGTGTCCTTCAGCCATTTGTAGTTCTTCTGTTGAGAATTCTGTTTAGATATGTGCCCCATTTTTTTTGATTGGATTATTTGGTAATTTGATGTCTGGTTTCTTGAGTTCTTTATATATTTTGGAGATCTCTTCTCCCTCAAAAGTGGAGTTAGTGAAGATCTTTTCCACATTTTCTCATTTATTAATTGTTGCTCTCGGTGTCTGTGCTACTGGTCTTATATTTAGTCTCCTGTGCCCATGCATTCAAGGCTACTTCTCACTTTCTCGTCAATGAGGTTTAGTGTGGCTGGATTTATGTTGAGGTCTTTGATCCATTTGTACTTGAGTTTTGTGCACGGGGCTAGATATGGATCTATTTGCATTCTGTCACATGTTGACATTCAGTTATGCCATTAGTTGAAGAGGCTTTCTTTTTTTTCCATTGTATAATCTTAGCATCTTTGTCAAAAATCAGGTGTTCACAGGTGTATGGATCAATATCATGGTGTTTGATTCAATCCCATTTGTCCACTTGTTTCTTTTCATGCCAATACCAAGCTGTTTTCATTACTGTACCTCTAAAACACAGCTTGACGTCAGGGATGGTGATTCCTCTGGAAGTTCCTTTATTTTAGAGGATTGTTTTGACTATTCTGGGTTTTTTGCTTCTCCAGATGAAGTTGAGTATTGTTCTTTCAAGGTTTGGGATTTTGATAAGAATAGCATTGAATCTGCAGATAGTTTTTGGTAGGATTGCCATTTTTACTATGTTCATCTTACCTATCCAAGAGCATGGGAGACCTTTCTGTTTTCAGATATCTTCTCAATTTCTTGCTTCAAAGACTTAAAATACTTGTTGTACAGGTTTTTCCACTTCTTTGGCTAGTGTTACCCCAACATATTTTATGTTATTTGTGGCTATTCTAAATGGTGATGTTTCTCTAATTTCTTTCTCTGCAACTCTATCATTTGTATCTAGGAAAGCTACTGATTTTTTGAGTTAATCTTGTATCCTTCCACATTACTGAAGGTAACTGTAGGAGTTTCCCTCATAAAATTTTTGGGTTCACTTATGCATAATATCATCTCATCTGCAAATAATGAAGGTTTGACTTCTTTTCCAATTTGTATCCATTTGATCTCCGTTTGGTATCTTACTTCTCTAGCTATAACTTCAAGCACTATGTTGAATAGGTATGGAGAGAGTGAACAGCCTTGTCTTATTCCTGATTTGAGTGAAATCACTTTTAATTTCTTTCCATTTAATTGGATGTTGCTTGTCAGCTTGCTATATATATTGCTCTAATTATGTTTAGATATGCTCCTTGTATCCCTGAAATCTCCAAGATCTTTATCATGAAGGGGGCTTGGATGTTGTCAACTGGTTTTTCAGTGTCTAATGAAATGATCATATAGTTTTTTTCCTTTCAGTTTATTTATATGGTAGATTGCTTTGATCGATTTTTGTACATTGAGCCATCTGTGTGTCTCTGGGATGAAGCCAATTTGATCATGGTGGATGATTTTTTTGATATGTTCTTGGAGTCTGTTTGTCAGTATTTTATTAAGTATTTTTGCATCAGTGTTCATGAGGGAAACTGACCTGTCATTCTCTATCTTAGTTGCATCTTTGTGTGGTTTGGGTACAGGGTAATGTTTCATTGTAAAAAAGAGTTTGGCAATGTACCTTTTTTTTTCCTATTGTGTGGAACAATTTGAGGAGTATTGATATTAGCTCTTCTTTGAAGTTTTGGTAGAATTCTACACTGAAACTGTCTGGCCGTGGCTTTTTTTTTTTTTTTGGTTGAGAAACTTTTGATAATTACTTCTATGTCCTTAGGGGTTATAGGTCTATTTAAATTGTTTATCTGTTCTTGATTTAATTTTGGTATGTGGTATCAATTGTCCATGGAGGAATACCCCATTCCTCACCCGACCCACCAAACCCCAGGGACTCCCGAGCAGCCTCCACACACCATCCTCTACCACATCTGTGACCCCTGGAGCCTTTGTCCAGACTGCCCTTAGAGAGGAGCCCCGGAGCCTTATCAGCATCCACTTGAGGCATGAACCTGCCTGCACCTGGGGGAAGAGCAACTAAGCCACAGGGCCCACCTTTGCCAACTGGAGAAAGAGAGACCCCCCTGAAGCACAGGCCCCACCTGCACCCACTGAAGGAAAAGATGGGCAGACAGCAGTGTAAGAACACATTCAACAACATAAAGACCAATATGGCACCACCAGAACCCAGTGGCCCTAAACAGGAAGACCTAAACCCTCTAACCTAGAAGAAGCAGAAGAAAACAACCTTCAATATAACTTTATAAAGATGATAGAGACTCTTAAAGAACAAATGAAAAATTCCCTTAAAGAAATGAAGGAAAAGAAACAAAAATTGGAAGAAATTAAAATATTTTCCTAAATTAACTCAGCATATAGTACTTACTCTTTACTGGAGTTCACATACTAAAATGACTTTTGTTAAATGACATGTTACTAACAAAATATTGGCAATTTATTTTTAATAGAATTTTAAATTTTTGAAAATATTGTATGAACCAAAAATGATGTATTTGGAGGTATGTATATGTACATGTGGATTGTGCACATGTGTGTATGTGCGTTTATATGTGTATGTACATAGACTGAGTATCTGCATTGATCTCTCCATTTCTTCTTCTTCCTCCTTCTTCCTCTTCTTCTTTTTGGTTTCTCAAGATAGAGTTTCTCTGTGTAGCTCTGGTTGTCCTAAAACTTGCCTTGTTTTTTTTAGACCATGATGTCCTCAAACTCACAGAGACATGCCTGCCTGCCTGCCTCTACCTCTCAAGTGCAGGAAGTAAAGGCATATGCCACCACCACCTGGGTTTATCTTTTGAGACAGTATATCTCACTAAAGCTAGAGGCGATGATTTGGTCAGGCTAACTGGCCAGTGAGCCGAAGAAGCCCATCTGTGTTTAGGGTTACAGAGGGATGGCACCATGCACAGTTTTTTTATCTGGGTATTGAGGAACCAAAATCAGGTCTTTGTGTTTGTACAGCAAGCCCTTCCTTATTTGAGCCATCTTTCTCATCCCAACAAAGATCTATTTTAAGAATTTGTGTTCATAGCTTGTGTTTTAAATTTATAGGTATTAACTTATGCCTAATGTAACGTTTTGAAATTTTTAGAAAAACATTTTGTTGACATTTGTGAAATTATTTTGATGACATTAAAATTGCAAGTAGAAGTTACGGCAGATTGTGTGTTAACCCTTAGGTGATTTTAACTTGCTCTCTTTTTTAAGGATTGATATATAAGATCTTTTCCTACAATATGCAACTGGATCATGTTTTGATCTAACACAGCCCATAGAGAATCCGAGGAGGAAGAAGACTCATGCAACTCACCCATCTTTATGCTGGTGGTCCTGGATACACAGATGGTACTGTTGAGCAAATACCCACCAGACTGCAGTTATAAGATGCACGCTGTGGACAAGATGGTTAGAAAGTCAGTGTAGTCTCTTATGTGTCCTGAGACTAGAACTCTCAGTGTTCAATGTGACAAGAGATGGGGTTGGGTCAAGGAAGCAACGCCTTTAAATTCTGGACTCCTTTAGTCATTTGCACTAAAAGGGTGGAAGCAGGCCATGCAGAGAATCAGCTCTAAGATATGCATGCTAAGCAGTGAGCTTTTACAGGTGACATCATGAGGTTACAACAAGCATCAGATTGTCTGATTTGGAAGAGCTGGTATCAGTAAAGGAACTTACTCCAGGTAAAATGGGGTAAGTATTAACACTTACTGATGGAATGTGTGAGTCTTCCTCCTCTTGATCTGATGGTGGCTACGTCCTAGCATTTAAGGGCCCTTGAAAGAAAGTAAGGACACCAATTTCTCTCACCTCACTTTTCCCTGTTCTGGAAAATGCAGAGTTTGTTTACAAAATTGATTTCTCCATAATTAAAAAGTAAAGGCAGACATAGTTGAGGATTTAGAAAAGTATATTCTAGTGTGAGAAGAAACGGGGCATGGCTCCAAACATCTGAAAGAAGAGCATGTCTTAGAAAAACGGTTTCTGAAAGAAATGATATCAATAAGAAAGATAAGATAGCCACTTGAAGTCTATTGAAAAATGCATTGTGACCTTTGTAGGGTGTGAAGGGGAAGTGGAGTAGACAATATGCTAAGATGAAATCAGAAGTTCAAAGAACTGACTGATGAAATAAGAGCTCGCGAAAGAAATGAAAAATGAGAATGGGTGTACTTACTGCCAAATGCCAGGGAGATCAGAGACAAACTGCTGATCCCCCCAAAATGCAGAGTAAGAGGACAAAGATGCTCAACAATGGCAGATTATAAATATGGAGGGAAGAAGAGATGCCATGTGACGATTAGAAGTAGCTTTTCTATCCCCAAATTGGTGGGAGAGGCAATAGTCAAGGATGAAAAATAATTCTCAACACAAAGGGGGAAAGTCATTTCAATCAGGAAGGAATTGTCATGGTTTATAAAAATGGAATCCCTTCTTAGAATTTTCTTGTCTTTTCCAGTTTTAATAACAAAAATTCAGAATGTTTCATAGAATAATATAACAAAATTATAAAGAAGACCGAATACAAATGAGGCTTATTCTACCACTACTATTCAAGAAGATATTTATCAGATTCTAAAGATGTTAAAAACTGTGTCTGAGAACCTGGGATTGTGTGTCAAAAACATCTTTTTATGCAAAAGCAGTAGTCAGACAAGCTCACATATTTAAAGAACTTTTTTAAAAAATTAAATTAGCCTCTCAAATAAGCAAACTTCTTTAATAAAAATTTTCAATGTGAATACCTCTTAAATGCATTTACTAGATTAAATACAAAATTACAGATTATTTTGCAGTGGAGGTATAAAGTAAACATGGCTGTAAATGAAGTCAGCAACTCAGAATTTGACTGACTCATGGTGTAAATTTGAATGAGAGAGCCTCACAAGTGTCTGTGGATGTTTCTCAGCACTCAGGATGTGTCATCAAATGTTATTTCATCAACTTGAATGTGTTTACTCCACAGATAGGAAGAAAGTGTATGAGAAAAATGATTTCGGAACAAAAATCAAAGATTTCATGTTTATGAAAATACCAAAAACTAATCACCACGGCAATCAGCCCTGAGGTGAAATGTTTTGGTACAGCCTGTGAACCACAAGATATCCAGCGGCTTTACCTGAAGGCCATACTGTCAAAAAGAAAGTACTCATTACAAAACAGCAATGACAAAGACAAAGACGAATGAAGCGTGCATAAGGAGTTCATAAAAAATAAACACTGATAATATCTTCAATCAATGAGGCAACTTATGAAAGAGACCTCTAGATTGTCGCATGGATTGACCTCAGATATTCCATTACTCTTGTTAGCATCATTCTAGTGAAACCCTAAGGCTGAGTAAGTGAGCACAGTTCTATACATCCTCAAACGCTGAGCTAGGTTTGTAAGTTAGAGCTTTTATGTGACTGATACATTTTATAGAAAACATCTAATAAAAAATAAAAACTATTTGATTATAAAATCTGGAAGTTTATCAAAGTAGAGAAGATTTTGTTTCTCTTTCTCCAATCTGATTTGAATCAAGTTTCTAATTCTATTTCTGAATTTTGATTTATTCCTGGGTGTTTTATTCTGCTCACTTAATCCAAGTTCCATTTAACATTTCAGACCAGCTTGAAGGTTAGAATGTAGTTAATGTTACTGTTTGAATTCTCAAGGTCAAGGACAGGCCCAGCAGGCCTTCCAACAGGATTTTACTTGTCTGTTTTTTCAAGTGTTTTTCCTTTCTTGTTTCACTCTCATCTATTAATCTTCAATATTAACACCATTTCTTAAGGTAAGACTAAAGAAAATGTACTGTTCAGTATTTTTCTGGAGTAAAGCCTATCCAAAGAATAAAATGAATTACGAATTATACTTAAGAAAACATTACCTAAGTATAAAAGTTGTAAAAAAATTCTCTATATAAGCTCACAAATATGAATGGGTTGCTAGATATGAAACTGTCATGGAGTCCAACAGACACTGTGCATCCTTACGTTGTACAATTGGGGAAGTTAAAAGATCATCCCATAATCATAGTAACACAAACAATAGTCCAGTAGAGTAATAAATGCATGGCTAAAGCAAAGAGTCTATACAATCTTTTGTTTTTGCTTTGTTTTTGTTTTATTTTTTCGAGAAATGGTTTCTCTGTAGCTTTAAAGCCTGTCCTGAAACTCACTGTGTAGCCCAGATTGGCTTTGAACTCACAGAGATCCACCTGCCTCTGCCTCCCAAGTGCTGGAATTAAAGGTGTGAGCCACCACTGCCCAGCTATAGGAATTTTTTAATGGTAAAAATGTCAAACTCGTGTTGAACTACAGAAAATACACTTGAGACAGAGACTGTGTTCATGAAGCCGAAATTAATCTGATAGCATCAAATGCCAATTTTCCATTAAGAATCAATCAATTTGATTCATAGCAAATTTTTAAATATCTTAGGTCTGTTCTTATTGGTCTTAAGAGTTAATTGAAAAATGTGTGTAAAACATGTAAGACTAGGCGGGTGGTGGTAGCACACACCTTTAATCCCAGCACTTAGGAGGCAGAGAGAAGTGGATCTCTGTGAGTTCAAGGCCAGCCTGGTGTACAAGAGCTAGTTCCAAAGCTACAGAGAAACCCTAACTTGAAAAACAAAACAAAAAGATGTAAGACTAAACTTAGTTAAGATACTATGCAAATCAGTAAAATAAACGAATCATAAATCTATACTTTCCATATTATAACCCAATGCTTAGGGCAATTTTTAATCAAAACAATGATTGTAATAGGCATCAACAAACAGAAGAAATTCACAGTAGAAACATACTTATTTATTCAAGAAAACTTGATAGAAAAATGTATTGCATTAATTATGGAGAATATAAAATGTAGGCAATGGGAGCTAAAGAATTATATATCTGAAAACATCAATTATATCTCTGTCATATGCCTTCCTGAAAACATATTTCATTTGGATCAGTGACCTATGAATCAGAAAAAACATTCCAGACCATCTAGAAGAAATCGTAGTCCAATCATTCTCTTCCTTTGAAGTAGGAAGGGTTTCCTAAGATATAGAAAACACTTCTTAATAAAATATTGAATGATGTGCATATATGAAACTTTAAAATGCCCGTACAGAAAAGATACCTTAAACAAATAAATAAAATCCAAGCCCCTGTCTCCAGTACATTTGGAATGTACATAGGTGATGAAGCGCATGCCGAGAATATATAACATGCAAATCACAGGGAAACCAAAGACAGCAACACATGTGCATGATCAAACCATAAAATTCAAAACATAGACTAAAAATTTCCTCACCAAAGCAATATAGAAACTGTTATGTAGAAAAAGCACATGCTTTGTCATAATTGATTTTAATTAATTAAACTATCCAGTGTGACGTCTGATGACAGAATTAGAATTGACAAGATCTAAAACTCAAATGATAGACACTGGATAAATATCAAAACAGATCCCTACAATCAAATATCCTCTTGCTTACTGAAATAAATAACAAATGCATAACTACATCCTCTAGTTTTCCTTGTTTTAAACACTCAAATGTCCTAAGATATCCAAGTTAGTAAAATATTCAGGAAAAGAATGATGTGGGCAATGTTCTCATGTGCTGGTGTACCAATATTGTGACAATGCTTAAATATTGTATTTGCAAACCCAGAAAAATCTGTTTCCACAACTCTACCCTAAGACAGAACAAAAAGAAATATGCCATCTCATTGTCTCATATAGATCTAGTAATGGTGAAAGTAAGTGAGAAAGTAAGATAGTAAAATAACGACAAGATTCTGTTGATATGATGGATTAGTGTTAGTCATTCTGTTTGACATCAATATAAAATCAATATACAATTGTAAAGCTTTCTATTTTATATCAATAAAAAATCAGCTTGCAAAAACCACGCAAGGGTGGGCTTCTATCTGTAGTGTCTTCTGAATAGAATGCTTGTGTGTTTTGTCCCATTTTATCCATTTTTCTCCAGGGATTATATCTATGAGTCAAGAACTTGCTTATTTTTGGGCAGTTTATATTCTAAATCCTTCGCTACGTGACTGATACAGTCCTGATACAGACAGTCCATGCCTTTAAATCTATCCACATCATCACTTGTATTTGTATTTATTTGTGAATTAAATGCATACAAATATATAATTATATTTTAATATAATGTAAACTACATACTATGTTTTCTGTAAAGTCCATGATCTTTTGATGTCTGTGAGGATAAAATTGTACTTCAGAATTATAACGTACACTATAAATAATATGAAGCATTCATAAGAAAAAAAAATTCTTCTTTAAGAAAATATTCACACTTCCAGGAGATTTGTTTTTTACTAAAATTTAAAAGTTAAATAGAGCATGAAATAGATGCATTTATAAAAGTATCCTAAATAGGAAATCTAAAGGGATTTCTTTTGGGGAGATTGACATTCTGGTTGGTTGGTAAGGAAGCTGTAGTGCACGTTCTCTGATTGGGAAAGTACCACGATTACCACCCCAGTTACTTATTTATTTATATATTCATTGCAGTGAAAACTATTTCATATGGAAAACATCTCTGTTGTCTATACATCTAACACAATCCTCTACTCATGGCAACATAAATCCTAGGGTCATGCATCAAGGGAATCGTCAAGATGAAGAGATTTATTGCTGTTTGAAATTAAAGATTGAAGGGGTGGAAACAATACCTCTCAGTTGTAAAATTAAAAGTACGTTAGGGAGTTAGTGGGTGTGATGGTTAATCTTGACTGTCAGTTTGATGAGATTTAGAATCGCTGTGGAAACAAATCTCTGGAAATGATTGTGAGGGATTAAATTAATTAAGGGAAGGAGAGTTACACTAAATGTGGGCAGCACCATTCCATGGACTGTGGGTCAGGACTGAATAAAAGGTGAGAGTGGCCTGATTACAAATATTCTTTTTTATCTGCTTCTTGGCTGTGGATGCAATGTGACCACTGCCTGCTCATAATACTGATGTGGGATGCCCTTCTCTATGCTGTGTAAATGTGTTTCTCCCATTGGTTGATGAATAAAGCTGTTTCAGCCAATCACTAGGCAGAATAGAGCCAGAGAAATCCAAACAAAGAGAGAAAGGAGGGAGAGTCGGGGAGACACCATGAAGCCTCTGCCGAAAGAGTAACATACCAGGGAATCCCTGGTAAGCCTCAGCCACGTGGTGATACCCAGGTTAGTAGAAATGGGTTAATTTAGATATGAGAGCTAGTCAATAACATGCCTAAGCCATTGGCCAAACAATTACAACTAATATTAAGCCTCAGAGTAGTTATCTTATAAGTGACTGCGGGTACCAGTTGACAGAGAGAAACTGGGTCAGTGGGACCAGAGAGATGGAGAAGTCTCCATTTATGTTCCTGCCGCAATTACTTCCCCACCGTCATGGCTGCACCCTTGAACCGTGAGTCAAAATACCCATTTCCTCAAGTTGCTTTGGCTGGGTATTTTGCCACAGTAATAGGAAAATATCTAATAAAGTTTTCATGAGTGATAAAGGACAGAATGATAGTGACAACTTCCAATAATAGCCACAAATCTACAGTGAAGTGACAACATGATTTGAATGTCAGAAATGTACACACCTGAGCTCACAGTCAAAGCTCTGGATTACTGACTCTTCATTTCCTGGGTAGATCAAAATTTTTCCAAGCTGTTTTAAATTTCACTTCATTTTGTGTTAGAGAAGTACATGTGTATGTGTGTGTGTGTGTGTGTGTGTGTGTGTGTGTATGAGTATATGTTTCTGAATGTGTGTGTATGTGTATGTATGTGTGACTGTGTATTTGTATGTGTGTGTGTTCATGTGGGAATGTGTGTATGTATGCATTTAAGTATGTGTGTCTGTGTATATCTGTGCATTTGTGTACATTCCTGTATGCAAGTGTGCATGTGTTTGCACTGTTGTATCTGTGTAGATGGCTGTGCGCATGCATGTGCATGTATGCAGGTATGTATGCCTCTTGTGTGTGTGCACATGTGTGTATAATTTGCGGACAATTTGGTTATATTCTCCCTGTTACTCTTTCTCTTTACACTTACTGTTTTTCTTCTGTATTTGATCCTTACAATTTGGGAACACTAATGGAAAGTGTTCACACCTCAAAGGTATATCTGGCAGTGGGGAGGAGAGCAAATATAGGACACTTCTGTACTATTTTATGAGGACACATTCATTATACTTTTATTGTAAAAGAATCTGTATTGCACATTATAGAGAGCTTGATGTGTGTACACTGTTAATGGCTTATTTGTTCTGAGTTAACTTTTGACATAGGGCTTTGGGTGAAATGTGGAATTCAGTGTCCTTGGGAATTTGTGAATCCCTGATATGATATGTACACACACACACACACACACACACACACACACAGGAGGGCTGGGGAGAGGATAAGGAAAAAACCCATCAACATCATAAATCTCAGAGACGAGGCTGATAACCCCACCAAGTGGACAAGACTAAACTTTAGAATGACTGCCTTTGTTCAGATTCCTTAGAAAGATTGCTACCTGGGGATGGGACAAGGGAATAGAATCTGTGATGATATTAGCCCTCTGGCCTCACAGATTGCATGCTCTCTTAATATAATTCAGCTTATATATGCAGATTGGGTCTGTGCTCATTGGTGTTTGTGATAGGTGGAAAGGATTCTGGAATTCCTTTTAATATCTAGTGTCCCACCTGAAGTAGGTTAATGCTTAGTATATCAGGGATTTAGCAAGAATCTGGCAACAATGTGGGCTGTACTGATAAACAAACGATACAATCTTGCACTCTAGTTTGGGAAGAAATACAGAGCCCTAGTTTCTCTACACACTTGGGGTAGAATTGAACAACTAACTATAAGCTTAATGAATAGTTAATTAGTCATAATTAGTTAAACAATTAATTAGTCATAGAAATGTAAGATTCTTCACCCTTCCTCTGTTCCCCTCCTTCTCTGCGACTCTTCATTCTTTCCTTTCCTCTTCATTCTCCTTTTTCTCCTCCTGGTAGCCACTAAATATCTCTTTCCACCCTCTGCTCCCAACAGGAACGCTAGTGGTGGTGACAGGTCTAGAGGATTGCCAGGGTCACTCATGTCACCACATGGATTCAATTGTACCATGAGTAAAACCTAAATACTAATTAATTCATTAAATGGCTTACTGAAAACAAAATATATAAACCTGGAGGAAGCAGAAATGGGGAGGACTTTCATGTTTGCCCTTAAGAACTAAAGAAAATAATGAAGATAAAGCAGTGTGTAATTGTGATAGGCATACTTATCATTCTACATAGCAATTAGGCAAATTATACATAGTAGGTATCAATGCCAGTAATTAGCTTTGCTGTTACGCAAACACGCAGCTTACAGCTTAGAAAATAAATCTCTCCTAATATGACTGCCGTCAGTATTCACTTGTTCAATGCTGTGTACCTATGGGAAGATTGTTTCCTAGCCATGTGCGTCTACCCATAGACACATCATGAAGGCCCTGGGTCTGGAGAATGAAACCAACAAGGACTATACAAGTCCTATGTGCCTGTTTAGAGTGGGCCTTAGCAAGCATCCCTGGGTG
>JAQHUG010000062.1:1947391-1963149 GCA_028555095.1 Dicrostonyx torquatus
GGCCTCCCAAGTGCTGGGATTAAAGGCATGTGTCACCACCACCTGGCCGATTTCTTAAACAATTCAAAGAAATGGAAACAGAAGCACTTCCAAACTCCTTTTATGAAGCCAGTGTTAGCAAAATAGCAAACCCAGGTAAAGACACAATAAAACAAAATGAAGGAAGGAAGGAAGGTAGGAAATCAAACTACCCTTGGACAAAGAGCTACAGGCAGTTTTTGACTACTGAAAGGAGAATCAGTCTCTTTAGGACAAGACTACTGACAAGTTATCCATCCTGAGGGGTCAGTCCTAGCACATGTACACAGAGAACACTAAATAGATTCAGCAGGCTGTATTTATCTATACATACACATATTATTATTACATATATGTCACTATATTAAAGAAGAGGTTATGATTTTGAGAGAGAACTGTGGGAAATAGGAAGAATTGGATGTGTAGCGGGTGAGATGAAATCATACAAATAGAGAACTCATGTCTGAACTTCTCAAAAATCAAATTACAAAGAAGAAGAAGAAAGATGGTTTTAAGAATGTTGTCATCTGAGCCGGGCAGTGGTGGCACATGCCTTTAACCCCAGCACTCGGGAAGCAGAGGCAGGCAGATATTTGTGAGTTCGAGACCAGCCTGATCTACAAGAGCTAGTTCCAGGACACGCTCCAAAGCTACAGAGAGACCCTGTCTCGAAAAAAAGCAAAAACAAACAAACGAAAAAAAAAACAAAGAATGTTGTCATCTTAAGTGAAATACATTATAAAACATGTTCTACTGAAAGTATTATGGGATTCACAAGGAGAGTCACAATTCTGTAGGCACTCTGAGCATGTGGAAGACTGGTCTTTGGTAGGGATGTAATACTAGAAGAAAGGCTGGGAAGAGGATAAGTTGTCAGAGTCTGAAGAGGATGGACTGAGAATCCTCCTTAGAAGGCACAGGTGGAGCAGATCAATATTTACACAGAAGCTGGATCATGTAGAGAAGGAAAATAGCTACAGAGAGGGAAACAGAAGTTGTTTGGAAGTAGATTTGGCCTGTCATGCCGAATAGTATGGACAAAGACCCATGTAATAGAAATTATAAAAAAACGTTGCATTTTGGAAAAATAAACACTGATCAACGTGCAAAGATGGTATTATTAAGCTACTTACCTCTCTCATTGAGGAGGAGACTACTGAGCGAATGAATTCTATGAAATATCACAACAGCAATGCCCCATCCTTAACAATAGCCTGACGGACAAGTTGCTCAACCTATGCACTTCACAGTAAATCAACTGTCACATGGCTCACAGCGAGTTATATGAATTCATCCATTTATTCATTTATATCCCGATGAGTTCTTAGTGAGGAATTGTTATATGCTAACTAATGCTTTGACCTCTGGGAGTTTGGTGGTAATAAAGAGACAGAAGAGTGCCTTTCCTGAGGTAATATTTCCCATTAAAAATTAATAAACAATAAACTACTGATATAAATACATTAAAATACAATTTAAGAAAGCACACATTTAAGGAAAACAATTGCATTAAAATGTGCATAAGAGGACTGTTTTGAATAGGAATCTGCTAAAGTCCCCTGTGAATAATTCCAGCTTGAGAAGAACACTGAATGATGGGCGGGCCCTTGGAAGACCTGGGGGGAGGAGTCCTCACCGCACAAAGAGAAATGAGCCCAAAGAAGAAAAAAAAGGATGTCACATGAGACTAAGTTTAGAGTACGGTCTTATAGTCTAAATATGGACTGTTTTCTAATGTATGAGGACCTCTCGGTTGGCCATGTGGAGGAGAAAAGCTAGAAAAGTTTGGAAACCAATGTAGTAATCCAGGTGAGGGAAATGGTGAAATACAGAGGTGCACTTAAGTTGTATTTTAGAAACTTGCACTGAAACCAACAAGACTTTCTTAGGGGCTGGGGTGGGAAGCCTGAACAAATAAAATTCCATTTATTTTTAACCTAGCTATGAGGTGAATGGGACGTGACTAAGAGGATCGTTCGGCAACTGGTGAGATGATGCAGTTCATAGAGACAGCCACTGCCAAGTCTGATGACCTGAAAGAAGTGGATCTCTGAACCCACACGGCAGAAGGAGAGACCTGACTTGTGCCAGGTGTCCTCTGACCATCACACTTAAACCCATATGCAGAAATGCACACACATAAATGTACAAATAAATAAATAAGTGGCGAACATCAAAGAGAGGATTGTGTTGAAAAGTCAAACCCCAAGTGAAGAGAGAGCTGTATATCCAGATCCCTAGAGAGAGACTGGTGGGAGAGACTCTCATCTGGGAATGACTAAAGATGCAAACTCACGTGAAATAATTCTGAGAGCTACCTGGAGAAAAAAGGGATTAAGGAACAATCAAGAAAAGTCAGCGTCTTCAGAAATCAGTTTCAGAGGGAGCAATCCAAAAGGAAGACACAGAAAGGGAGACCCATGCTTTAAAGCCATCGCTTGCATAAGGGACCAGAAGCAAGGTCACGTGATTTGAATAAGAAATCCCGCCATAGGCTCGTATCTTTAAAGTAGAGGTCCCCAGCTGATGGTGCTGCTTGTGGAGACTCTGGAACCTCCATAAAGTATCACCGGGAGTGAAATTTCAAGGTTTGTGGCCTGCTGTCCCTTCTGATTTTCCTACTCTCTGCTTCTGCTTCCCTTCCTGTTCTGTTCTCTGCTTCCTGTTCACAGCTGAGATGTGACCTCTCAGTTTCCCAGCCCAACACTCTGTTTTCCTCCCTTCCAGATGTTACAGATTCTCCCATTGGAACTTCAAGGCAAAAATACTGTTTCTTCCATTATCTGTTTTGGGGCATTTTTTTTAATCACAACAACATAAAAAGTCATTAATATGTGTGGGGTGGAAAACTGCATTTTAAGAAGGAAATCTGTATTAACCATGGCCGCTGAGATGCCATGAATTGTAAGTGTATCATTGGACTTGTTCATCCAGATACAGCTGGCAATTTTAACAAATTAACCTTGAGTGATGCTAGCAAAGTGGTGGAAAATAAAGTGCAGTTGGTTACGAGAGACATTTGAGATTAGGAAATAAAAGAGTCTATGAACCACTCTTTGAGTTTGCTCTCAGGGGATTGAGGTGTCCAGGTAGCAAGGAGGTATGAGCTGGCGAGGGTGGTTTTGTCCTGTGAAACACATCGCCATACAAAGTAGTGTGCTACTGGGCAGGCAACTGGCACCTAGGAAAATGCTCAACTTGAAGACAGGGAAGAGAGAGTGGATGGTGGCAGAAGCAATCCAGAAGAGCTTCAGGGGTCCAGCGTCTTCCTGGGATTTGACTTTTGTTGGCCACAGAGAATGTACAGCCACTGTGACAGGAAGGAAGGTGGAGAATGCGAGCAGCTGGAAGGTAGGTTCATGGATCACATGGTCCGAGCACTTGTTTTCTCTCTTCTTTCGTATTCAGTTCTTAAGCAAGGGAGAGAGAGCCTGAAAGCCTTGCTCCGGAGAGAGCCAAGAAGTGAGCAGAAGTGATGTAGGCAGGAGAAATGCTTCCAGGCACATGGCAGCCGGTGTGAAACCCAGATCCAGTTCCTGGAAAACGGCAGCAGATGGGGCGAGCCTGACAGGCGTCCTCCAGAGAGCACGATGGAGAGGCACCAGGGGAGCTCTTTTTAAGTAAAGGCTGATGCTGAGCCCGAGGCTCATTTGCCATCTGCCAACGGGCTCTGCTGTGACAACCAAAGAGCAGCTTTTCTAGGTCTGTGGAAGGCAAGATGCTGTCCCCAGAAAGTGTGTATGGATGTGTAAAGTTGAACCTCTGGGCCCTGTGTGGGAAAGTCCAGGGCAGTGTGGGGTAAAGCGAGAAGCAGGGTGGAGGAGACAAGACAGCTTCAGGCTTCAGTTTCTTCCTTTGAAAGACTTAGGTGTGATTTGGAATAAAATAAAAAAAAAATTGTACTTTTGTTAGCTGTACAAATAGGTAGATAGATAGATAGACAGACAGACAGACAGGATATGACAAACTGTTCCATGATATATGTGGTGAGATTCCTGCTCTTTAGCCAGGAGTTCCAAGCTTCACTGGTTTGTTTTTAATTGTAGTTGACTTATGTTGATATATTGAGCTATATAATGTAATATTTCAGTACATCTGTAAAGCATGGAAGGACCAGGTCACTGTAATTGCTATAACATCATTTCTTTGTGTGGAACACTGGAAACCTTTACAGACTATTACGAAGTACACAGTGTATCATTGACCTATTCCTATACAACCGAATCCCTATGCCCACTAGCCACCCACTGTCCATCTCCCCTACCACCCTGCTCAGCCTCTAGTGACCATTTGTCTACCCTCTACTACCGGATCAACATTTTTAGTTTCTGCATGGATGGGCAAATACTTGTGTCTACCACTATTCTTAACCAGTCCCGAGGTGATGCATTATAGGGTTTCTGTATAAATCAGCGAAACAACCCACTCAAATGGCTTTAAAAGGAGCAATCTCTACTAGGGCAACATGTTAAAATAGAGTGAAGGATCAAAACAAAATAAAAGTGGTTACAATTGCATTTCAGGGGCAGTTCCCTGTGGGGAGTGTGTCACACTTCTGGAACAGACACAGAGAAGGTTCTGGAAAGGGGGGATGGACAGCTGTTGCAAGCACTCCGAAGGAAAGCAAGGAATTTCATGCATGTTTTTTGGTCTTGGTACCCAGGACAAATGCTTTCGAAAAAAAAAAATAGCAATCCCCTATAAGTAAAGGAAGTGTCCCTTTGTTTCCCTTGGAGTCACACTGATACTACTAACTGGTGCATTTTATACTGACAGAATACTCTTTTTCTGTTGCAAATTGCTTTAATTAAGAGCATGGGGAGCAAAGATCAAGCATGCAGAATGCTGGCCCTTGAAGGTCATTTTCATCCATGAAATAGTTTGCTGAAGAGTTTGTCACACACACAAGGCATTACTGTGCTATGCTCTGTGTTGAGCCAGGATGGATCGTCTTTGTTACAATAGAAACAGGTGGTTCCGAGGGTCAAGGCTCTCATTACAGAGGTTCAAAGGCCCCATGCCCTGTGCTTAGTTCTTTAAGCCAAGCTCAAGTGTGCCCAAAAAAAAAAAAAAAAAAAAAAAGAAGAAGCAGAAACATCTTCCGCGGGAACCTGGGCATACTCTATGAAAAACAAAACAAAAACAAAAAAGCCATAATTTAATGCTCCATATGTATTTAGAATTTTTTCCCCTCTTGTTCTATTTTACTATTTTATGTTTTAACTCTCTGTCAAAAATTTCTTTTGAAGACGAATCAAGAGTTGGAGAGGGATCAATAGTTTTGTGCTTACAGCACTGTATTGATCTTTCTTCTTTTTTAATTTTTATTTGTCCAAAGGAGGAGAAAAACGTAGGAAATAGGTTAAAAGGGAGAATCCATGATTTTTCTTTACTGTGCCTGTTTCCTTTCTAAAGTATAGTTCAAACAGAATCTCTCCTGCCAACGCAGTTCGTGGTGGTGTGAATCAAAGCCTGCCCTCGCCTTGTTGGTGAAAGCTGGCACCTTCCTATCTGGTCCAAAGAAAAGATTTTCATTACAGAGGAGGCCCACGCTTTGTTGCCCTCAGAACACTCTGTGAGAGGGACAGGGATGCCAACTTGGACTCTTTCCTGGCTTCTGCACCTTTTAATGTTCCAGTGTGCACCAGGGGCTTCTTGACAAGATGGAGGTGCAATTAATGTCTTATTAATAGGGACCTTGTGGTGACCACCCTTGAAGACGTTTGAGGACAGAATTTTTGAAGGAAGTTGGACTTGGTGCCCACTGAGTTCTGTGCCAACACACCCACAAAAAGCAAGTATTCAGTTTGTCTTTCAGGATCACAGAAAACCCCCAAGGCTGTGACTACCGTGCTCATTAGACCAAGGAGAAAGTTGTTCTACCTCTTTTTGTTATATTTAAAAGAAAACGTTCAACAATTCTTAATTGAGGGTCTGCTGCCTCAAAAACACCATCGTGGCTTCTTTGTATACCTCAGCACATCCTTGAACAAAACATGGATTTCCTGTGGAGTCTACATTCTAGAAAGGAAGGCAGAAAAGAGTCAAGCAAAATGATTAAATGAAGGACACCAGTAGGAATAGGATACCTGTACAATGTGCATCTAAACTGTTTTCAGAATATTTAAAGCATCTTCATAACATTAAACTCTTAGTTCAAAACAAAGTTAGGAACCGACAGTAGAGCATGGATGGTTTTGTCCTTTTTCTATTTCTGTCTTCTCCGCTTCAATATCTGCTATACTTCAGAAGTGCTCATTAGGCTCGCTTCAGCAATGGGCAGACAAGAGGCACTGCCTGGAACCCCAAGTACCATGTTTTCCTAGCGAGAAGCAAAGCCAGCATGCCTGCTGCGTTGGCAGGGAGTCCCAGGCCCCTGTTCTGATGTTTTCCTTGGCCAGATACAGTTGTTTGCTATTTCCGCCGTGGCTGTTTTGCCGCTTGTAGGGCTTCATAGGGTCTGTCTTTCAGTTCAGCAATATTGCAGGACTGATTTCTTCCATCTCACAAGGGCAGGAGGTATCTCAGGATTATAGTGATGTGTTTGAAAGGAGAGGAAACAGGTAACGGGCCTGGTGACACAGCTACTCATGGGGCTAAGGCAGGAAGATCACAGGCCCGTACCTTCCTGGGCTACAGACCGAGTTCAAAGCAAGCCTGAGAAACTAAGTGAGACTCGATTTCAAGAGGAAAAGTTCTAAAACAATAAAGTAAAGCATGGGAAGAGAAAGATGTTTTCATGTCAAGGGTACAGGTTCAAAGGAAGCAAGAGTCAGAACCGGTCTGGCAGCCAAATGCACTTAATCTACAGCTGTGCTAAATGATCTGTCATTGGCATTGGTGTGAGGGATGGTAGAAAACTTAGGCCTGCCTCTTGGGCCTGTTTTCATGCTGGCCATCTTCACCACAATTTTTCCCTCATCCTGGAACTATTGAAGGAACTTCCTTCAATTTCTTTGAGAATTTGGGGGGTCTCCAGCTGATCCTGTTACTGCCTGTTGCCTTCTTCATTCCCATTCTACTCCAGAGCATCTGATGGGGGGGGGCGCCTCTCATTCTCATCCCACCTGAGCTTTTGCTGAGCTTCAGGGGGTGTGGATTTGACCATTACTTCAGTCTAGTTCTTCCCCGTCTCAATGTCTCACTTTTGTCCAGTATCTAGATCTAAGCTGGCCCCTGAAACTCCGTTTCCTCATGAAGGAGTCTTCTAGGTGCTGGACGTTATTGCTAACTTGACATTTTGCTCACAGCCCCCATCAGGACAGCTTTTCCTCATCCTCCAGTCATAGAGTGAGAACACACATTATACAACAGACCTTGCTTCAAATCTTTGTCCTACTTACAGAGAGAAGAAGCAACTGTCCCAGTATTCGCATCTCTAATACAGGTAGACAAGAAGGGGATAACAGCCATTAATTGGAAAGTCTTTTTTTTTATGACAGGCTCATAAGCGTTTGGGGGTTTGTAGGTAAAGAAGCGGCATGAAAGATGTGTTAATATATAAGTATTTAAGTAAATATTTAAAAATTAAAGAATATTCTTAGCTCACATAGCATTATATAGTAGAAAAACATTTCGATTCATGGAACATAGCTTGGTGACCTCCTAGCCGATTCATTTTATCAGACTGTCAAAGAGATAAAATGTGTGAATGGATGTGAAGCTGTGAGATGATTTCAGTTATGTAGAAGGTATTCGACAAGAGCGCTGGCTTCTCCTGCCAAAGAAACACTAAATTTAACAGAAGGAAGGAAAATATGTGACTCTCTTTGGTCCATCATCTCAGCTCGTCTTCTTGGTTTCAGGCTGTATTGTGTGTTCTGCTTAGCTTCAGTGGCTCTACCGTGCATTTTTAGTCTGTGAATCTCTGCTTCTCTCAGTAGACACCAAGTATTCTTCCTTCTTCCTTTACAGAAAATGGTTCTTAGGTGTCCTGATGAAATAATGTGTTACCAGGCTATATCAAGTCATCTTGTCTAAATTAAAAGTCATGCTTTATAAATGTTTGAAACATCCCTCCTACATACTCAACAGACTCAACATCAACTCACTTATATGACTAGAGGGCACATAGTTACCCTGCCCGACCCCTGCAACTGTGGAATCATCATCATAACCTTAGGAATGGCTGGTATCCTAGCTAGGGAGATATAAATAGTGTGTGTGTGTGTGTGTGTGTGTGTGTGTGTGTGTGTGTGTGTGTGTGTGAAATGTCAGGATGCAATTGTTTCTCAAGTCTTGTTTACTCCTGTAATCTTAGAATTCTGTTTCCACATCCCTCCACAGAAGTGGTAAACCTCATAATTTCCTTACAAACACCATCTTCATTAAGTATTTCTAGGTAGAAAAAAAATACATTCAATTACTTGTCTGACCAATGAGCTATTGCCAAGAGGCATTTAGAGTTGGAGATACTAGATTGCCCTGAGAGAAGAGCCACTGGGAGACACTGGGAAGAGCAACCTCCTAGCTCCTGCCCTTCACTGCCGAGAACGGAGGTGGACTTCCAAGTCCTGTGCCTTCTTACAGATTTGTCTCTGCTTTCACTAGCAAGAAAACAAAGCAATGAGGGAAGGAAAAGAAAACACTTCACACAATCTCGGATGCCCGTAGATTTTCAGTGAGGGTTGCTGTTCTCAGCCTCCAGGCTGCCTACACTCCCATCTATGCTGTGAGATGGGACTTGTATGAGCAACTCGATTGTCTATATCTGGACTAAATTTTCTTCAATAATTTCATCCACATACTGCTCATTCTGTGTCTGGCAACCAAAAAGCTGGATTTCAGCAAGGTGTCCCCTTCGCCAAGATATTATCTTCAAGGGAAAGGAGCATCTTGGTAGGAAAAAAATTAAGGAGATTCTCCTAAAAGCAGTGAGTTGGGAGCAAAAGGAACACAGGCCTGAAACATTAAGACAAACCCTGAAGGAAGACTACGAATTTGGAATCCTCAAGCAGAGGGGTTTCCTTTCGGCATCCTCTCCTGGCCTCTCATTGCATCTATCCAGATGCCACAGAACAACACAGGATTTTGCATGCATGTTTTGGTTGGTACCCTAATATCCTCTGCTTGCTTCTGAGTCACCTCCACAATGCTTTGAAGTTTGCAAAGAGCTTTGAGACTTCTCCATTTTTAACTTAATTTTTATTTCAGGATTGCATAAGAAAGGGAGATTGCTGTTTCCTCTGACCCTGCATTTGCACTCCCACCAGTTATTATCAGGAACAGAGGGGTTCCTTCATTAAATCGTAATTTATTTATGTATACCAGACATGGTTCTCAGAGCTGAGGATGCAGGTGAAAAAGTCAAGCACAGACCTGGCCCTCTGAGACCCTGCTTTCCAGGAGAGACTATTTATGAGAATAAAGACTCAGCTCGTATTAATCTTTCTAAGCAGCCAACGGAGAGATGTAAGAATATCTTCTATTTCCATTCAAACTCATTTGTTTCACATTAAAAGTTACAATACATCATGATATAATAAAATGAAAAGACCTCTCTGAGTCCTTTACCATGGGGCACTTGGGCAACACAACAATTATAAAACGCAGGCCTTAACGATAAGTATCTGTATTCTAATTGGTCAGAACAAACAAAGAGGTAAACATTACCACCTTCAAATAACAATTTGGACAATGCTAACAAAAGTGGTTTGGAGAGGTAGACTGCTTTGTGGGCTTGTTACTCAGAGACTTGCGGGCTTGCAGAATGAATAAGGAACCAAAGAGGCGATCCTTGTTTCTGCTTCCTTTTTTCTAACAATGTAACAACGGGGCAGGGGGCACATCTTAGGAAATGAAGCCATCCCTCCTCTTTCTTTGTAAAAGCCTGTGTGACCTCTCTTCCCAACAGAGCAGGGTTTCCCTTGGCAACCATATCACTCATCCTCCTTCCCAACAAAGCCCTGGAAATAAAAGTTGAGACCAGCTAATAATTACTGTATAGCAGATTATCTGTTTGTTTCACCCCGAAGAGATTTTGGATATGGGTCTCATTTAAAGGAAATATATTTCTTTCAGATCATAAGCATTTTGAGTAATAATTTGAATGAAAAAGCATTAACTGGTACTCTTCAGTGTGCCAACTCCAAGCCATGAGGAACGTCTGCCTTTTATTTTTTCATCCTTGGCACTAGAGTCATCAAATAAAACCTCATCCTACTTTAGACATAATTAAAGGTAAATGATAAAATCAAGTAGAAAAGCTTATTTTTGCAAGTCAGACTTAAGCACATATAATTAAAGTAGATCTAAACACTAGACAGAGCAGTTTGAAATCGAGAAATTCATTATTTCCTTTAAATCCAAAACCTTTCTAGGCAGAAACCTAGTAAAACCATGGCTGGCATTGTTGTCTGACCAACATTACTGTACCGATGGTCATGTTTTCAACAACAGCACATGGTGGTGCAAATTTTGAGCACATGATCCTCTGCTTTGAACATCATATACTGCTTACTCCACAGCAAAGGACATCAGAATCGTAGTCAATAACATTACCCTTGTCTGGGGGGAACATACTAAGCATCTAGATTATTCTACTTCTCTCCTGGAGGAAAGCTGTGGGATGAGGAGCTTCCGAAACTGTCCGAAACACTACTGAATTCGCCTTTATCAAAAGGAATGGAAGAAGTGACCCCCACAAGTTTTTTTTTTAATACATGAACAATTTCTGCGCTCCCCTCACAGGCCGCCCATTGAGAGTCATACCATCATAAGCGATCCTCTGACTTCTTATGAAACCTAACACACAGTAGGTTTTCCCATTTTCTTTAGAAAGAATATATGAGAAGTTACCTGGGAAAAGTGTTTATTTTTCTCACTAACTTATGGAGAAATAGGGGTGGAGCATCTGCGTGTGCATTTTGCTTACGACTAAAACAAAGCTGAGTTGTCTTGTGTCCCTGGTCCATGCCCACCTTCCTCTGAGGAGCAGCCTGCGGTGGGGCAGACAACACCTGAGGCTTTCTCCAGAAACTGCATTTCTTTGTTAGTCCATGCCCAAGTGTTAACCAACTCCCACCTCTAGCCCCTTAAATTAGAGATTTCTAAATCGTTTCGGCTGAGCTACAGTGTTGCTATTCAATTCACACCTTTCTCAGCTGATTATAATGTGAGATTGCCTGTATGATCCCCACACCTGGAGAAAAAAAATCAAAATTGATAGCATTGAGAACTCATACACGTAGGTAAATTAGCGACTGTCACCACTTTCCGATGCTGTAACGGAGCTTCCGTGGAACTTTGGTAACAGAGGTGTACCCGTAGAAGTCAACATCTAGAAAGTCGACATCCTGCAGGCCTTTTGCTGAGTTTTCAATTGTTTGGCAAATTCCCCTGGATCTCTTTGTGTAAGATCCATTTCTTCACAGAAACAGGTGGGACCTAGCTATGTCTTATTTCTAGTATTTCTTTCTTCAATTCTATTTTCTATGCTTTCCTGAGAACTTCTATCTCCTCATTTAATCAGCAAATATTATTGAGTTCCTGCTGTGTGTCAGATACAACACAGAGAACATGGGCAAAAGAGATGGACCTGATCATTGCAATTTTAGATTTTAGAAAGGTAAAATATGAATATACATTACATCAATAGTAAATTGTAACAGTCATTCATGGCTATGAAAGAGATTCAGCAAGGTACTTTATAAATGTCTTTTTAAATAGACAAACATATCAACGGAAATTGTAGAAACTAACCCTCAGAAATAGAAGCCTCTGATATTGGATTAATGTGCAAAGAAAATCCAATGGAGAAAAGGCAGTATAAGAACAAAACAAATCAACTAACCAACAAAACAAATCCACCCATAAGGCAAACAAGCCTAGACCCAGAACATTTTCCCTTTATAAAAATTAACAATGTGAAGGTGAATTTTGTGTGGCCCTAACTGAGCTAAGGGCTGGCTAGAGACATAGCAAAGCATGGTTCCTGGGTGTGGCTATTAAAAATCTTTCCAGAATAGATTAACATAGAATCAATAGCTGGAGTACATATTACTTCCCCGTGTTCAGGAGAACCTCCAGGCTTTTAGAGTAAAGGCAGACAGAGGAAGGGAGGCCTTGCCTTCTGAGCAGGACTGTCCATCTTCTCCTGCCTGCCACCCCTGGCATTCTCACTTCCAGGATTTCAGACTTGAACTGGAAGTTTCATGGCTTCATCCTCAATACCAATCTAGGTCTCTTGGACTCTAAGGACCACTGGCTTCTCTGCTAAGCACTTCGCAGATAGCAGATTGTACAACCTCAGCCTCAATGATTTGAGAAGGTCAGTTCTTAGAGAAAAACTTCAAGTGGACAGTAATCTGTACCGTCTGTACCTACATCTATGTAGTCTCCTCTCTGTTCTGTTTCTGATTAAGCGTCTGATACAAACTAAATGGATCAGAGGTCTGAATGTAAGATGCAAAGCTATAAAATTCCTAGAGGACAACAGAGGAGAGCATTTGGGTGACCTTGGGTATGGCATTGACTTTTTATTTATAACATCAAAAGTGGGATCCAGAAAAGAAATAATTGATAAGTTGAACTTCATTAAAACTAAACACTTATGCTCTTTTAAGACACCACCAAGAAAATCAAAAGGCACAGACTGAAGAAAATGTTTTCAGGAGACAGGTTTGGGAAAGACATTGCTGAGAAAGAACTGTCATGCAAAATATGCAAAGATGTTTTAAATTTTGACATTAAAAATTTGGACAAACTGTTAAGAACAGGCAAAATTCCAGTATTGTGATATCTCTGGTTTTGTTATTTCTGATTTTGTCTCCATATAAATTTTAGGTTCTCTCACTCTGTGAATATTGTGATGGGTATTGCATGGAGTCTACAAATTGCTTTGGGTACTATGGGCATTTTGACAAGATTAATTCTTCTAATCCACGAATTTAGAAGGTTCATTTATTCATTCTTGTCTCTTTTTTGAATATTTTCCAGTTTCTGCCATCAGTATTTTGCCATGTACACTGTAAAGGCCCTTCACTGCTGGGTTGAATTTATACCTACTATTATTTCATTTTTTGTAGCTACTTTGAATTGGAATGTTTTCATAATAGCTAATTTATTGGCACATTAATTTATTTATGTGTAAATGCTATTGAGCTTTTGCATGCTTATTTTAGGGTCCTGCGACTTTTGCCGGACTCCTGTGGACACTACAGCAAGTGGAAGAAACTGTAAGTAAGAAGATGAAGGCAGCAAGATCTCTCTCCCATGTGGAAGTTGGTTGTAGAATAGAGATTGCTAGAGGTTAGGAAGGCAAAGGGTAAGTGGTATAGAATCAGGTTGTAATCTTGTATCAAAATAATTATAAAGAACATGGTAGAATACTCATACTATAGTAGGATAAGAACAGTTTGTAATAACCTTTATACTTACGAAGATTTGGCGGAGGTATGTCTGAATGCTCCACCATAAACAAATAATTAGAGAGAAATGTTAATTATCCTAATTCTATCAGTATATGTTGTATACACATGTTAACATATCACATTGTATCTTACTGAAATGTATAATGATGATATAATAATCAAAAATAAAAAACAGAAGGACTGGGGCTATTGCTTAGAGATAGGTTACTGCTCTAATGTGTGAGGTCTTGGGTTAAACCCCCAGAAACAAATATTTAAGAAAACAAAATAAGATGTATTAAAATTGGTCAAAAACCTGAATAAATACTTCACAAGAGAATTTATTCAAAAATGATTAAAAGAATACATCACTAAGGAAAATAAAGTTAAAACACTTATTTGAATGGCTAAAAACCGAGATGCCAACAGTATCAAATGCTGGTGAAGATGTGGAAGAACAGCATACCTACCCAGAATCCTGAGCAGGGGTGTCGGCATCCGCTGTCTTTTTCATTCCTGAAGTTCAGAGCAATCATGGCATTCCTCTGTAGGTAAATGATTAAACTCTAGGGTGTTATTCATAGCCCCCAAAAGACATCTCATGACATTGAAGACATCAAGGAGCCTTTATCATATTACTTACCAGTTGAAAGACCTCATCTGAAAAGAAGAGCTATTCATAGGTGTCCCGTTACACAGCAAATAGCAACAACAAAACAAGGACAAAGCAATAGACCGCCTGTTTGGGAGTTCAAGGGAAGAAGTAATGACCAGATGGAGCTCAGTGGATGTTTGTGTTGATGAGATCGTATCTCTGTCAGGCACTGTCCATCATGTTGAAGAGGACAGGGTGTCTCACTAGCCTACTATGCAAGTGGGCTAGACTGCTTAGCTAGCGAGCTCCATGCATCTGAAATCCATGACTTTCCCAGAGTTGAGATTGCAATCATGCACACCACTCAGCAGCCTGCTGCCTGTTATTTCAAGTCTATAAATTGTTTATTTCTGTAGTTTTCTGCTTTTGTTTAAAATTTTTAGTTTTGAGAACTTCACAGATAACCACTACATCGACATTCCTGTCACTCAACATTCGCCTCTTCCCAAAACTTTCCATGTACTCCCTCCCAAATTAGTGACCTTTTCTTTATTAAGGTTATAAGAATAAGTATATATGTATACATATATCATCTGAGTGATTTAGCTTTTCTTATATGTACATTTCTCCAGGCCTGATCACTTAAAATTGGGCAACCTGTGGGGGAAGAGGAGACTGAATGTCCTTGTCTGTGAGGCATTGACCACCTATAACTCTTCATCTAGAGATGGGACCTTGTGGAAGTTTCCTTGTCTATATTGGCATGTCAACTGGTGTCATTATGGTGAACTTCTTGAGACAACCATATTGTCGAGAGTTCATGGGTACAGCTTCCCTGAGTATATAGAAGATGATACTGTATCACTGAAGGTGTCCTGACATTCTGGTTCTTGCAAACCTTCTGGCTCCTCTTCCATAACTTTCCTGCAGTTGTTGGGGTTGCGTTGGAGATAACATCAATTGGGTCTGATCACTCCAGAATCACTTACTATCATTTTGATTGGTTGTGGATCTCTGTAATAGTGTCCATCTTTTACAAGAAAAACTTCTTTGGTGAGGGATGAAGGCCCCACTTATCTGTGACTCTAACTATTTAACCCCTATTTCTGAAGATACTACACACTTTGGATATAGGGCTTCAAGGAATCAATCTGGAATTCTCCTGGACACCTCTTACCTGAGAGTTGGCTCTCATAGTATTAGAAGATGCTGTCCACACTGATAGGGGAAATAAGCAATCAATATTCCTAGCAAACTGGAAAAACTGAAGCATAAGAATGACTGGACTGGCAAATATCCACAGAGCGCAATAGTGCTGCTTTCCTCTAGGAGGGAACCAATAGCCATTTAATTAGCCTAAAAACCCACTCAACAGAAGGGAATTCAGGTTTAGTGCTGTAAACCTCACCACTTACCATGCTAGGAGCATCATAGATCCAAGAGGAGAACCTTAACTGTCATTTTCTACACCAATACAGTTTGGCTTTTGGGTTCTCACTTTGGTTCTGAGGATAGAACTCATCTCATGTTCACAAGGCAAGCACTTTACTGACGGAACTACTGACCTAGCTCTAAGATGCATTTCACCGTTTGTTAATCAATGCATAATCAAGCTGAACTGTTGGGACAGGAAAGATAGCTGGACCGGTAAGTGCTCCTGCTTAATTCTTCCAGAGGATCAGAGTTTAATTCCCAGAATGCACAATGGGCAGCTCACAACCATCTCCAAGGAATCCAATGGCTTCTTCCATTTTCCTTGAATACCCATGACATATATTCTCGCTCTCTGTCTCTCT
>JAQHUG010000062.1:1963359-1974413 GCA_028555095.1 Dicrostonyx torquatus
AAAAAAATCCCCAAAACTAAAATAGCAAAACTATCATAAAGGGATTGGACCAGAGTCAGTCACCATCCTGACTTACCCAGGACAGTGATGTTTATGCATCTGTCCTGTCTCTTCTAATACAGATAGTGATCAGTGAGGACACAAGCCTGCATGTTTACCACTTCTGTGAAAAGGATCAGTGCCTAGAGCTGAGTACCACTGGGTCATTGTCCAGAGGCCAGGCATGGCATCCATGTCTTGGCTTCTGGTTGGCAGTTCCACGATGCTGTGCAAACAGCTATTTTACTATTTCCAGCTTCCTGCTTCTTCCTTCGTATTTTTCCTCTTTTGTCTGTTACCTGTCAGCTGGAAAGACTAGACTCAACTTCGCAGAGCTGAAAGAAACCCAGACAGGTGCTGTTTAGGAGTGAGGACACCAAAGGGACAGCTGTGCTCTTAAAGTAGGGAAGTGACAACCACAGCTAAGAGACTCTGGCTTTTAATTAGGTAACTTATGCCTGAAACTGGCAAGCTCCAGCTCCCTCGTTTCTCCATCTCCCCTCCATTAACACGTGGCTGGCTGGCTGCCTTTTTCTGCCTGTCAGGATGGTGGCACCTTGTGTTGTCAGGAGGCCAAAAGCAGCTCCCTTGTAGCAAGTGGTGCAGATCCATATGTCAGTGCAAACCCAAGAGAGACAGGCAGAGGAAGCAAATAGAGACGGAGGAGCTGACCAGGAAGGGGATAAGACAGAGGAAGGAGGGCGACAGACAAGGAGAGAGTAGAGGACGCTTGAAGGAGTGTCAGCTCAGGTGAAAGAGGCTAGCGGGAAAAGGTCAGGGGTAGAAAAGCTACAAGAACAGCCAGGGAGGCTGCTCCTTACCGAAAATAACTGTACTTTTCTTCTTTTTCAGTAGAGAGCGAGACGCCAATCTTTGCCCCTGCCGAGATTCCAATGCGGGAAGCATACGCTCTAAGATGGTACTCATGGATTCAGCAGGCGCTCTTGGAAATTGCTGATGAGCCCTGCACTGAGCAGAGCGCAGGGAAATTCACCCTCTTCTCCCCTTAAAATAGTGTGTTCAGTGCTGCTTGCTTCTTCTCAGTCCAATTATCCTATTTGCACTCAAAAAGGAGAGCTGTATTTGAAGGCATATTGGGAAATATTTATTTAGAATGCTATTTACCGGTAGCAAGGTGACAAGGGAAAGTAATAAGTAGGGGGCACTTTCTTTAGAAAGAAGAGAGGAAGAAAAATTTTAAAGGTAGCTTCAAAGGCAGCGTTTCTATTTTGAAACACAAGGAAATAATCTTATAATGAGGAGTCATAGGGAGATCTGAAGATGCGGCTGCTTCTACATATCCGTCTTTAAACCCCATTGTTCTAGTTGAAAGAGAGCAGGCTAGAGATGGAAGGATTCAGTAAATTAGAGGGAGAGAGAAGTATAAATAAGTTATGTTCCCTTAAAGGCACACGGACGAGATGAAATTCATATTTTAAAAAGGGCTCCTGCTCCTGTTATTAAAACTTAAAGAACTTTGCAAAGCAGCTAAATGACTCCCTAGCGTTTATTGTTAGCTCTGTCTCCCCGTTTCCATTTGTAGCTGGAGACCAGGCAAGGGGAGAGGCTAGTTTTCTTCTGATTTTCTGTTTTTTGACTCACGCAGTTTCTTTTATTTGTTGTCTACTCGTGTATGTTTGTCTCTGGCCCTGCACCGCACCTTCTCTTCTGGGGGAAATCACGTTTTCCCATTATTCCTCTTATTACAAAATCTAAATTTTCAACGTTCAAAACCTCTTTGTGGAAGGGCTCACAGCAGCGGGCTGCTTTTCTGTCATGTTTCTTGAGGGACTGCTTTGCAGCTGGTGTCACACACCGGTCAGACTAATGCTGCTATCTTACAGAAGGAGTTTGTAACCACGGGAGGAGAGGGTTTCTTTGGTCACCCACTCGGCTCTTGGTTTTCTTGTCAAGAATTTTTACTGAACATACATCATCTGTCAGCCTCGCCTCGCATTCTGCCCTCTCCTTACCTATTCTGCAAAGAGACTCTTTGGGAGAGATGTGAGTTTTCAGTTTTGTCCTCAAAATAACAGCATGGGTAGCTCCTAGGACTTGTGAGGAACACACAGTTTCAGGCCTTGCCTGGACCTACTGAATCCAAACTCCTGTAGCTAGACAGGTGACTCATAATTCTTCTGAATTCTGCCGTGGGAAGCTATTGCTGGGCAGAGGAAATGGCGTTCACCAGCCAAGTGCTTCGCAACAAGTTTCTTCCCCACTAATGGAACTGGCTTGATTGAAATAAGAAAATGACTTTATCTGAGTATCCTCATTTTGGGCAAACTTAGTCAAAATCACACTTAAAAAGCTGGGGTCTTGCTGTAACTTGATACACCATGGCTGGAAGAGATACGCAGGGCCTGTACTTTTCTGAAGAGAAAGGCAGAGAGAGTAGCTAGAGGAGCATAGAGAAACTGTAATTGGATTGGAAAAAATTAATTACATATTTTTATATAAAATTATTATATAAATTATAAATAAAAATATATATTAATTATATATGTAGCTGGGGAAATCAAATCATTCCCTATATTTTTTAGAAACATCTTGAATTATTTAATAAATATAGTGCTCCCCAGAAAATTTGAGTTTAGGACAGATATACTAACTTCTTAATTTGTAAAAGCCCAAGACTTTTGTTTGCAGAATATTAATCAGCTCTATCGTCTCTCATTTCCAAAGGTTTCCAAGAGCTATAAATGCTTTTCTGCCGTATTTAATATGCAGAATCTCTGCCATTTCTGCTTCAGTCTTTCACGGGATCCTGTTGTGTGCTGTGGTGTAACTATTGAGATTTAAACTGAGCTGAAATCTTCTAGTTTATTTGCATAAAATAACAACTGTTTTTCCCAGGGTTAACAACAAGAGCAAAAAAATAGAGTTTTGAAAATATACTTGTATTAGTAAGGGTTCTCTAGAGGAGTAGAACTCATAGACTAAATCTGTGTGTGTGTATACACACACACACACATACACACACACACACACACACACATATATACACACACACACACACACATATACACACACACACACACACACACACACACACATATATATATATATGGAATTTATGAGAATGGTTTGTAGGCTGTGGTCCAGCTAGTACAAAAATGGTTGTCTACCATTGGAAGGTTCAAGAACCCAGTAGTTATTCAGTTGGACTATCAGGTTATTCAGCACAGGGTGGGATGTCTCAACTGGTCTTCAAGTACATGCCAGAACCCTGAAGAAGTAGGCTCTTGCCAATATTAGTGGAGGAATGGACTTGCCAGGTGGAGTGAGAGCAAGCAGGCATAGGGCAAGGACTTCCCTTTTCCATGTCCTTTATATGGCTGCCACCAGAAGGTATGTCCCTGATTAGATTAAAAGAGGATCTTATCACCTCAAGCATCTTGATTAAGGGTGTATCTTCTCACCTCAGTAGATCCAGATTAAAAGTACCTCTTTTCAGGCCAAATGATTTCATTAAGAAAAAAAATCCCTCACAGGTGTCCCAGCTGCTTGAGTTTTAGTGAGTTCTAGAAGCAGTCAAGTTGACAATCAAGATTAGCCCTCACAAGTCTACTCCATGTCCACATGATACACCATATATCCTTATGTCATGCTTAATTTCAAAATGAGAAAAATAACAGGTCATAATTATACCTAACATGATAGGAGTATCCCTCAAACAAAAGCAAACACATTGTACATTTAGAGTAGGTTGACAATGTCTCTTGAGGAACATTCTGTTATTATGTCAAACTTAAAATGATAACCAATAATAGTCACTTAGTTGATGTTACTTCACCTGGTAAAGAAATGAAGGAAAGAAAGTACAAATATATGTACAAGCACATTTTTGACAAAATATGATGGAAATACTCATTCCAATTATAATTATTTCTTACATAACTTGCCATGTGGCCTTAGGTGGTGTTTTATAGCTACTTCCTCTACAACCCATTCTGTATTTCCTCCACCTTCAGCAAACACCTCTGTAATAAGAGGTGTGGGCTGTGTTCCCAGCAACTGAGAGGAGCGTGGGCCCTTTGTTCCTTCCCGCCCGGTTCTTGGTCACTGGGCTAGCTTACATTTGAAATAAACACATAAAAATTGTATTAATTAAATTATTGCCTGGCCCATTAGTTTTAACCTCTTATACATATTAGTTTAACCCATATCTAGTAATCTGTATATCACCATGTGGTCGTGGCTTACCGGGAAGATTCTAACCAAAGTCTATCTTGGGCTGGAGAAATATGGTGTCTGCCCCAGTGCCTTCTCTCTCCCCACCTTCCATCCTGTTTACTCCACCCACCTAAGGGCTGTCCTATCAAAAGGCCAAGGCAGTTTCTTTATTCAACCAATGAAAGCAACAAAATACAGAAGGACCCTCCTATACCACACCTCAACATATCTTGGTTTCTTTCTTGGAGGAATGACCCATACCATTCCTGAAGGAAGGGTCTGTGCCCATTGTCATCTTGCCTGGATTAGGTTTAGTTTCCACTGACTTTAATCACAGGGCATGGTAGCACCAAGAGATGCCCTAAATGATCTCCCACACCTCAGACATATCTTTCTTATTTTCATTGTGAAAAAGCAATCCAATTTAGTTACAGGGTAAAATATCTTTGGTGGTGTGTCTGTGTTGCAGTTTATTTGACTTAATTTATGTGTGTGAATGTTTATCCCAATGTATGTCTATTTGCCATATGTGTGCAATGCCCTCGGAGAGCAGAAGATCGTGTCAGATTCCCTGGGATTGGAATTAAAGTTTGTGAGCTACCCAGTTCTCACTGGGAGATGAATCTGGGTCCTCTGGAAGAACAGCCAGTTCTCTTAAGCACTGAGCCATCTTTCAGACCAATTAACTTTTATAGTGGCAATACTCAAAGAAGTGGCAGTGTTTTCTAATTGATAGACTGTCTGGATATGTTCCTGGCCATTCCTGTGCCTTTCCCACAAATGTTCATACTCTATTGGCATGAAAATATGAGAGATGCAGATAACTAAAGAAATTCTGTTATACAGGTATGACAGGATGAGTAGTCTCTTATGGGGGAATGCAGGCAATGAAGTAGAGTTGAGTGAAGAGAGAAGATATGGTGTGATATAGCCTCCAGAAGCCATTGTAACCCCTATCTGTAGGCAAAGTTGTGCCTTCCTGTGACAGAGAGAAGCAAAAGTGAATGCTAATCTGACAGCCAATAGATTTGGTTTGCTCAGAAGGAATAATGACTCTGGACTAGAAGATTTTATTTACTTAAGCAGATACAATCCTATAAGAGTGCTCACAGACAAGGGTTCTTCTTGCAGTCTTCCTTTCAGACAAAAAAAAAGAATTATTCCCAATGAGTGAGTGATCTAGGCAGTTTAGCATAGCATCTAACACAGGTGAATCCTTTCTGAGAACACATATTTTGAGTCACTATTTCAAGTCCACATAATCTTGAATAAGATTTCAGGAGGAAAACCTCACTGATACTTGACTTATCTATAGTCTAAGACTTTGAAAACATCACCCAAAAGAATCTAGGGTAGGTCATAAGTGGTATCTATCTATCTATCTATCTATCTATCTATCTATCTATCTATCTATCTATCTGAATGCATTTAAGCAGAATTTAACAAGTTAGGAAACTGTCAAACTATTGGATGTCAGATTAGCATTCACTTTTGCTTCTCTCTGTCATGGGAAGGCACAACTCTACCTATGGATATGGGTTACAATGGCTTCCTGGGGCTATATCACTCTCTGAAGTATTTTGAGATAGCAGAACTTTGTGGATTGTCTTACAATCTGTCATTCCTCCCTCAGAGGTTCAGTTTCTTGTGGGAAATACCTGCACCTCAGACATTTCTCAGTGCTCTTTACTGGGCTCTGAAAATAAAGATCAGAGTTTTAGCTTTAGTGACAGTTCAGAATCAGACTACTTACAGAATTGAAAAACCATCAACTAATTATAAAGTGTGCTGGAGACATGTAGTTTTCATACCAAGAAGGAAAGTCAACCCTTGGTACTGTTGTTTCTGGAAAACAGGAGTAGGAATCCCACCTTGACTAAAGTGATACGGTGACTCTGGTTGGCTAATGGAGGAAACAATGTTCTACTCAATTTACCCAGTATCTCTGTACTGCCTGCATCCTGGTAGCATCTAAGAAAATAGCAATATGATTTGGTAGAGGCTTCACTATCTCCAAATCATGATGAATAACAACTTCTGAAAATTGGTGGCATGTGACTTGTGGCTACACCCACAGCACAAAGAACACTGACTCTCATCAGGCAGGGCCACCTATGGGGTCTTGTTCCCATTGTTCATTCCAATGGTCTTAGATGACGATGTGTCAGAATTTTCATAAAGCAGAGACTGAACTTTCACTAACCACAGAACTGCCTTAAAAATTAAATGTAATGATTTAACCAAGTTACAACGTAATATCTGGTGTGTATTAAAAATCTGATACTTGTTAAAGAACATTGCTGCTGTTTTCCCAAAGCTTTAGATTCCTGTAACAATGACCTCTTCCTACTCACAAGTCTTCCTAAAAAAAGCAAAGAGAGGAAACTCAGGGTTCCTCTTGAGTCCCCAATCTCTGAACCTTCCATAAACTCCCAAGAACTTATGACTTCTTTTTTTCTTTAAACATTGAACAATTCCTTTATATAGCAACAATGATAAGTCTTAGTACAAAAGCTGAAATTGTTTTTTTTGGAGGGGAAGGAAGTGACTTATGTTTCAAGTAACACATTTTTGTTCATTTATTTATCTATTTACTTATTGTTATTCATGTTATGAAAACAGCTTGTGGGATAAATTGTCTGAAGCTTCATTACCAATCAAAACTTTATCAGTGATAACCACCTGACATTCCTTTTCACCCCTACACAAACGCTTTCCTCTCTTGCCACTCGAAGCAATAATGAGATTTCACACTTGGATACTATTTAAAAATCTATGATTGGCAAAGTGGACAGGTGTGTGATATCTTGGCCATTTGCAAGATAATGGTATGTCAAGACAGACTTATAAAGATCAAGTTTTTATGCCCAACTCAATAGTAATTTGGGCAATGAGAAATCTCAAACCTGTAGCCCAGTGCTGTTGCTTAAGAAGGCATTCAGTAGAGACTTGATATGGAATTTGGATGAAGAGCAAAAGCTGAATAAGACACTTTACTGAAACCTCATTCCAATTTCTTGAATCATAATATTTGATACATTTATAAAGCACATGCAAATTATCAGAATCTTTCCATATTCAAGATTTCATTTGATAGATTATTTATGAATATCTTATTGCAGAATCTCATTTATAGCAGCAGTAGAAGTCTAGTTAGGCGACTGTACAATCATATCACATTATGTCTTACAAAATTTCACTATGTATAAGTAAGTGTATCACTCTTTCCCATATGTCTGTATGAGACATTTTTTGCTTTTATAAATGCCTCTCTGCATTGGCACCAACGAGGGCAGATAGGGGCAGGAAGAAGTTGGAAGGAATAGAGTCCCAAGATGCCACAAATTTCCAAGAAAAAGCAATGCCTGGGAATAATAATAATCCAATAATAGCAAACACTTACTGGTTATGACTGAGACTCTCAAAATAGAACAAAGCAACACTCCCTCATTACTAGGTCCTGTGGTTTGGAATACAGCAGTTCCCAAAGCTTGAGTGTTATTGCATTATGTGTTGGAGGCTGTGAGAAAAGTTGACAATTGCACTTATGCATTCTACAACAGCATGTGATATTTTTTTGCCACATATGGCCTAAGCTTGTGTTTATGAAAACTATGCAGGTGGGTGTTACCTGTTTCACTTAACACCAGATTTCTTACTGACATGATAAAACTAGGACATGAATCTTGTGTAGACTTCACTAACCTAACACTAATGAGGCTGGGGAGTTTATTTGTTGCTGCTTGGTTTGGTTTAATTTTTCATGTGACTTTTGGCTTATTTCAAGGAAAGGCATAATGGGTATGGTAAATAATTGCTTGGAGAGTATAACCTCAACATTTGATGTCTTTAGGTAAAAGCAAATATCTGAATATATAATTTCCAAAGAACATGTCTGCAGTATTATCATATGAGTGGCTCATTGTAGCTTTGAAATTGTGGCTGAATTTTAAGGACACTCTATTGCTCTTCAAGGAGATAACTTGCAGAATAGGATGCCATATACCACGGAATATGTACTCAATGTAAATATATGGAAGCACAAATAATTTTTCATATTTATAACTTATATAAATATATTTCAACCACTAATAATCTGTTATTATCCATCTATAGCTATTAAGATTGGTTAATGTTCTCATGAGGATCGCTGTTTAAATGCCCCCCCAGCACCCTCAGAGACACAACCTGTCCAACTTCAGTGTCTTGTCCCTTAGGAGAAACAGCTTGCAGTCATATTTCAATTTAGGGATCAGTTCTCTATGAATCCCTAGTGAGGTCTCACTCATTCCCATCTAATGATGGTGCTAGGCAGTGACCTAATTCTGAAATTCTGAACATCTTTCCCCTGAGAACTTGTCTCAAATCATAAGTACAGCTGTGGAAATGAGACCACAGCAAGGAGCTGACTTATAGTCAGCAGTCCTCTATCATCTTCCATCAGAAAAGACAATTGCATCAGAAAAGCTGGAACACTGGGTCTTATCTCTTAGCTGATTTTTGTGCATATGACAGACATGAGTGTAGTGTGTATGCATCTTTTATCAACATACTTTTCTGTGGCCAACGACATTAAACCATTAAGCCAGGTCTACAACTAACTAGAGGTTCATGAAGAGCTTTCTAAGAACTTTTAACACATGATATTTCCAATCTTGTATCCTTTTACCAAATTGCATTGAGCTTGTAAGGAAACAGAATTATGAACACAACTGACTGTTATGCTAAGAGCTGATGATTTAGAGGCAGTGGAAAATATGCACTCGGACAATCACAATGAAAGTCAGAACGTGATGGATTCTAGAACATAATAGTAGAGCTCACACATTTCTGGCATCAATCTTCTCTGCTTCGATTGTCACCTTTCTAGCTCATAGATATACTTTTCCTCTACTGTCGGGACAACTAATAGTCTCACAGTTCATCTCCAGTTGATGGGGTCTATTTCTCCTCATATTTGGGCTCATGCAGATCATCTCAGCATTTCACATGGTAATTGCGACTTTGTGACTATTAATATGAGGAGGAGCGAGGCTAAGATCTCCAGAAGATGAACCTACCTTTGTCTGACTTTGTACAAATGTATGTCTCTGTGTGTCAGATGTCCAGACAGTATTTAAAATCATTGTTTTCAGAATAAGAAGTGATACTAGGTAAAAAAGGAAAAAATGCTTAGTGCCAGTTACCAGCTTTAGGAAGGGCTTTAAAGACCTATTTTTGGGTCATTGTTATGGTCTGGATAGAAATTGTGTACAAAGTCTTATATATTAAAGGGTTGGTTTCCAGTCAGTGCTGCTATTTTGAAGTGATTGTGTAGTGACTGTGGGTCACTTCATCAATGGGTTAATCTATTAATGATTTTGCAGCTGAATGGGCAACAGAATGCAGGGCCTAGTTGGAGGAAGGAGATCCTGAGGCACATCTTTGAAGAACATATCGTGTTCCCGCCACCACACCCTCTCTATGTCTATCTCCATCTTTCTTATACTGTCTGCTAGGTCAGTCAGTTTGGTCCACCCCATGATTTTGACTGTGAGCTGTTATGTCTTTAAGGGCCCAGAAGCTATGTTGCCAAGTGACCATGGATTAAATCCTCTGAAACTACAACCCCTTCCTCTTTTAACTTGATTTGCACCTATGCTTTGTCAGAATGGAGAAATACGACCAACATAGTCTATGCAAAGCAACAAGAACTCTATTGTAGAGGGCTAGGTAAAGCCTGGCAGGGCTTCGCCCTGGACCAAGGACCCTTCATTATACTTACCACCATCTTTGAAGAAGACATCATTAGAGACTAATGTGAGTTTGAGTCATGAAAGGCTTCTACTGGTGGGCCGAATCCATCCTAATGCTTCAGAAAGTTCTCACCCAGATAAAAAAAATAAGTTGTACCTCAGGAAAGCTCAGCAAAGGACTAATAGTCTGGGTACTTCAAATGCTATTAGCAAAGCTGCATGCATTTCCCTGACGGCTTGGCAGACTTCTTCTGCTGAGGTAGAGCCAGAGCCCTTATTGTAGCTTCTGCTTCCCTTCATCGTGAATCTTCGCAGACTCTCTAGCTGACAGATAAATCTCTTCATCACTAAACTATTTTTGCCAGTTGCATCTATAAATTATTAGATGAGTAAAAATAGCTTTGTAAACCAACTGTTGGCTACAGAATTAGATTTGATCCTACAAGAAGAACTTCCATTATTAACTTCCTTTGAGAACAAAAACAAGGCATACATCAAGGCTATTGACTTGGTGCTCTCTGTCTGTAGAGACTTGTTTCTTTTGAAAGCTGGCTTCTGAAGAGTCGTTCTGAAGCTTTTGTTTATTGGAGTCAGCTTGTAGTTACACTAACTGGGTAATAATTGGTTTTGATAATTCCAAATAACAATGCGAGCAGTGCCTATACAGTTAGGAAAATATAGGGAGCCTACAATGTTACCGCCATGATTCACCTCAATTTAGATGGCCTATCAGGTATTCTACAAGCCAATCTTTATCCTTTCAGGCAGTTTTCAGCATTATTTTTTGAATGGTCTAGAAATTGCCTCCATTCTGAAACTTACAACAGTTAAAATCATAGGAGATATGGTTTTACTAACAGTATGACTTGAAACCACAGGTTTGGTTCATAAGTATAGAAGTTCAACTTTTCTTTCCTTTAAATATTGGCATGCCAACAGGAAGGGGTTTTGAAGATTATTGTCTGTCATTCTGAGAAATCAGCTGGCCAGTGTATAAGGAGCAGAAGTAAATAAACTTTATAAAGAGTTGAAATTTTGGGATATCTTACTAGGGATAGAGTTTTCTATTTTCATCCATTTGCATGCAAAATTCAAGATGTCATT
>JAQHUG010000062.1:1975678-2024654 GCA_028555095.1 Dicrostonyx torquatus
GGGCAGGGCCTTGGGCTTCCCAGAGGGCAGGGTGTCTTGCCCCCTCTTTAGGAAGCAGGGGGAGGGAGGTGGGGTAGTGGGGGAGCAGGAGGGCCTGGGACAAGGGGAGTAAATGTAAATTTTTCTCATAACAATAAAAAAAGAGTTGAAATTATGAAAGTTGATTTCCTTTTCTGTGTATAATCTTCTTTCCTCCCATTCCCCTGAAAACATTTTACTGCTACGTATTCATTTAGGCCTCCCAGATCTAGGAATTTCATTCAGTTCTAAAATATACCAAATGTCTGCCTTAGCCATGGAAAACAGAGTCGCTCATCTCTCCATTCTACAAACTGCTATTGCTTTTGTGGCGTGTTCAGGGTATGATTCCTAATAATAAGAAAATAATAATGTATGTGGGGGAGAAAAGAAATGAGGCCAGTGGGTGCCCTGTTCCGAGTCATTTTGGAACCTCACAAGGCAGAGCGAGATTTCACCTAACAAAAACACCAACAGATTCTCCTGATTTGAGAAAACTCAGAGATTGCCCACGTGTATATGATTTGGGATAGGCCAACTTGCCCTTCCTTATCCCTGTTTGACAGCTAATGAAATAAATGTACAAAATCTGTGAGCCCCTTAGTTCTTTTCTGGTTGTCTAACATGACTGAAATTGAAAGTGACACAGAGGTATGGTGTAAGATTGCTTTTGATTTTGTTTTGGTTTTCTACTTTTGAGATTCCAGGAGGATAACCACATTCTTGGGCTCCAAACAATTCCTTATTTATTAAAAGTACTTTATCTAATAAGACAATTAAATAAATATTGGCACATGCATACTTCTCTAAACTTTCATCTCAGTTGCCTGAAAAGCTGTCTCCATTTGCCGTTTCCCTGTGGGAAGGCATTTGCAGGTGACCTGAATAAAGATTGACAGCTATTTTCTGGTAACCAGCCTTTCTGCCTCTAGGAATAGATTTTCCCCCGAAGATTGGAAAGAGCATAGTGACATTATCTAGTTCACTGGTGCTGATCCACTCCCCACAGGGAGAATGAAACATATTATGCGTCTAAACAAAACTGTTGATGCTTTCCTGGTGGTAAGAGATTCACACTCACCACCTCCCTATTCCTGTGTCTTATGAGGATTTCTAACATAATGTGAAAAATAAAGATGGAGTAAAGAGATGCAGGTTCGTCTCATCTTTGCCTTTAACTAGTTCATGGCCTTTAGGAGTCACAAAATATCTCTGGAATTAGTGTCTCTTTCTGTGTTAGTTTAGTTGGAGGTCGTCTCATAAGCTGACTAGTCGATTGGACTTAGATGGAAAATGAGATAACAGTTTGAGAAATAAACATATCGGGACATGTGTGTGTTATTATGAGACACACTCTCTTGCTATGATGAAAAATGATTTATAATGTTACTGAAAGGTACACTATTTAAAAAGAGAACTTTCTAGTTGGAAGTCTTCCCAGGAAAGCCACAGAAAAATATGTTGGGGTCAGAAATAAAAACAACCCTAATTTCAATTAATAAAAGCACTAAGCAGTTACAAAAGCTGAAATGAACTCAGATTGGACATCCTTTTAACCACTACCTCATTATGAAAATGGGTGATCTTCATGTGTCCCTAGAGGGTTTGAGTTCATCAGGATTCTGGGTGCTCATATTCTTTGCATTAAGAACAATGTAGGTCTTTTCCAAGCTTCAACATGTCTACTCTGAAATACTCAAACAGAGATGGTGCCAAAAAAATTCACCATATAAGTTTATATTTTTTCCCTTTCTAATTTTTAACATTAATGTGCTGCTGAAGATTGGTAGATCTAGGATCTTCATGGATACCTGATCTCCCGAGAGTGCTTGCCAATCACTCTAGGAGCTGACCCATCCTAGAAGAGACTGGTAAGTAGGCTGCTCCTAGAATCCAGCAACCTGTGGAACTAAAGCACTCAGAATGGTAAACCACAGTGATTTTCATGTATAAAGTTTAAATTAAAACATTCTCTATTTATTTGTAACTGCTGTAAAATATTCAAGTCAGATATAATTTTATTCTCTTCTATAATGGCTCATCTACCTTCCTGGGTTCCTTTTTCTGTTTCTGATTGCTAATGTTGGTTGTCAGGTAGGTACACCTGGAAAAAGGGAGTCTTAATTGAGAGATTGTCCATATATATATTTGCCTGTGGGTGTGTCTAGGAGGTGACTTTTCTGGGCAAGAGAGACCTCACTTTATACTGTTTTCTACATTCTGTCTCGTTATGGCAATCTGAAAATGACAAAGCAAGATCCATAGGCGGATGGAGCAAATAGAAAGCCATTCAGTGAATGACATTGCTGATGTGTAGCCCCTCTATAAACAGCCACTTGAGTGGGGTGAACATGGTGGTCAGCTGCTAGACAGTTTAGTCGGAAGAGAAGAGTGCAGTAGGTGAAGGGATTGGCGTGTCTGTTTGTCCCCGTGTGTTCTTCCTATTGGCGTTTCTGAGAACAAATGCCCAGAGGCCCGTCTCTAGTCTGCATGCTTCATCCATTCACCTATAATGAGGTCTATATATCATGTTGCTCTTGAAAGACAGCCAGATTTGTCACTGCAGCTGACAGCTGTCAATCACAGTGCCTGAGAGGCGCCCATTTGGCGTCTTTTCTCTGATATTTATCAGATCCAATTCAACAACAGACTCTCAGGAAAGTGCAGATACAGATTGTATTGGAGCCCCATATAGTTTGTTTTCCCTTCTTGCTCCAGTGAAGCTTTAATGCATGGAAAGACATCAGGCTGGACTATTTTTAACACGGAGATTTGAAAACTGACAGAGTACTAGCAGGTAATGAGCTTGGCTCAAGCTATGGTCTTCTCCGCACCACCCAAAGCGATATAACTCCTCCTTCTACACAGGAGAGAAGCCTGGGAGAGTTCCCCCATGTGGGAGCTAACCCGTTTTCTGCAGCATATAACAGGAAAAAAATAAAGCCTTGGGGTATTGAGGCTGCCGAGAAACTGAAAATGAATCAAATATTGCTATTCTGACAAGATTTGTAAAAATGTTATGCAGAGTAATAGTGGATTTTGAAGCACTTTTCTTCTAGATGCTTCTGACCTGTGCATAAGGATACAGGAAAGCATTTTTCCTGGCCATAGCCTGTAGCCATCTCTCGAAGGCTGTGAGAAGTGTAGCGGCAAAACCCAGTGAGGAGATGTGATGATTCCAAAGCAAGGTGTTGTAGGGAGATGTTCCCGGACTATCCATCGCCTGGAGGGTTTGTTTTCATTCTTCGTATTTTGAAAAGAGTGATTCTTAAAATAAATTAATTCACTCTTATGCTTGTAGAGTATGGTGGTTTTCCCCAAAGATTACAGTTTCCCCCAGCTTCACTCCTTCTGAATATCTTTCTTTTTTTTTAAATGAGCTTTCCATGATGAGACAGGGCAGAAGCAATAGAGATGCAGCCAGTTTGGTGAGAAATCTTTCTTTTTAACAGATAATCCATGGCTATTCTATGAAGTAGAGACGGAATGCTTAATTTGCTCTCATTTGATGTTTTGGGGCCCTTAGCAGAGGCAGAGCCCTCCCTGTTTATTAGTCAACAACTAGATTGCCTCCAGTTGCCTGCTTGACTCTCAGTCTGCCTCCAACTTAGTACACCACTCTGTTGACCTTGCAGAGTCTGTAATTGCTTGTGGCCACTCTGAAATCACAGAAGCTGGACCGGTCTCCCTCTGAAGTCCTCCTCAGGGGTGGGACTCTGCTGAGCTCCTCTGTGACTGCTGCCACAGCTGGTGACTGAATCTCTCTGCTGTCTACCCAGGCTACGCATCAAGGGTCCCAGGCCATTCTGCCTTGGGGATTTTCCTTGTTTCTCTGCTTTTTCAGGAGCTGAGTTCTCCTTTCAGCTCTTTGTCCTATTGGTCTGTTGCCTCTAGCTGCTTCCTTCCCTTTTACATACCTAGTTAGCATCATGCAGCAAAATAGCTGGTCACGCAGAGCGGGCAGAAAGTAACACTACACTTATGACTGTAGGGCAGTGTTCAAGAGTCTACACAAAGAGAACAGTGCCACCATGGTTATGCCAGCTTCCTGGTTGATAGTTTGCAACAAGTGAGAATACTAAAACCTGCAGTTCTGGAATATAGAAAAAAATAGTGGAGATCACATTTTTTTCAACACATAGAGAAGATTTATGTTTTACTTTACGTACATTATCACAAAGCATTTCCAAGGGAAGGGCCAGACATTCATACTAACGTATGGGTCTTGTCGCTACAACATTGCCTGTTGCTTCTGACAAGCTTTTCTTTCCCGACTTCAACAAGTAGGTTGAAATGGAAGCTCCCATCGTACCTGCCTGCTGTGGGGCTCATGGTTCCTTTCAGATGCATGCAATTGGATTGGGAATGCACGTATGATTTCTAGAATACACTTAGCCAGTCTCAGTCATTCCTTACGGTTTTGAATATTTGAACAATTAAAAGTATGTTTTCAATCATCTTTCCTCTTTCTCTTTCTGTCTCTGTCTCTCTGTCTCCCTCCCTCTCTCTCTCTTACTCTCTCTCTCTCTCTCTGTATGTGTGTGTTGATTGCAAGAACTGGTGACCACTACAATATAAGGTTTACACTACAGAAAGGAAGGCGGTGAGCATAGAAAACATTAAGGAAGGCGGGATAGAGGGAAGAAGAGAGATGGAAAGGGGGAAGACAGCGGGCCCGAGGTTGAGAGAGACAGTCTATAGCAGTCAAGTGTGGCATTGCACAACCATTTTAGCTTAATTGCTGCAATACTGTATGTTAGAAATCACTTAGCTTAAAAACCCTCCCAAATACATCACCTCTTAGGTAATTACTGATTCATTATGCTGAGCTTCTAATGATCCATTTACAATCATAGAAGGAATCTGTTCCCATTGTAGGAGTGGATGCTCTGGCAGTTCTTCCTGTCAGTCAACCTAAGAGAAGTCGATGTTCCTATAGCCCAGAGCTTATACAGAAGAGCTACATAGAAAAGACCTGTGCAGAGCCGGGCGGTGGTGGCGCACGCCTTTAATCCCAGCACTCGGGAGGCAGAGGCAGGCAGATCTCTGTGAGTTCGAGACCAGCCTGGTCTACAAGAGCTAGTTCCAGGACAGGCTCCAAAGCCACAGAGAAACCCTGTCTCAAAAAACCAAAAAAAGAAAAAAAGAAAAAAGAAAAAAAAGAAAAGACCTGTGCAAATGTGAACAGAAGGAGAGGACCAAGTGAATCAACTTAGCTTCATAATTGTAATACAATCATTTCTTTTATCCTTGGGCCTTCAGAACTCTCTCTCTCTCTCTCTCTCTCTCTCTCTCTCTCTCTCTCTCTCTCTCACACACACACACACACACACACACACACACACACACACACTCTCGTACATGGCTAAGCCCGTGTGGGGGACGTGTACTTCCCTGTGAAGTAAGTGGTTTACATTTTCAATCACTTCTCTGCTATAATTTGTGCTTTGAGACAAAGCTAACTGTTAGTGGACCTAGGGCATGCCCTGTTTGTTAAGCCAGCTTACCTGCAAGCCCTTATGATCTGTTGTCTTCCTCTGCCCAGTACTTGGAGACAGAATCAAAATGCCATACCCAGCCTTTGCACGTATTCCAGGGGTCTAAATTCAAAACTTCATGTTGACACAGTAAGCACTCTACCCATGGAGCCATCTGTTTCTCTCCAACTCTGCTACCTTTTTATTGAGAGGGTCTCACTCTGCAGCACAGGCTAGCCTGGAATGCACAATGTAACATAGGCTGACCTTGAATTCATGCCAGTCCTCCTATCTCAGCGTGAGCTAGCTCACCAGTCTTATGATTTCTAGCAAGCCTGAAAAATTGTTTGTGACACTAGCGGTTGTCAAACAGCTGTTACACCAAGGTCTTGTCCAGCACTGAACTCAGAACACCCTGTCTGTGGATAGCAATGACAAGGCAAGTCTTTGCCCATCCCATGGACAAAAGGGCAGGCATCAGTAAGAAGAAACAGGAAATCAAATTGAAGTATGATAAAGTAGAGCAGAAGCAAATATTAAACCATATAAAATAAGTAGACTCCCAAAATTTCCCTACTGCAACACAGTGACAGTACCTATTCCCGGGAATGTTCCATCATGACAACTCATATACCTAGCATCCCAGACTGATGAGAAAACCGTTTCTTCCTTTCTAGTCACTGCTGGTCTGTCCCCTTAGCTGGACCACCCACTGTTAATTTGTTGAATTCTTCCTTCATTCTTTCTGCATTTATACATGGATTAAGTATGTTTTATTATACTATCAACTCTACACTAGCCAATGTCAGGAGAACCTCTCACTGAACTTGAACCGGTTCCATAGTATCTCCTCCTCCACCTTCCTTCTCCCAGCATTCAGTCCAGTTTTCCCCGCCTACCTAAGTTCTGCCCTATTAATAGGTCAGGAAGTTTCTTTATTCATTAACCAATAAAAGCAACACATAGACAAAAGACCCTCCCACACCAGAGCTTTTACAGTGTTGGAAAGGGTGTTATGACTGGCAGATCAAGGCCACTGCTTCACTTCTGACCACACTTGTTGGTCACCCATGGCTGTCCTATGTCCAGTGCATACAGAGATTTTAACAAGGGTTACAATGGCCTAGACAATGATGCAAAATGAAATGAGGGATGATTAGAGGCTTATCAGACCCACCGAGTTCAGAGAACAATGACTCTGGAGTACATTTTCAGGAATTGCTGCCGTATTGACATAAGATAACTACCCCGACTTCCTGCTTCGGTGCCTCTGCTAGTGTGGCAAAACCAAAACACAACTGTCTTGTAGGGAGCATCACAAACTTTCCACACATGCCTTTCCAAGACTGAAGGACCAGCAATACTTTGGATCGTTCTCTGATGAGGAGACTGTGGTGTCCTAACTGGAGAAACTCATACCGAAGTAGCTACACGTTATCCAGCCTGAGAGAAGATGCTGGTTGTTGATTGAAAACCAGGCCTTGAAGGCTTTTATATTCCTTCTAATCCCAACATTCTGTATTTCCCCATTGTTTAGGCAACATTTAACCTCATGTCCTAGTCACGTATCGAGATCATAGGTCTTTATTATCAAGGTACTCTTTTTGTTTGGTCACACTGTGAGTATCTTTTGAATGAGGACAGGATCCAGATTGGTAAATATTCCAGTGTGCTTAAGACATGCCAGGGAGGCAGAGCATCCAGCATTTCACAGCAGTCTTTCCCTAGAAGGGATATGTATTTTGAAGCACTGGTTGCTGCATATTTGACACATGGATGTGTCTGGGCAAATTTAAATGCTGTGTGTTTAGGAACTTTGATATAAACCAATACCTCAGAAACATAGTCATTTATCAAGGATGAAGCTGCTGTTAATAACCTTCTTCAGGGGAACTTCAGGGCAAATAGTTGCGTGCTTGGTGATATTGGGTCTTCAGTCAGCCATGCACTGGGAAGCTTAATCTTTCATTTCAGAAGAATAATAGAATGTTGTGTGGTATGACAAGATCTGTAAAATAAACTGCATTCCTCTCCCAGAGTATCAGACCGAGGTAGACTGGGGGTACACACGAATTATAATTTTAAATAAGCTCAATTTTATAGAAAAAAAATTCTGAGAACTCCCTCATGGAAAGGGACTGTTGTTTTGAACAATTGGACAACTCTGAAGCCTTCTGGTCTAATCTTAGATTTGAACAATTGAGATCTTTTCTGCGTGCTGAGGAGGAAATGGACCCTGGGAGTTGACATGGTGTTGAGTGGAGAAATCTCCTAGTAAGACGTGGGAGAAGCTGGGAGGAGGAACACCAAGACTACATTTCTCATGGAGGGCTCAATTTGTAGAGGGAAAAGCAGAGGTGTAAGGCTGTGGAGTAGCCATGCGCAGGATGAAGTGACTTGCTGGATAACCACAGGCAAGAGCTGAATGATCATTGGTCACTGTGAGAACAGGGAGTAGCTGATGGAAGATGCAGGAGTTTGAAGTGACTTAGAATGAGAATGGCAATTAAATTGTCAATGATTAAGCCCTGGGGAAGAGCACACATAAGAAACTTGGGATCAAGGTGGTATCAGTTAAGGTCTAGTATAATGTGAAAAACAATATGCCTTACCTTGGACAGGTATGGAGGGGAGAAGGGAGGGGAAGACAAGACTTTACTAGCATTATCGAAGAAGAGGAAGAAAGCCCCACCAGTGGAGACTAGAAGATAATAGAATTTGCAACTGTAGTAATTATAGATTTTCCTAGGGCAGGGCTTTCAAACTGTATTTTCAGTCAGGATACTTGGGAGAGGGTAAGTGAAATGTCACTTCCTCTGTGAATCCTGTTCCAAAATTTCTTATGCTTAATTAGTTTTGTGCTGTTAGAGTGTGGCTCACACTGTCTCCCAAACTCCCCTTGCATACACTTCCCCTAATATACTTTGTTGTTAGAGATGGTACCATTTCATAATCATACTTATAACTGAGTTATTTAATGACAGTTTTAAATAGGTGATAATCAAATTATATATAAAAGAAAATCAGTGAATGTCGTATGTACCATGCTCCCTAGTTTCCTCAATACTTAGATGTAGATCATCTCTTGAGGCTATTGCAGTTCTCACAAGCATCTTGGGACACAGTTCTAATCGTTATTCATGTTTTAAAGATGAAGCTTGCTTACAGAGGTTAATTGTCCAAGATCATGCAGCTGGAAGTGGCAGAAATTTGAAGTCTTTAAAACGCCACATCTTGTGTTTTTCCAGAGCACTGGGAGGACAAGGAGAGAGATGTCTAGAAACCCCTTCAGAATTTAAATTCCTTTCTTCCCAAGCTGTCACACCAGAATGCAACTAATAAACTAATGCAAAATGACACCCATTCAGTTGCCTAAGCTAGAGCCATCAGTCATGTTTAAACCTATATCCTATTGGGGACAAGGGCTTCAGGTAAGTGGGATAATTGATGTATGAACAAAAGACCTTGAAATCAGAGAAGAGGAAGCTGCCAGTTCCCAGTGAGGAACCATGTGAATTGCCACTGAGATCCTAGGGTGTGGAGCAAAAATGCTGGACTATCTATAGGAACCTGGAATACTAATAGGGAATAATAGCTTTCCTGTTGACATGAAAGGATTGACGTCTAAAACAATGTGAACGCATAAACATGTGTGAGGACTTCCTAGGTTCTTGGAAAGAAAGAGAGGGGTGAATGTGGAATAGTATGGTTAGTTTAAGGGCACAAGCATCACAGTATGAAGTGTGAACTGAACATTGCAAGCCTGGAGCTGTGGTGCTGTCTTAAGCTGGGGATTGAGATAAGGCAGGCGCAGTAGGACGGTCATTGGGTGACCATGTTGAGTGTTAAAGAATCCTGATAGGAAGGTCTTGGAAAAGTGGTAATATCACTCTGGTGAACACTGTTCAAAGTTTACAGTGTGTGTGTGTAAACAGCCTGGGGATGCAGATAAAATGCAAATTCTCATTGAGAAGATGTGGTTGGGGTCCAATGTTTTAAATTTCCCCAATCATTGACGTTTTGATGGGAAAGTGTGGGGGTGACAGAGAAGAGCACACAGTCAAACCAGGAAGTAATCATGAAGAGATGTCCCAGAGACATTGCTGACATTCTGTGAGAGCCAGTCCTGAACTATTCTATTATCTAGCTGGCTTATCTTTTAGTGTTACCTTCTCTTACACGTCCAAAGAGTTTATTGTGTCTGAAATATTTGAACGTTCAAATAGATTTCTTTTAAACAGATTTTTTTAAGTGTAAGTGTATTTCCCAGTTCCTGTGTGACATTAAGATTCCCTAAAGGTCACAGATTATATCATAATTGTCTTGTTACACTCCAGTGAACAGATAGCAGATGGTACTAACAAATTCTTATTAAGCTTAGCATGTACCTGGAACACATAGGGATATTGGTGGGGTTTTTTTAGGGTACAATATACTTTTGAGACTGAAAAACAAATTGTGATGTTTGCACATTCAGGTTGGTCTCCGGGCAGTTTGTGGCCTGGAGTCTTTAGAAATATGACTAATTATTAATCTCCTTATAGGAGTGAGGTATTCACTACTATCAACCTCAGTGATCACAACTCCAGGAAATTATACCAAATTTAAGTGTCTCTTATTTTGAAGTTAAAATTCTCTTATATTTTTGGTTGTGAGCCTAGCCTTTAACAGCTGAGCCATCTACTGCAAAATCTGGAGCCTCCAAACCTTGGGCTTAGGAAGAAAAATCTAAGGATTCAAGACCTGAGTGAGGCTAGGGCAAGTTGTGGTCCTTTGAAAGTGATAAGGTCTGATGGTAGCAATGGTAATAGCTGACACCTTTCTTCCTCAAGAGAATGGAAACAAATTGGTTCTAAATTCGATTGAGTTAACTTTGATTCTTTGAAATTGCTTCAGATCCCTAGCTGGTAGAGCCTGGACATGAACTTGGATAAAATTCTAGCAATAAAATATCCTTTTACTCTAGCAAGTCTGGAAATGAAAGGGCTGAATGGTCCAAGGGAAAGGTCACTGATTTCAGAGATAGACAGATAGAGGCTAAAGTCCTCCAGCCCCTATCAAACACCAGAATTACCGAGTCAATGTGGGCGAGTTACATACTAGCTGGGCTCTGGCATCTTCATCCATGAAAATGGGGCAAGCACACTGCAGGCTCCCACAGACAGAGAGTGGCCTCTATGTGCGTGGTCTTTCCTCTGCAGTCTATTTATATCATGATACCCATGATGCTCTAGTGATACCGAGTACAAGAAAATAGGTTGCTCCTTGATTTGGCTTCACATTTTTCCCAATATATGAAGTATCTCAAGCTGTCAAAGAAAACATGGTTGGTACAAAGTGAATGTTGTTTTATATTTTTTCCCTAAATTTCAGAGTTGACACAGTGTTATGCTGTATTACCTGCCATCTTTTTGTTAACTGCATAAAATGACATAAACCCCTTCTTAGGCGACAAGGCTGGTGAAAGGACATGGATCTATGTTAATGTGGTTGGAATAAAAGGAAATCTTTCAACTTAATCTTTAATTCATTTCTCTAGTAAAGCATGGGCCATTTTCTTTATAGTTTAATTCTGTATCATGGGCTCAGTGAGTGATCAGATATGAATTCCTTCACTTTGGGGGGACATGAACAAGCCAAGCACAACATGCCTTGTTCTCAGTATGACTCAAATATTTCCCCAGAGTATTTACAGATATAATAAAGATATTCCTTCTTACAAATATTTTTGGTATTTTTATTAATTTTCTAAGAATTCTCACATAAAATCAACATGTTCAGTTTCTTTTTATATACATGTCATTGTACTTTACTCATATTCATTTCTCCACTACATTTCCCACCTGTCACCCCACATCTGCTCTCCTCCAATCATAGTCTCCCCTAGATATCATGCCATTTCATATGAATTAGAGTCTCGGGTAAGAGAAACATGCACTAGGTATTCCTTTTCCTACGGCACTAACTACTACACCTTTTAACCCTCCCTTCCCCCTGCAAATAATTTCTACATCCATACAGTACTTCTACTTTCATGTCATATATATTGTATATTTGATGTATTTAAATATAAATTTCACCTGTGAGAGAAAAGTGGTCCTTACCTTTCTGAGTCCGGCTTATTTTGCTTAACATTCCATCCATTCCAGATCCACCAATTGTCCAGCAAAAAACATAATTTCATCATTTTATGAATGACAGAATGTCTTTGTCCAAATCTAGGATATTTACTGTTTTACTGTGGTGTTTCCTGACTTGGAGTTCTTCAGATATCCAGAAGTGGCAGAGACTTTGGGTTAAATAGTAATTCTTTTTTAAAAATTTTTTTGAGGAATCTACACACTATTCTCCCTTGTAGCCATATCAATTTAAAGTTTCACCAATAATATAAAAGGACACATCGTTCCTTGCATTCTTGGTAGCTTTTGCTTCCTTTGTTGGTTGGGGCAAGGTAGTCTCAGTATAATTTTAATATGCAATGTCTTGATTAATAAGGATATTGATCAATGTTATCACATATTTATTAATCATTTTATTTATCCTTTTTAGAACTGTATGTTCAATTTATTTGCCCTTTGTTGGTTAGAAGACTTAAGGATTCAATTATTAAGCACATTCTAAGTTCTAGAAAGTGAGTTGATGCTGGCTATAGTTGGTCAACATTTCCTCCTCAGGTCTTCACTCTGTTGAATATTTCCTTTGATGTGCAGATCTTTGTCATGGAGCAATGTTCTCTGGGAGCTTGGTCCCAGTTATATTTGGCTTCTTTCACTAAGCATAATGACCTCCAATTTCATTCATTTCCCTGTAAATGACATGAATTTTACTTGTTTATGGATGAAAATACACAGAGAATGGAGAGAGAGAGAAAGAGAGAAGGGGTAGAGAGACAGACAGAGACAGAGACAGAAAGACAGAGAGAGACCTTTCCCAGCATGTGAATTTAAAAAACTGTCAGGTGGCTGGCTCCTAGGGAATAGCACCTAAAGATGACATCTGGCTTCTGGCTTCTTTGGGCACGGGCACACACACACACACACACACACACACACACACACACACACACACACACACGAGAGAGAGAGAGAGAGAGAGAGAGAGAGAGAGAGAGAGAGAAAAATTAGTGCACATATACAAAAACATACACACAAAGAAACCAAAGTATCCCTTATTGGAATGGGGTTGTTGAAGATGACTCGATCTTCACCTGAAACTTGAACCACTTTCTCCTGTACAGATGGTCAATAGTAGGATTCCTTATTACATTTCAGACAACCTTACCACTATTTTCCTTCCCCACTCCTTCTTTGGCATCTATTCCCTGCTCTCTAGCTAGATCCCATTCCCATTTTCCCCTTGCCTCTTCAGATCACTTGTACCTGTGTTTTACAGTGTTTCTCCAAGTCTTCCTCGAGGAGTTCAGAATCTCAGGTCTTACATTAGGTCTTTGACCTAGTTTGAATTGATTTCTATGTAACATTAGTGATGTGGATCTAGTTTTAACCTTCTGTGCATGTTGATATGCAGTTTTGCAGCTCTGTTTGCTGAAAACAGTTTTCTCCATTAAGTTTTTGATGCTTTGATAATAATTAGGTGGTGCAGTTGCAAAGATTTATTTTTTAAAAATTTTAAATCTAAAAATTTTAAAGCAATTTTCTTTTTTAATTTATGATTGAGTTAATAATAGAATTACAATTTTCTCCCTTTCCATTTCCTCCTTCTAAATCCTCCCATATACACATCCATGCTCTCTTTCAAATTCATGGCCCACTTTTTCAATAATTGTTATTACATGCATATATGAACATTTCTGTTCTATTCTTTTTATTACATGTCTTTTTTGTGCCACTATTATGTTGTGTTTGTTAATGTTGATCTCTAGCATAATCTGGTCAGGTATGGTGATACCCGCAGCACTGCCATTTCTATCTAGAATTGCTTTTGTTTTTGTGATTTTCTGTGCTTCTAAGTAAATTTTGGTGGGTATTCCATTGAATCTATTGTTTACCTTTGGTGACATGGACACTTTCACAGTTCAGCAGCATGGAAGGTCTTTACACCTTCTAGTATTTTCAATTTCCTTTACATTTTCATTATAGATACCCACTTTTAGGGATTGGGGTGGAAGAGAGTTCTTTTTAAGCTATTGTGAGTTGGGTATTCCTCTGATTTGTTTTTCCGCATGTTCACTGTAGACAAATAGAAGCTGCTAGCTTTGTGTGTGTTGGCTTCATATACTGCTATGTTGCTGAAAGCACTTATAAAGTCTGAAAGCTTTCTGCTGAAATCTTTAGGGTCTTTAAAGTATAGGATCATATCACCTGTAAATAGAATAATTTGATTTCTTCCTTTCCACTTATAACCCTTTTATTTCTTTCACTTGCTTTATTGCTTTAGCTAAGACATGAAGCTTTATATTGAATGAACACAGAGAGGAGCCACCCTTGCCTTATTTCAGATCTTGATATGATTTTGGCTATAGGTTTGTCATATTTAACCTTTATTATATTAAGCCATGATCTTTTGGTTCCCAGTCTTCAGAACTTTCTCCTCATAAGACAGAAAGTAAAGAGTCACTATCAGGCTTATTCTGTTAAGATAACATTGCTCTGATAGAAAAACTGGATAAAGACATTTAAAAAAAGGAAGCAATAAATTTCGCCAATGAAGACAGGCAAAAAAAACTTACAATAAAATACTTGCAAGCTGAATTCAACAGCACATTAAAATGATTATGTGCCATGATCATGTTGAATACTTTCTAGGGAAGCAAATGTAGCTCAATATATGCCATTCGATGAATGTAATAAGGCACATAAGTGGACATAGGGACTGAAGTCACTTAATGATCCTCCTGGGTGTAGAGAGAGCATCTGAAAATATTCGGCACCTCTTCACGATAAAAACCCTGATCTCTTTAAAGGACACCAGGTCACTCAACAGTGTATTAGTCAATCTGCATGTAATTCAATAACTTCTGGGGTTTCCACTGATAGTGATTTCTAGTTTTATTTTACTACGATATGACAAATATGAGAATGTCATGAACACATGAAATATGTTCGCATATCTGCCACATATCCTTCTCTGACTTCCTCCATACTTTCTCTAACATGCGCCCTCTGAACTTCGTGCCTTTTCTGTGTTAACCCAAAGTTTCGTTGGTGTTGCCTATGTATTCATAGATTGGGGCTATCCACCGCTAGCATGGGAAGCCTGCCAGTGGCCATGTCCTCAGTACAGAATGAATCTCCCCTCCCCAGTGATTCTCCACTGCACATAGCTATCTGGTGAGTGGTGGGGACAGGACTAGAGACTGTCTGCTTCATCTACGCTGGAATATTGGTGCAGGCTTGATCATGGTAGGTTTTGTGCTAATTACCACGGACGCTGTGGGTTTCTAAGTGTGAACTTGACTCTAGAAGACAGCATCTCACAGCACTCTCTCCCTATCCTCTGGCTTTTATGTTCTTCCTGCTTCCTGTTCTAGTGTTTCCTGAGCCTTGCCAGTTAGTGGGGAAATTGGCGGACTGAGTTAGTGTAGATGTCCCAGTCAGTCTCTTTTGCTCAGCAGCTTGACCTGTTAGGTTTCTTTCCATTGACTGTTGCCCACTGCAAAAAAGATGCTTCTTTGACCAAGGTTGAGAGTAGCCCAGGGATGGGCAGAAACAACTATCCAGAAGACCATTTGCTATCATGACGATTTACCAAAAATAACAATAGCAGGTTCTACCCTAGGGCCTGTGACTTCCCTAGCCATGGAGAAGACAGACTAGATTTCCAACACCAAACATAAAACTCCCTCCAGTGGACGATCTCAAATGCAATCAGAAAATAGTCAGACACTTATAACAGCTACTCAGCAACTGGAGCAGTAGGTGCATCTGGCCTAGCAAGTTGGCACTGTATTGAGACACATAGGGTCCAATGGCAGGTAAAATCCTTGATATTTTTTCTCACCAAGCACCTTAAACCAAACCTTATGACCGTGTAAAAGTTAGCCAGCAGGAAGGAAATTTTCAGGTCAATGTGAGATTTGTTTCTCTATGTCCTGCAGTCAAAGTATCTTCAGCAGTAGATTCTTGCCACATAGTTATGGTGGGTCACAAAAGGCAAGGCCAATCGACAACCTGTGCTATTTTAGGAACCTCTGGTATGTCCCTGACCACTAACTCAGAGGGGGAGTATCTCATGCCCCATGCCTCAGACTGTATTTCATTCCTTGTACTGCAAATATCATTTAGTAAGTTGTCTTTAAGGAGTAACATTGTCCACCAGGCAAAGTAACTTCATTCTAACTCCCTTTTAGTTGTAGTTTGAAAGAAGATTACTAATTAGTGAGTTTCCAAAAGACTTTCCCACACATTTTTAGTTTTGATTAACACCTCACCACTCCCTCCATAAAAATTTGGGGTTGTTTAGTATGTCTGTATTCATGGCATTAGATTTTTGAGAAAGGTTACGCTAAATTTGTGAATTGCTTTTGGTGAGATAGTCATTGGTGGTTTGAAAGAAAATGGCTCCCAAAGGGAGTGGCACTATTATGAGGTGTGGCGCGGTTAGAGAAAGTATGTCAGTGTGTGTGCTGGGTTTGAGATCTCTTTCGCTCAGTATTCTCTGTGTGATTGCCATGTGACTTCCTGTTACCAGCAAGGTATAGCACTCCCAACTCCAGCACCACTACTGTCTGCATGCATCCGTGTTCCCAGTCATGATGAGAATGGACTGGACCTCTGAAACTGTCAGTGAGCCACCCCAATTAAATAATTTATTGATAGGAATTGTTCTGGTCATGATGTATCTTTATAGCAATAAAAACCCTAAGACAGTCATTTTTACAATATTAATTATTTCAATCAATGAACATGTTGGTATGTTTTTTATAGTCTAATGTCTTCATCAATTTCTGTCTTTACAACTTCATTGTAAAGGTCTTTTGTTTCCCTGCTTAGCTTAATTCCCAGGCATTTTCCCCCTTGTGGCTAATGTGAATGGGTTTAGTTCCCGTATTTCTTTTTCAGTATGTTTGTCAATGGTATATGGGTATATCTTGATTTTGGGTGTTGATTTTTGTACTTCAATTCCACAATAAAAGTACAAAGTCTAGTATATTCTGTTAGAAAGCAAGGTCTATCTTTCTGCTACCTCAAAGAAATATACATTACCATGAAGATACTGCTTTGGGTTAAGAGGACGGGAAAAAGCTATTCTGTGCAAATGGAATCAGGAATAAGCAGGATAGCTAGTCTCACATCTCAGAAAATCAACCCCAAATCAATCAAATCTAGTCAAAAAACATAAAGAAACTCACTTCATACTTATCAAAGAACAACACACCTAGTGTTAACACACAAAGAAGATACTATAATTCTTATATATATATATATATGTATATATATATTAGATATATATATCTCAAACACAAAAGTACCAAATTTCACACACACACATATGAAGTGAATCCACATATTAATCCAAATGCATTGACATGAATATCCAAACATAACCAGTCAACAGATATCTAGGCAACAAATAAACAGAAGCAGACACCATAAATCAAATGGCCCTAACAGACTTCTACAGAGCATTGCACTCAGGCACTAGAAAGTACTTATTTTTCTCAGTAGCCCATGAAACTTTCTTCAGAATTAATTGAATATTAGGAAACAAAACAATTCTCAACAAATAAAGGAACTTTTAAGTAATCTGCCTGACAAGAATGGATTAGAACTAAATAGCAACACCAATTAAAACCTCAGAAAGTATATAAACTCATGGCAACCAGACAACTCACCATTGAAGGATAATTGTGTCAATATAATCAAGACAGAAACAGAAATGTCTACAATTAAATTAAGAAGAAATCAAAACACACCAAAATTTTATGGAGGACAGTGAAGGTCAATCCTAAGGGAAACTTTGTGGCACTAAATTCCTACACCAAAAATTTTGAGTGATCTCAAATTGTCATTTCATGATGCACTTAAGGGACTTGGAAAAATAGGAGCAAACCAAACTAAAAAATGTAGATCGGAAGAGATAACAAAAATCAGGGATGAGAGGAATGAAATAGAAACAAATATAAACAAAGAATCAATACAGTGAGGGGTTTGGTTCTGTGAAATTATGAGCAAGATTATTTACAAGTACTTAACCAAGGTAAGACTCAAATTACTCAAATTAGGATGAAAAAGGAACCTTTAAAAAAAAAGCCAAACGAAATTAAAAAAAAAAAAAAAAGCAAGCTGTGAAAAAGAAAAAACAAGGGGTTGGGAAGTTTTTAAAAAATGGAAAATTTTTTTAGCTGAATTCAACACACAAATGTTGAATCAGGGTGAAACATAACATTTCAAGATAGAAGCAATAATATTTTTTAACAAAATATCCCAACTAACAGTTGATGAGAATCACAAACACTTACTGAATTACTCCATTAGAATATCAAAGAAGAATTAGTATCAGCACTACTTAAATTACGCCATGAAATTGAATAGTGGGAAAAGGCTCCCAAACTCATTTTATGATGTTGGTATTATTACCACAATACTAAAACCAGACAAAGGCAACAAAGATGCAAACAGCAATACAAGTAACAAAAGAAAATTGTAGGTGGATCTCATTGGTGAATACAGATGCGAAAATTTTTAGCAAAAATATCACAAAAAATTCACTCATATATCAAGAGGTCATTTATCATGAACAAAAAGGTTTCATTTCAGAGATCCAGGGGTGGTTCGATATGTCTAAATTGATAAATCATTTCATTCTGTGCACACAGAGCCTTTGACAAAATCCACCATTCCTCCTGGATTCAAGTCCAAGAGGGACTGCAATGGAGAGAACTTACCTCGATATACTAAAGGCTGTATACCACAACCCTCAGGCTAAATGAAGAGAAACCTCAGTTTCCAGGAAGATCGGGGACACAGCAAGTTTCCACTCTCTCCACTCTTTATCAATATAGAACTTGAAGTCTTAGCTAGAGCAATAAGACAAGTAAACGAAAGGCTACACATTGGAAGAGATGGTATCATTGTTCACAGATAATACGGTTCTTTTTATAGGAGACTCTAAATAAATCATTTTGATTATTTTGTCTTTGCTACGATTATATCATCTATGCTCATCCTTCCTAATTTTTTAATATTTCTTTAGATAGAAATACAAAACTATAATGTTGAAACCTCATATTGAAAAGGAAGGACCATGAGCAGTGGTTGGTCTAGCTCTCTGCCCTGGGTACTGGTCTTTTTTGATGAGAGCAAGGTTAATGACTAGCCTTGTTGTATAACATGACTCAGAATGCACACACCCATTCCCCCATTGTTTAAAGGGTATAATTCTCATACTTACTTGTTGAAACCTAACTGAATTCTTTGCTTATATACTTTAATTTTATCGTACAATGATTATATATTTGGCATAATATATCCAGCAATCTATTAAATTACAGGCTCTGATAATTCTTCCAATTAGGTTTCCCAAGACCCGATTCCTACAGCGGAGGAAGGCAGAAGGCAAATAAGTATACAGATGGTTTGAAGTGTCACCAAGAAAATAAAGCAGAGCAAGGAGAAGCATTTGTGGGAGGGAACAGAACTGTGGGCCAAGGAAGATTTATTAATCTGTGATTATTTTTTCATTAAGAATATAAAGGAAATTAAATGAAGTCAGAAGGTTCCCTTGGTAAAGAAGTTTCCTGACACAATAGCAATTAAAAAGGTGCCAGGTGACAATGTGGCTACTGTAGAGACCCCCATGCAGCTGAGGCAGAAGATGCAGCATTGTGTGCAATGCATCCAGATCATAAAAATAGAAGGGGTTAAGACACTTTGGAGGCTGAAACGAGGGTTTGTGTTTGCATTCTGTGAGCCGTGTGGGCAGCTCTCGCAGATCATCAAGCATATATGCTGTATATCGATCCCACTCTATTTTAAGATGTGACCTTACCAAAATAGAGTAAATAATTGAGGTAAAATAGGCTACATATGCGAGTTATGAATTAAACCGGGACATTTTTGAATGTGGAAATTGACACTAGGCTTAAGCACGGAGGACAAACACCATGGACAATGCCCTAGAGAAGTCAAGCTGCATACTAACCCCAGACCAAGCGGAAGCTCCTTCTGTGGAGGGGGCAGCGAGGCAGCGGCTCGCTTGTGCTAGACGCATTCCATATGCTCTGCACCTGTCCTCCCTTGCTCTCTGCCCCAGGACACTGACCTAGAAGGAAAGCTTTAATAAGCTCATGTGCCCTAGGGGTTTAAGGTGAGTTCAGCCAAAGGGGAGCGCCAGCTGGAGATGGAAGGGGGAAGGAGTCGCTCCTCTGGTTCTGTTCATTAAGGTCACCTTCAAAGAAGATGACCCAGCTTCCAGGCATCCAGTTTTCCTGCCCTTTTCTCCTCTTGGGTCTTATAACCTTGAACTTTGCCTGTCCCATTAGTACCGGAGCTAGCAGCATGGGCTGTCACCAGCCCAGGGTTCTTTTTTTTTTTTTAAGATTTATTATTTATTAAGCATACAATGTACTGCTGGCAAGGAAGGCACCAGGTCTCATTTCAGGTGGTTGTGAGCCACCATGTGGTTGCTGGGAATTGAACTCGGGACCTCTGCCCAGGGTTCTTGTACCGCCCCTCGGGCTTCGCCCAACTTCCCACCTGCAACTTTGTAGTCAGTCTCTTTGGAAATAAGCTCCTCTTGTATTATCCTAATTTGACCTTGCCATCTGTTCCTAGGAGGAGAGTGTCTGGCGCACTGTCCAACACTGGAGGTAATTCTGGGAATGAATCACTGCAAGATGTGCCTAGGAAATGTGATCTTAGACATAAGCCCTGTGCAATGGCCTCCATAAATCATAACGGATATTAATTTCTTAAGGTAACAAAGAAAAAGCAAGAAGTGGCCATTTATTTCCTGACTCCCTTTCAACTTGGGAATTCATTAAGCAGTCCTTGAAGGGAGGCGTTCACGACAAATCTTAAAATACGATGTTTTTCAACCGCAGCTTGAAAGGACTTTTCTATTGCAAAAATCAGTTCCTAGATGCCTTTCTAATGAGGCCTGCTCAGCAGCGGCAGCTCCAGAGCTCCAGATTGGGTCTCTGCCTGTCAAAGAGGTCCCCTTGTTTGCACACCATTGAAGAAGGCGGCAGGGAAAAGGCACAGCTGGTCTCTCTGGGCTGTGAAGAGAAGGAGATCAGAACGAGAATGGCTTAAATCAAAAGGAGCTGCATAAAGTCATGGTGCACAAGACACAAAACTCGGCGCTGAGGGAGGTAAACACTGCTTCGTGAGCACGATTTGGATAACAGCGATGTGGTGTTCTGATTCAGTGACCTCGGAGAGCCACACTACCTCTGAGACTGCCTGTGTAGCACCTCACAATGTCCTGGGAAGAGAGGCACAGCCGACGGATAGCAGGCCTTTACCGTATCTAGGAACCATAGGTACAGTGGCAAAAGCCCCGCTCTGAAATTTTTGTCTTTAAATTTTCGTGCCCCAAGCTCTTAGCAGGCTACCCAGAAATGCAGTGGAAATTCATAAGTGTTTACCAGATAAATAAGCAACAGATGAAGTAAACAATGACAAATGGGTCTCGGGATACAGCAAGATTCCACACCACCCACAGACTACTACTTCTAAATGCAACTAAGCTGGTGAAGAGAATGGAGGAGAATAGTTACATTGCTTACCCTTTGCAACCTAAATAAATGATTGATTGCTTCCCTGCTATATTTATATTCAACTTGTTGCTTCAAATGAATAGTTTTAGTAAGAAGTCATCATATTACTGTGTTCTTATTGTGATAATTTGCTTCCAATTGAAGATGATGAATGAAGGCTTTTCGTGACTAATAAGGATAAAATTCATATTCTTGCCAGGTTTGGGGAGGTGGAGAGTTAAATAGCGTTCCCAAGGACAAATGGTTATACCACAAAGTTTAGACCAATCAGAAGTAGGAATAGAAAACTCAACACAAGATGTGTAGCAGTCTTCAAGGGCAAACACCGCCCCAACTCAATACTGAAGACAGTGCTCCGGCAGAGAAATGGCAGGGAGGCTCACTGAATAAGAAGCTGGCTGTTTCCTTAGTCTTCTTACAAATTCAATCAGTGGCCCTGAAACTCAGGTTATAGAGAACACTCCCCAGTCACTTGTTGCCATTCATAGCCCCTGTAGGATGAATGGCAGTAACTGAATTACTTCTCTTCAAAGAATTAATAGTGACCCATTTCTATATCAACAAATAGATCTCATCTATTAGAAAAGAATGATGGCAGAAGAACACATGCTATGTTCATTGTTCCTTAGTTTTAAGTTACTACGGGATCCATCCTAACATGAAACAAAGCCTAGACTACTGTCAGTGTGCCTTTATCCTTATATTGTGAGAGAAAACACCACCCATACATAATTTACCACATATGCTTGTGCATATACACACACATATGTATATATATATACATATATATATGTATATATATAACTAATTGGCCTTGCTTTATTTTAAAATAAAAGTCAATCATATAACTTTAAGTTGGGAGCAACTAGTAAATGTCATTTTCCCACAAACGAGATGATTCTCCAGCATTAAAAACTATTACCTCACCTACTGCCTCCATCTCCTTCTACAAGTGCCACTTTGTATGCATGTCTTCCTGGGACATTGCATTACCCTCTCTTTTGTAGCACCGTTCATACTGAGTACATTGAGGCATCAGACTATCTAGGTATGTAAGACCCCCAAGCATAATCTTTCAACAACTAATTCAACTACAGCAGTTGAAACAGTTTCTTTGCTCCAATTATCTGAGTAATTTAAGCACATAGAATCAATCTGAATTTCTACTCAGTGCTAATACTCAAACCATTTTCTTCTTCCTGTCTGAATGATAAAATTTTTAAGGAAACAGAAAAGGCATTAAATGAATATTTTTGTGGTCGTTTGAAGGTCTATAATGAGAGCAAGAAATACATAATTGAACACAGAGTAGTACAAGGTAAGTCATCAGTGTAATAGATTGAAACACACATTCATGCAAAGCAATAAACTGGAACACTCTCGTCTGAGGTCAGGCGTGTTGCTGTGAAGTCGGACTGCAAAATGCCTTCTCTAGGCCCGAGCCTTTTTATGATTGCACACGCTCATTGATCTGGAGCTCTTTAATGAGGCAAGGAGTGACCAGCAGGTAATGCCAGGAAAGTCGCTCTAGTACCCAGAGGGCCAGAGATCAGCCAGAGCCTTGAACGTGCAAAATGGGATTTCTTTTCTTGAGTTGATTATGAGGCTGAGCACAGGCTGTATTGTGACATTTCACAGGTGACTTAACAGGGCCCCTTGCATTTTATTGCCTAAAAATAGGAATAATAACAGAAACAATCATATTTCATTCAGAGCATGTTCAGGTTCTAGTTTCAGCTACACTGGGATTAATTAGGGGAATAAGGACCTCTCCAGAATGTCTAAGACCAAAGTGAACCTAATTATAAACTTTTTAAGTAAAAGGTTCTCAGATAGACTGTAAGACTCAACTATCACCCCCATCTTTCTCCAAAAATCCCAATAATTGTATATTTGGTTTCTTTTGAACCACACATGTTTACAGCAGGCATTCTTTGTAGTGAGCACTGGATATATTAATATATGCAGACAGTCCCTTCTGTGATCCCACTCACTCTCCACCATGCCATATTTCATGTAAGGTGTTTGGAACATAAATCCTGACACAAGATATGTTTTCTAGAACATATAGAAGGAAATATTAAGCACAATCCCCAGAAATGATGATGCAGTTGAGGATAGAGGACGTTCAAGCACTTTTCCTGGCAGGTGTCTGAAAACAAACTAACTTCCAATTTAGCTAGAAGTCTTCCTGGAGATGTTTGATGAACTTGGCTTCCCACTGGGTTAGCGCCGCGACTAACATCATTCCTTAATGACTTTCAGAAACATTTCAAAATGTTTTATAAACATTAATGAAGCCCCCAAAAACCTGTCTTTGAGGAGGATTTGAATGAGCAACATTTTCATTCCAGATGCGGAGGGTGGCACTTGTTAGGGACACCTGAGTAAAGACGCCTTTATTTGTGCTCTGCTCAGTTCTGAACGTGACTGGTGCTGCACCTGGTGTCTTAACTCACGGCATACATTTTCAAGTTAGCAGGCCTCCCCAGGGAAGATCATAATTCTGACTAGCTTGGAGGGTTTCCCTCTGTAGCTAATTGAATTGATTGACAAATTTCTTAGGAGCATCTAATTTGTATCCAGACAGTATTAGAACATTTGAGTCCTTGCAATGCAGGCCTAACACTGTTGCAGGATGGCAAAGGAAGGCAGAAATGATGAAGAAGGCAGAATAGGGAATCACAGCAGAAAGGGCCAGAGCACTGAGGATGAAGAGGACAAGGATTTTAAAGATTCATTTTACGTATAACTAAGAAGGAACTTGTTTCCCTTGTTAAAATTACAATGTCTAAAAGCTGGAGAGTGCATCAGCAGAGAATCATATCAATAAGATACCTACTGGATTGTCAGTTACATTTAGAAAATGCATGCTTCTCCAAGTCTCTACCTGGTTGGGGAGGAGTGGTTTGTTTGTTTGTTTGTTTGTTTGTTTCAGAATTCAAAGCAAAAGCTGCCAGGTAATTGTGAGCTTATATACAAGCTGAATTGTGTATTGAATAAAAAATCTCATCTTAAAGACTTAAAAACATAAACTTGAAAGTTTGTAAGTTTGATGTTCAATAACAACAGACCCGAAGACTTCCAGGGGTAATCCATTCTGCAGCTGTTGGCAATGAATTTATATATATATATATATATCAGTGGTGCTTGGGCATGACAGTCATGACTCTCCAGACAGGCCATTTGCCATCTTAAGACGATGCATATCGCAATGTGAACTCGTAATGACTTTTATTAAGACAGAAGTTAAGACCAGAAGAAACTAGCAAGATAAAAACACAGAGGCTGAACTTGGACCTGAGACCATTCAGATCAGTCTAGTTATGTTTACTTCTAATGAGGCCAAGGTTGTAAGTGAAGCCTCACCGCAACTATCGCAGCTCACCTACAACCCAAATTCTAGAATCTTACAGTAAACTAAACATCTTGGTTTAAATCGATGCAGTTGGAAAACAAAGAGATTCCCTCTCAAGGAAAACACACAAAGAAACATGTCTACATGTGCCTGGCTAGGGTTAGAGTAAGAGTCATTCTGAAGCAAGAGCAGTCACAGTGCTTTCCGGAAGAACGTTTTGGGAAGGGACGTTGTCCACCATTGTGCCTAGACTGGAACACCAATGGTCTCATGTCATTCCTTCCTATTGCTGTCTCGCATTCTTTCCTTTGCTTTCACCCTAGCAGAGTGGACTTTTTTGATCCCCACTAATGAGGTGTGTCAGGAACAGAAAATGAAAGATATATGGATATGATTCTATTCTGACACACCTGGAAGAGAAGAAAAAGAAAGTTGGTTGTGTCCGCTCAGCCTGCCCCATCTAGGCCTTCTCATTATTTGGTCCCATATTGCTAATTTTCTATGGGGGAACTGTAGCTTTTCCTGTGCTCCTTCTTTAGAGTCACAGTGCTCTCATTAGTCCATTCACTCGACCGTTCAATTAATACTTCCTGAAAGCCAGATGCCGCGCTAGACAAGGGGATAAAATGAAGTGCAAAAGTGTAAATGCAAGCCCTGTTCTCCTGGAACTTTCAGCCTGTTGATAGAGCCAGACTTAATTAAGTGATCACACAATTAAATCTAAGTCTTCCTGCAAGAGGTGCATCAAAGAGAATGCTCACAGGGTCTTCATCTAGGTGCCAGTGGTTTCCCTCTGGCTAGGGTTGAGAGGGCTTCATTTTCGAAAGCGAAGCTTGTTGCTTTTCCTGCTACTCAAACCCTCTTTGGTTCTTGGGTCTTTGGAAATTTGCAGAATAGCTACATCCTGTTTCTTCCCGTTATTGTGATATTTCTGCAGTGGTCTCTGGCGGGAAGCAAGACTCTTCAAGGTCCTATAAGCCTGGGGGAGAATTGCACAGCAGACCATCTCGCGAGACATGCGATCTGGCTCTTCCCTTGATTAGGCATTTACTTAACCTCCTTCTTTATACATTTCTGTATTTCTCTACCTATGAAATGGGCAGAATGACTATCATATTAGTTTTGTGTTGCTATAGTAAAATGCCTGACAGGGACAATTTAAAGTAGTATTTATTTGGCACATGCTTTTAAGGGGTTGTCCTATGATGGCAGAGAGAGCATGGCAGCTTTCTTGGCTTTTTGCTGAGGCCGGAAGCAGACAGTGTAAAGTAGGAAGTGGCCGTAGGTTATTTGCTCCTACTGAACTACTTCCTTCGATGAGCCACCAAGTCCTAAAATTTCCATAAATTCCCAAAGTAACATCACCACCTGGGGACCAAGCATTTAAGGCATACGTCTATGGAAGACGGTACATCATGAAGCCTCAGCTGGTGTTCTTCCGGTATGTGAGCCATCAGAGTGTTCATGGAAACAGTTTGTAAATGGTGGTGTGGGAGATGAACACAGAGGAACACTGCTTTCGTCCTGTATGTACTGGCAGAACTAGATGCGATGAAACATAGCAACACCTTGGCTTCTTTTTGTTTTTTTAAATCTCATTTTTGCTATTAGACAGCAGCTAAGCCCTGGACAGAAACTATTTTCACCCAGGCGGATCTTGTCAGAGCCTAAGGCTGCTGGCTACAGAATTATATGTTTCCTGTTGCAGAAACTGGAACACATGGTCTGACAATTATCTTTCCCTACTGATTTATGATCTCATAAAAGCGGTAATAATTGTGATATTTTAATATAGAAGCATGATATTTCAACTTAATAAGAAAAATCAAAAGAAAAGGTAGTGGTATTCACTGAGAAATAGCATGTGTCTACCATTTCCCCACCTTTGTAAACAATACTTGTGGGTCAGAGCTGCTTCTGGGGCCTGTGGCTTCAATGCACGGTGAATAAATCTGTCCCCACAGACCACCTTCTGAGAGGATGATCATCTAGATTTTAAAAATATTTATTTGCCTCTTCCATGATTTAGCTTCAGAATTCTTCCTAGGTCCCTCCTGTCCTTGGCTGCCACCATCCCTCTGGATTTATGCTGCACTGCCCCAGCATGGAAATTGTGTGCCCTGATCATGTCACTGGCACTACCATGAGTGTGACATATTCTCACATCTGTTCAAACTACCTATTGCTAAAGCTTGTACGCCAGGATGCAAGGCAGGGCGTTTTCATATCTACTATCACCAGAGATGCTGCATTTAAAATCAGAAGAGCAGAATTTAAGGACCCCTCACTACCACCCAGATCTCCTTCACCAGCCTGAATTCTGCTGCCTTGGTACTAGGCACCAGGAGAGGAAAATCTCAAGGTCATTCTAACTGGTCTCATAAAAACAGCTAAAACTATATTGACACTAGAGTAGCAGATGCAGAAAAATCTTCTGGAAAGGGCTCTTCAGGTTTGCAGTGGGTATGTGGCTCTTTCGTAGATCTCAGTATTATAATATTATAACCTGCATAGGTCGAATAACTTGAGCTGGTAAGTGAGGCAGAATGGATGAAAGACAGAGCAGAACGTCAATAACATCAAGCCAGTGAAACCCAGGCTACAGGGCTCAGGGAAAAGAGACAGAGTTGAAGAGATGGCGCACCAAGCTGCCCGTAATTTAGTGGTGCTCGAGCCAGTTCTGTGATGCTAGAGGTGACACTTTGCTACTCTTCACTGGTGAAGTGCTGTTGAGGAAAACAAAGCCGAAGACCACTTTATCGAGAAGGCCATTTGCAAGAGAAATGATTTCTTGGGCCTGGTCTAAAGCTTAAAGCAGGGACTGGGGGGATGTGAGATCCTTCATCAGAAGGGATTTTCCATTTATTTGGGATTCTGTTCTTTGGCTTCTGTTGTTTTATTTTGTGGAAACGTCAGTAGACAAACAAACCTAAGTAAATTCTATTTAACTTCAGGCTTCCGTAACATCTTAAATCAAGGCAATCCCTTGAGCAATGCCTTCCTGGGGGATGTGGAGCCATTCCCCGAATACTATCATCAGTTTATGACCATCTACCCCTGTGGCTGTTCCAGATAGGCAGCGGCCCCTCCACGAAAGCAACACCCACGCTCTGAGGGTTTTCAGCAGCTTTGGCCGGTAGCTTCTGAACTCATAGCAGTGAATGGCACATCCTTGTGATGTCTCCTCTTACAGATATCACAGTTCAGAGTTAAATTTTTGCCTTGTCTCAAAATCTACCTGGTAAATTGAGGGACAGAATCTGATGCTACCTGCATTAAAAAGGTGCTTTGGGACAGTCAAATAGGACATTGGGTAAAAATGTCATCATGAAGGCTAATGACCTAAGTTCCATCCAAGGGACTCGTGATAGCTGAGGAAGAACTGAAAGCTGCCCTCTGGCGTCCCCTCTAGCACCATGGCATGCAAACCTATACATGCACATTAAAAACATTTGCAAAAGCATATTTTTTAAAAGACACAGTTTACAGTATTACGGAAGAAATTTTGATGGGACATTTACTTGGCAGATACAGCTGCAGGTTTTTTAAAAAATGCCAGTGGCCCACTTGTATGACTCCCAGAAACTCCATGCTTGGAGAATTTAGATGGAACCAGAGGCATACAAAAATTTTCAAATTGATCATATTATCCCCTGTTTTGTTTGGGCTGTATTGGGTGCACAGGGTCTATATTAGGGCAAGCTACTGGAGAGATAGGCAAAATGGTGAGTCTAGACATATTGCCAATATCCATCAAAAACTCCAGAGAACAGACAGGGGCAAAGGAGACCCAGGAGTGATTCCACAAGACTGAGGCAACTTGGAAAGTATTATACGGGAAGTCTAGCAGCCAAGAGGTTCAGGGAAAGCAAAATGTAGGAGTGGACAATAGAGCGAAAGGGACAGTGAGGTAGAGAAGCATTGACACAAACTGCTCAGAATTCAGTCCACAGTCTCTGGGCATGTGGTAGCTGTTTCGTTAATGGTGCTTACAAGAGCCTGAACAATGGCTGATGATAAATATTGCTTTAACGTTCCCACTACCCAACACTCAGGTTCTTCTGCTTTCTTGCTAATTTCCAGGCTACAACACTGATCGGCCACACCTGTTATGAGCACTCCATAATTATGGCGCCTTCTAGAGAAGACTGCAGGAGAGGGGGCTAGTTGTTGCCTTGCCGAGCTCACTGCCCCACAGCCTGCCAGTAAATCTGAACTGGATGTCAGTTCAGATTCATAAACGAGACACGGCCATGCCTTTGATATGATAGAGGCAACTCTGTTTTTACAGTATCAAAAACATTGTGATGATCTCAGGTCGCCAGTTTAGCTAACCCGAAAGCTGCATGTTGGAAGGCCTGCAATTTGGAGATCTTTTCCTTCATTAGAATTTTGAAAGGAGGGAAGGAAGGGCAGGAGGTAGGAATCATCTCTATCCTTCGCCACCTGGGCAGGAAAATGTGCATCTCTACTTCTCTCACTAGAAGAATAATTATTATTCCCATCTCATTTCCTGTAATGGCTACTTAAGAGTGATGTTGCTTTTGCTCCTATCCCCCAGCTTCCTGAAAACTCATGCCTTGATGCTGGTGCAAAGTTTGTCTTTGGTCATATGCTATGTGTATTGAGATAACCAGCATTCAGCCCTCCTGCTCACTCCTGTCACCCTAGGCCTCTCATTCCTTAGTTTCCATCTTCTACAATCCTATATTTTAAATGAACACAATACAGCTGTCACTCACTGCCCCGCTCTTTCTTTTATTAAAAGTACCTGATAAGATCCGGGTTTGTGGGATTCTCTTGATTTTACATTTATTGCCATAGAGACATAGCTGTAGCTTTTACAGGCACCTGAACACAGATCTTTTTCCATCTTTTACCTTTTGGTTGAGACTTAATCCTTGCCCCTGGGTCTCTAATGCAGTGTACCCATAGGGTCTCAATAGGAAATGCAAGGTTGAGCTGAGATGTCCAAATGATCCCTTATCTGCAGCCAGGAGTGATGCCATTTACCTTGATCACTATACTTAGCGGTGCTCCAAACAGAGCTGCTAATGGTGAATGAATTTGCCATGTGTGTCATCCCTTCCCCAGCAGAGATAGACAGATCTCTGCCTCAGTAGTGTATGTATCAGTACAGGCAACTTTTACACTCATTGCGTCATTTCATCCTTGCAAAAATTTAGCTGACAACATTTTAATAAATCCCATTATTCCATATGAACAAACTGAGGTTAAATAACTAAACTGGGTCATCCAGAAATTTCTGATTTCTTCCCCAACGTCAGCTCAATGGCTGGGCCAGCCTACACCTTTTTGTTCCAGCTTGATGCTCATAGTAGCTCCTGTGTGCTTGACTAAGTACTAATACTAGACTGTACAGTGTAAAGAGATACCAGATTATCTGCCAAGAGCCAGGGTCGGGGAGCAAAACTGAACAAATGAAAAACAGACCCACTGTGCAGAAGTGATATAACCAATCTTTAGTCACATATTTTGTCTTTGGTAAAGGTGTACCCATTCCTTTTTTGCATGCTGCTCTAGATTCTTTTAGGGAAGAGGTACGGCAATGTGGAAATTGAAGAAAAGGAAGGGGAGAAGCTACCTTGCCCAAGATCAACACTAATATCATTTATATATTATTCAGGGTTATCTAAAGGAACCCTGAATACACATGCACACACACACACACACACACACACACACACACATACATATTCTTAGAGTAGCTTATAGGCTGTGATCTCCATAGTCCAGCGATTCCATTGGTGGCTGTCTGGTAATGGAAAGGCCAAGATTCTGATAATTGTTCAGTGTAAAATACTAGATGTCTCAGCAGTCGCAACCTTGTGCTGGAATATTAGAAGATACCTAGAGAGCTGCTCATCTTCAGTCTGTGCTGGAATCTAGAAGTAGGTTCTAAGACGGGCGAAGGGATCCCTCATCAGTAGGATAGATGAACTTGCCAGCAAGGGAGAGGGCAAGCAGGCAAAAAGCAAAAGATCCCTTCTTCTAAATCTTTTAAAGTGGGCTGCCACTAGAAAATGTGGCCCAGGTTTAGATTGGGTCTTTCTACCATAAATCATCCAGTCAAGAAAATCCTCGCAGGAGAGCCCAGCTGCTTGGGTTTTCACTGACCCCAGATGAAGTTAAGTTGATGACCAGGATTAGCCTCAGAACAGTCTTCCCTGTATCTTGTCCTTGGTAAGTCCTTTACTGTACTAGACTTCAATTTACTCATTTGTGAAATAGGTTTAGGATACCTTCCTGACAATTATAAAATGAACAAGATGAGTTGACACACCGGAAGAATTCACAACGGTGCCTAGCACGTAACATTTATTGTTATAACTATAACTGTGACATTGGAGGAAACCTAGACTCTTAATTTAAAAATATTTGTCGGAGATTGCTTAGCTGCTCCCAACTATAACACAAACCAGGTCTGAATCTAAAATTTCAGAAGAATTTGAGAGGCATTTAAGAAATATTCCTGTGTAACTGCCAATAAAAGCCTAACATTTAAACTTGCCAAGGCAGATAGGAACTGGAGAGGGGCGTGCCTGGGGCTAGGGAAAGACTCTCCTATCAGACAGAAGCAAATATGGGCTGAAGTGGAACAGAAGCAGTGCTTGCTGAGCCTCACAGCCTGAAGAGACGGACTCTCCCCTGAAATCCACAGAAGTCCAAGTGACCAACACCCAGGACACTTATTATTAATTACTATTAATTATTTCAGCTGCTCGGGTTGGTATTAAGAATTCCTAGACACAGTGTTTTCTTTTTTTAAGTGGGAATTTTTATTAAGATAAAGGGAGTGGGGGAAGGAAAGGGAGACAGAAAGAGAGAGAGTAAGGGAGAAAGAGACAGAGACAAAGAGAGAGACGGGGAGATGAAAAGAGAGAACAGGAAAGATGAAGAAGGACATAGTGCTTCTTTAAAACATTCTCTCTGGTTGTTCCCATAAGCCCCTGGGAGAGGAACAGATTTATCTTCTTTCCTAGTGATTAATGAAAAATTGCCACCAGAACCACAACACCAGTCTGGTGCCTACTGTGTCCCTTCACAAGGTGTTGACCATCTCTCTTTTCCATTTTTAAGGTAAGCTCCTAGTTTAGGGCATCAGTTGTGCTGGTCCACAGCACAAAATACATCCGCATAGTAGTAAAGGGTCAAGGTCTGTGCAGCTTTGGGACGTCAGGAAACAGCACAGGAATCGCTGGTTAGTTCAAGGTTTCTGTGGATAAGGACAAAAATGAGGGAGCAGCTGCCTTGGCCAGCTCCAGCAGGAGGTGCCTGGATCTCATTAGAGTCTATCACTCTGTCCCATCTCTCAGCTGGATTAGAAGTTTAACACAGAGAAAGAATGCACTCACAAGCACGCCTTCCTTGAACCTTCCTAAAATAAACACACACACACACACACACACACACACACAAACACTTCTCTTTTTGGCAGGAAGTCTCTATGTATTTCCAAATAGAAACCTGTAGTGGAAAGCAAAGGGACTGTGTCCAGTGTCGTCTTAGATACAGGCTTTTAAAAAGACTAATGCGTTGAAAAGCGAATATATTGGTGCTATCCATAACCCTGACATTTTGACAAATACCTCAGTGTCTGCCTGTGTGATCAAATTGATTATCTCTATGAGTTTCCTTCAAAGCCAGCCACCTCTGTGGTACCTACCTCATAGCTCTTAAAACCTGGGGCCCAATGCCGGTATGCCATTTGCGTCCCAGAATATGTTGCCATCTTCTCCTGTCGTTATCACCCCCAAAAGACACAAGCAGTTCAAGGGTGCAGAGGCAGCTGCCTTGAGAGTAACAAGGTAAATATGATTAACTTCCTAGTTTTGCTAGGGGAGTTCTTTGGAAGAAATAAGCTCTGTTGGAGGGCGCTCAAGACAATTCATTTCCTTCTCTCTCGAAACTGTCACAGAAGATGCTGTTGCCCTACCTGGTTTTAATCTGTCAGCATTTTGGGACAGACACTGAATGTGTTTGCACATTGTAAGGACTCAAGCATAAAGCCCAGCTGATGTTAGGTCCCCACTGAGGGGACCGAAGAGGGGACGGGTCTCTTCAATCAAGACAGAGCCACTGAAGAAGACAGAGCGAGTTAGGTCCAAATTTGCATGGAAGTCCAAAGAAACTGACTTCGTTCACTCACTAGTCAGATGTATACTGGAATGTGGCTGGGTCTCAGGCCCCATGTTCATCTAGAGAAAGTGACCTCAAAGGTGACAGGTACCCAGAGGACCTTCCCTTGTAGTACTTTTTCTAGTCTTCATCAGGAAGGGTCTATCTGGAGGCAGAAAGCTTGCTTTTAACTTCTCTGAGAAGTAAAGTAAAACTTGGGAGATATTTAGGGGTGAAGATGTGAACAGACCATTGTGGAGAAAGTATGAAAGACACACCTAGCCCATGCCTTAGCCCAGGTCCTGTCTGGAGCATAGCATCCTCCATCTTGTAAGTCTGAGGCAATCCTGCTTACAAAAACTGTCATCTATGTTCTCTTGTCTGCACTGTCACTGACAGGACACAGACAGAGGCCAGCTTTGATCTACAGCCTGCAATGCCACTGACACTCCCCACTCATTCCAAAACACTTTCTGCTTGGTCAGTAGTAGCATGAGCTTTATGAAACCTGTAACTTCCCAGGTCATACCTCTTCCTCTGTATCCAAATCCATGGCATGCAAAGTCACCAGGTTGACCATACTGTGTGTTACATACCTCTCATAAAACTCTGAGCTAAGGACTTTATAAAAATGATGTCAAGATTGACCACTTTTTCTGCTCTCATGAGTTGCCAGGATTGCCCCTGGTTCCCTTCATGCCTGACTCCCACCAGGAGTCCAATTTGCCAGTTATACTGCACTCTGTTGCTCCCTGACATCTCCCTGGATTTTCCTATCACGCTGCTTTCCTTAGCTCCCTTTGAATCTCTGAAAGAGTTCTGAAAACCCCATTCTCCCTTACTTCTGATCTCATTTGAAAACGTGTTTCAGTTAGCTTGTCCCTGTGTTGGTCAGCTTTCTGTTATCAGAATAAAATACCTAGCCAGACTTGGTGGTGCAGGCTACAACCTCAGCAACCCAGGAAGCTGAGGCAGGAGGATTCCAACTCAAGACTGTGGAGTAAAGAGTGAATTCAAGGCCAAATAGAGCAATTTTGTGCATCCCAGTTTAAAAAAAAATGTAAAATGAGAGCAGGAGATTCGGCTCAGTGGTATTGGTCTTGCCTAGTTGGAGATGGAGCTAGGTGGTATCTGTCTCACCTCGTGTATGGAGGGCCTAGGTTCAATCTCCATTACCACAGAAACAAAACCAAATTTACTCTGAGAAAGTTAACTCAAGCCAAGGAAAGAATTTATTTTGCTCACAGTTTTAAGGAATCTCTTCCACTGATCACTTGGCCCCATTGCTGTTGGATCTTTTTGAGGAAAAAGCAGTATGGCTAGAGTATGTAGCGGAGTAGGGAGCTCACCTCAGGAAAGCCAAGAAACAAAGAAAGAGACCAGAGTCTCCCAATGCCCTTGAGGCACATACCTCCAGCTATTACACACCACCTACAGACAACACCAAACTGAGGACCAAGCTGCTGTGGGTGATTTGTATTTTACTCTGTTGTTGTATTTGGTGTAATAAAAAGCTGAACAGCCAATAGCTAGGCAGGAGAGGACAGGCAGGATCTCTTGGAAGAGAAAGGAAGAAGGAAAGGAATCTACACATGCAGAGTTGCCAGTCAGACTGGAATGGACAATGTTAAAATGAGGCAATGAGCCTCATGAAAGTATGTAGATTAAACATGTGAGTTAATTTAAGTACTAAGGACTAAGTGGGAAACAAGCCTAAGCTAAAAACCAAGCTTTCCTAACTAATAATAATCCTCCATGTCTTTATTTTTAAGTTCAGCGGCCCAGAGGAAAACTCGACTACACTAAGCCTTTAACCTACAGGTCTTAAGGGATGTTGTATATCTAATCTGTATCTTTGGCAGATATATTTAGGGTGTGACCCCCTCCACACATGGCGCTCCTTATTCCTGTGAACCACTCTGAAGGCACAGAGCTCATTGCTCCTTCAAACCTCCTGTGGACCTTTTGTTTACACCTGACAATCTGAGACAGGTGTGTGTGTGTGTGTGTGTGTGTGTGTGTGTGTGTGGTGTGAGAGAGAGAGAGAGAAAGAGAGAGACAGACAGACAGACAGAGACAGAGAAAGCGTGCTCTGTACTGTGCAGGAGATGTGTGATAGTATCTACTTTCCTGTGACACAGCACATTGCCTGGAATATTATGCTTTTTGAAGAAGTTTTTACAAAATGAAGAAACAAGCATATAATCCTGAAACAATAAAAATTTAAATAATAACATTTATTGAAGTCTTCCTTACTTCTTTAACAGGAACTGGCCTATAAGATTGGCATGAACGCTGCTCAGCTGACAGTTTTATTTCTGGGAGTTTTCTTCTCATGGGCTTTGCTCCCATCCTTGCCCGTGCAGCTTCTGTATCCTAGCTCTAATGCTCTCAATTTGCTTACCATATTTCAGTATCTCTTCACATAGTTTAGACATTGTACTATGTTCATTATTGTTATTTTTTGTTTTTTGTATAAACCAAGATTTATGTTTATTTTATTATCTGAATGCTTGCTTACATGTATGCATGAGTGTCATGTGTGTGCAGGATGTCAGATGAGGGTGTCAGATGCTCTAGAATGGACATTACAGACAGTTGTAAACCCATTGCGGATGCTGGGAGCTGAACTCAGATCCTCTGGAAGAGCAGCAAGTATTCCTTACTACTCAGCCATCCTTCCAGGGCCCTGCACACTTGCTCTTAAGTAATCCGAATAAACATATGACTGGCAGAAAGGTGTCTGCTTATTGTGTAATCCACTGCTTTCTATTGCTTATTGTCTCTGTGTGTTTCAATAATATAAAACCACAGGCAAGGCCGAGTCAAAGGAAAATAAACTTTCTTCTTACAGCTCTGAACATGGAGAGCCTTGAGGCTAAGAGTTTCACACCTAGCAAGGGCATCCCACAGAAGGTGGCAGGAGGGAAAGCGAGGGAGATATCGCAGGAGGACCTAACCCATTTTTATAAGACTACTCTCATGATAATTAACACACTGCCACTATAACAACCTTTAACATTTCTCATTAGGGATCTCCTCCCGGTACTCTTTCGTTGGCTATTACGTTCCTTGTAAGTAAGCTCTTGGAAACAACTTGGACCACAATAATGATATCCCTCAAATTTCTCTAGTCTCAAATATTACTGACCTGGAAAGAGGCCTCCGGGAGTTAGGTTCAGCAGTATTAGAACATATGCTAAATGCCATTCATGGTAACAGTGTAGTAGTTAGGGGTCATTTGCCCAGATGAGACCATTGATGATATTGAAACACTGATATCTAGATGGTTTCAGCATCTCTGCAGAAAGAGAGCTAACATGCAGGACACAAAGAAGTCAAAAAAAAACCTCAGAGGCACTCCAAGTGGCTGCTCTTTTTGCTGTCTCTCTGAGATGAGGTGTAAGTAGTCAGCCTTCTGTCTGCTGCAGAGACCAAGTTAAACTTTGCATCAGTAACTGAAGAAGTGCCACGTGCGTGGCTCAAATCTTACCTAAAATCTTCCTCTCTGCACTTACTGACATTTAGAAGCCAAACCCCATTACCTTAAAATTGGCTAAATAAGGTCTCTCCAGTTAATTCTGCCTATAAAACAATTTTCCCGTTCAAGAATACTGGACACCCGACTCTGTCTCTCATAATAAAGAGGCCATTAATTCTCTGCTACTGCTCATTATTCTTATTAACTATTTGCAGACTTTTTGCTGGAGGCAAAATGTATCTATTAGAGCCAGCAAATAAGGATAGCGAACATGCTGAGGCCAGCGTCCTCACCCAGGAACTCAGCAAAGCCGGCGACGTTGGGCTTCACCAGCTGGACACTGCATCTGTGCTGTCACGAGCCCAAGAAGGAAGGTGGAAAGGCAGGCTGTTCGAGAGGCAGGGTCTCTGTTCTCACGCTTGCTTATTCAGAGGCCCTGTCTTGAATATACAGCAAAATGAGAATTTTTAAGAGTAAAAGCTAGCCATTGACATTAATATATATACATATATATATGCTATATTTGTCAGAAAAAATAGTTTCTGTAGGAGGCAGGAAGAAGAGAGGAGACATGTTCTCACTTTGGGGTTTTCTAGAAAATGTGAGAGCATGTGAGTGTAAAGAATGAATGGTTCCTGTGCAATTAATTCACTTAGATTTTACCAATTTTCTATAAAAAACAAACTCCATAAAGTGAAATGTACTTTACATAACATAAATGTTGCTCATTTCAAACGCAAAAGGCAGTCCCTGAAGAGACTGTTCCACAGTTAAGAGTACATGCTCCTTTTGTAGAGGATTGGAGTTTGGTTCTCAACAAGCCCGTAGGGCTGTTCACAATGACCTTCAATTCCAGCTGCAGAGGATCCAAAGCCCTCTGTGGCCTCCCTAGGCACCCAAACATGTGTGCACATACAGCCATGCAGATACACACATAAACACATGAATACTAATAGTTTAAAAAGGAATCTTTAAAATAGAAATATAGTAAGTTTTACAAGACTTGCCAAATGGAGGAGGTATCATCAGTCATTTCCAAAGCACTGTCGCCTGTCAAGAAGATCCAGCTATCTAATTCACACTCCTGTCACCTGCTCCAAGTAACCATTAATTAACCTCTCCTCACTTACCATGCAATGTCCCTTGACTTGATTCCTCTTTCATACACTCCAAGGGTTGAGGTTCAACTGTGTCATAAATTCCATCAGTTCCAGCCTTTCTATTACTGAATAAAATGAACGTAACTGGAATAGATATGAATGATTAACTCTTTCTTTACCAGTTGCTAAAGCAATTAAGTCATTTCAAGTTTCACTTATCACCAGTAACTCTGTCTTGGACAACTATGAACAATCCCATGCAGGTCATTCTGTGGTTATGTTCGCTTTTGTGGGGTATATTTCCAGAGGTAGACTTGCTAGAGTGTGCTGTACTTTATTTTTCACTTTTTAAGAAATTCAGACTAGTTATCCCAAGTGGTTATATTGTGTTGCATCCCCACTCAATATATGAGGGTTCCTATTTCTCTATCTTTGTCAACATCTGTCTTATAATAGCAAGTCTAGTAGATATGAAGTGATGTTTTATCATGGCTTTAATTTACATTTCTCTGATGAATAATATTTTGAGCATCTTTTCACGTGCTTCTTCACCATTCAGGGACTCTTTGAAGCAATATCTGTTCTTAATCTCTGCATCGTTCTAAAAATTGAGTTGCATCTCTCTCAGTAACCACGGTGCAAGTACTCTTTGTAAACTCTTGAAGCAGTCCTTTATCAGATCCGTGCTTTGCAAATACTTTTCTCCTAACCTATTGCTTATCTTTTGATTGACTCAATATATTTGTTTGCAATGCAAAGTTTCATCTTGGATGGATCCCAATTTATCATTGTTTTTACTTCCAACGTCCTATAAAGAAAACATTTTTAGCACAAATCTTGAGGATTTTTTCTGTTTTTTCTTTTACTGAAGATAGATTCTTTTCAAATCCAGTATAGCTGACCATAGTTTCCACTCCCTCCTCTCCTCTCAGTTCCTCTCCACCTAAATACACATTTCTGCCTGATCTACTTCTTTGCTGTCATTACTAGAAAGGAACAGGCTTTTGTTTTGTTTTGTTTTCCCTATGGAATCTCTGTAAATAATTGTGTTGGGATTTCGAGGAGGATTGTGCTAAATCTGCGGATTGTTTTTGGTAAGATGGCCATTTTTACTGTTAATCCTACCAAAGGATGAGCATGGGAGTTCTTTTCATTTTCTGAAATATTTTTAATTTCTTTCTTGAAAACTTGAAGCTTTTATACAAGTTCCTTCAACCAATTGGTTAGGATTATCCCAAAGTATTTTATATTATTTGAGGTAAAGGGTGTTGTTTCCCTGATTACTTTCTCGGTTCACTTGTTATTTAGTTTAGTTATTATATAGTAGGACTACTGAATTTTGTCTTTTGTTAATCTTGTACTCAGCAACTTTTCTGAAAGTGTTTATGAGCTGGAGGGTTTCCTGGTGGAATCTCAGGGTCGCTTACGTATACTATCCTATCATCAGCTTCTCAGCATACTTTGACCTCTGCCTTCCCAATTTGTAGCCCTTGATCTCCTTCAGTTAACTTAATGCTCTAGCTAAAACTTCAAGTGCTATATTGAATACATACAGAGAGAGTGAACAACCTTGTCTGGTTCTTAATTTTAGTAGAATTGTTTTGAGTTTCTCTACATTTAATTTGATGTTGGCTATACGCTTGCTGCATGTTGCCTTTATTATGTTTAGATATGTTCCTTGTATCTTAATTTCCTCAGGACTTTTTATCATAAAGGGGTACTGGATTTTTGTTAAGGGCCTTTTCTGCCTCTAATAAGATCATCATGTGACTTTTTTCTTTCAGTTTACTTATATGGTAGATTATATTTACTGATTATTTTGCATATTGAACCATCCCTCCATTTCTAGGATAAAACCTACTTGACCATGGGCGATGATCTTTGGATGTGTTCTTTGATTTAGTTGAAAATATTTTATTCTGTATTTTTTCTTTTTTTTTTCAAAAGGGAAATTTGTCTGTAATTCTCTTTCTTTGTTGAGTTTTTATGTAGTTTTGGTATTAGGGTAACTGTGGTCTCATAAAAAGAATTGGATAATGTTCCTTCTGTTTCTATTTTGTGGAATAATTTGAAGAGTATTTCTTTGAAAGTCTGGTAGAAGTTTGTGCTAAAACCTCCAGGCCTTTGGTTGCTTTTTTTTTTTTTGGAGTGGGGAGGGCAGGAAGCAGGTCTTTTAATGACTGGTTCTCTTTCACTAGGGATTATAGGTCTATTTAAATTGTTTATGGTCTTGTTTCAACTTCTATAAGTGGTACCTATCGAGAAAATTATCCATTTTTTAAGATTTTCCAATTTGGTGGCATATAGATTTTTAAAGTATGTCCTTTTGATTAGTTGTATTTCCCTGTTGTTTATTTTTATGTCACCCTTTTCATTTCTGATTTTACTAATTTAGATATTCTCTCTCTGCTTTCTAGTTGGTTTGGATAAGGTTTTGTTTATCTTGTTAATTTTTTTCTTAAAAAATCAACTATTTCTTTCATGGATTCTTTGTATTGCTTTTTTGTTTCTATTTTATTTATTTTGGCCCTCAGTTTGATTATTTCGTGCTGTCTACTCCTCTTAGGTGTGATTACTTCATTTTGTTCCAGAGTTCTCAACAGAGTTGCTGTTGAGGTGCTAGTATGAGATCTTTCCTTTTTTGTGTTTTTTATGGAAGTACTAGGTGCCATGAGTTTGCCTTTCAGCACCACTTTCATTGTGTTCCATGAATCTGGATATCTTGCTTATCCATTTTCAGTGAATTTTAGAAAGCATTTCAGTTCTTTCTATTTCTGTCTTGACATGTTTTTCATTGAGTACAGTTGTTGGGTTTCCATGAGTTTGTAAATTTTCTGTTGTTTCTGTTGGTGATATTCAACTTTAATCTGTGGTGGTCTGATAAGATGCCTAGAATTATTTTATTTTTTCTTTTATCTGTAGAGTCTTGCTTAATGTCTGAGAATATGGCCAATTTTGGAGAAACCTCCATGAGGTACAGAGTAGAAGGTATATTTTGTTTTGGGGTGAAATGTTTTGTTTTCTGTTAGGTCCATTTGGTTTGTATCATCTTTTAGCTCCAGCATTTCTCTGTTTAATTTTTGTCTGGATCTGCTCATTGGTGAGAGTGGAGTATTGAAGTCTCCCACTATTGGTGTGTGAGGGTCAATATGTGATTTGAACTGTAGTAGTGTTTCTTTTACAAACGTGGGTATCTCCGTGATTGGGGCATAGATGTAAAGAATTGAAATGTCATCTTGGTAGATTTTTCCTTTAGTAAGTATGTAGTATAGAGTCCTTCCCCATCTTCTTCGATTAGTTTTGGTTTGAAGTCTATGTTACTAGGTATTAAAATAGATATAGCAACTTGCTTCTTAGGTTCACTTCTTTGGAATATTTTTTCTTTTTCACTTTGTCACCCTGAGGTAATATCTATCCTTGAAGTTGAAGTATGTTTTTTTTGGATATAGCAGAAGGATGAATCCTGTTTATGCATCCATTTTGTAGTCTTTATCTTTTTATTGAGTAATTGAGACCAGTGGTGCTGAGAAGGATCAATGATCAATGATTACTGATTACTGTTTGGGTGGTGTGCATGCATGTGTGTGTGTGTGTGTGTGTGTGTGTGTGTGTGTGTGTGTGTGTGTGCTTTCCTCCTTTAGATATTATTGGTCGAAGATCACTTATTTCCTATATTTTTAAACCTCATGTTGGAATTTTCCTTCTGTAGGGATGGACTTGTAGGTAGATATTGTTTAAATTTATCTTTATCATGAACTATTTTATTTTATTAATCTATGGTGATTGAAAGCTTTGCTAGATATTATAGTATGGGCTGGCATCTGGATCTCTTAGAGTCTGCAGTACATCTGTCCAGGCACTTCTGTCTTTTCCATTGAAAAGTCAGGTATTATTCTAATCGATCTGCCTTTATATGTTACTTGGTCTTTTCCCCTGGTAGCTTCTAATATTACTTCTTTGTTCTGTATGTTTAGTGTTTTTATTATTATGTGTTGAGGGGACTTTCTTTTCTGATCTAAACTATTTGGTGTTTTTGAATGCTTCTTGTACCTTTATAGGCATCTCCTTCTTTAATTAGAAAAATTTTCTTGTATGATTGTGTTGAAAATATTTTCTGGGTCTTAGAGCTGGCTTTCTTCTCCTTCCTATATACCAATTAATTTTAGGTTTGGTCTTTTCATAGTGTCTTAGATTTCCTGGATGTTATGTGTCAGAAGTTTTTTATATTTAACATTTTTTGACCAATGCATGCATTTATTCTTTTTCTATCATATCTTCAAAGTCTGAGATTCTGTTTTCCATCTCTTATATTCTTCTTGTGAAGCTTGCTTCTGAAGTACATCTTCTATTTCCTACATTTTTTATTTCCAGAATGCTCTCAGTTTGTGTTTTCTTTATTGATTAATTTCCAATTCCAGGTCTTGAAGAGTTTTGTTTATTTGCTTACACTCTTTGTTTTCTCCTGAATTTCTTTAAGGGATTCATTCATTTCCTCTTTTAAGGATCTCTATCATATTCATAAAGGCTGTTTGAAGGTCTTTAACTTGTGCCTCAGCTATTTTTAAATACACAAGGACTGCTGTGGTTGGTTAGCTGGGTAGTGGTGGAGACGTGTTGCTCTGGTGGTTGTTTATGCTGGGGTCTCAGCATCTGGAGTTGGGATGATTATAATTCTACAAACTGATTTCTGGATTTGTCCTTGTTGGATGGGCATTTTGTTTCTTGATTTTTGTTTCCTCTCTGGAATTCCTGAGAGTGTGATGGCTGTATGTTGCCTGGTTCCTTGGTCTGAACGGCTGGTATGTTCTTAAAGAATGTCTGCTGGCATTGGAAACTGAGTAACTGTGGTGAGTTGGAGAAAGAAAGGTTGAAGGAGAATGTCTTTGTCACCTCTTGGGGATGGAGTCAAAGAGGAAAGGGAGACCACATCAGGTTTCCATCTACAGAGCTGGGAGTGAGACTGGGGGTATTGGATCTCAGGAGCACTAGGAGAGGTGTGGGTCAGTCTTCAGCCTACTTGTTGCCCTGGTAGGGGAAACTCTTCGGTTAACAGGGGGTGCCTGTTATGTTGGGGTTAATATGCAATGACTAGTGGAGGGGATGTTATTTAGCAGGGCATAGTCTGTGGGATCCACAGGAGTTAGGGGACTGCAGCTGGTCTTCAAGTGCAGCACGGGAGATGAGAGTGCTGGATTGGATCTGGAGGAGCAGAAAGACAGAAGAAGCTCTGTGGGTAGCCTACCTGGTTTTCTGGCCGGAGTGGCCTGTGGTTTAGCACAGCTTCCAAGATCATCTCTTAATAGCACTCATGAAATTTGTTTTATCTCATAAGTTTATTATCATATTAAGTTAACTTTTGTGGATGCTGTGAGATGAAGGCTCGGGTTCATCTGTTCCATGTCACTTTGTAGCTGATCTAGCACCATTTGATGAAGACATTAGAGCTCCACCAGTGAATTAATTCCCCTGACATTTTGTAATCTACGGACTGTAAAGACCAAGACTAATGTCTGTATTCTAAATGTAGCATTTGCAACAAACTAATAACTTAAATATCACTATGCTGTGTTTCCAAACAAGGAGTTAAGAAGCAGGAAAGTTTGGTATGCCTGTCTAGCTCAGTGATTTTAGACAACAATGATATTCAGTGTGTTTCAGTCATTGCAGCATTTCCGTGGTAGGATATTCACACCCTTTTGTGTATAATCTTTCTTGTCAGGAACACTAAAGTATCCAAACTATTGTTATAAAATGTTATACTATTTTATAAAAATTGTAGGGGGCTATTGTTTTGGAGTAAGCACCAATTATGTTATATAGTTCCATCTGTCTTTATCCTTAAAGTGAAAATGTAACCTGGAGCAATCTTTAAAAGTGGGAAATAAGGGTGAGTACTTAAGGCAGTAAGATGCCATGTCTGTTTAGCAAACTAAGAGTGGAAGGTTCTCTCCTGGGGGTGTGTGACTTCCCCAGCCACAGGCTCTTGGCCAGGTATCAATACCAGGCATGATGAGTTCCCTCCTCTGGAGGAGTCTGAAACCCAATAAAAACATCTGTTTGCTACTCCCCTAACAGTCATCCTACCATTGCACAAATGGATGCAAGGTGCCTAGCTGGTTGTCATTTATGCACCTCTTCATCTTCATCAGAGAAATGTCCTGTCGCAATGAGTGGAATGACTGTAGATACAGCGGCTCACATGACTGTAGAGTGTTCAGTCCCAGATGGGACATCTACATTAGGCCCTTGAATTTGCCCAGGGTACCCTGCAGAAGAGGGGATGGAAACATTGTGAGAGCTTGTAGTTGAGAGGGACATCTGTGCCGGAGTGTCCTCTGGCAATGACAGTGCTGTTTTACTCATAAACTCACAGCAGCTTTCTGTCTACCCAAGACCTCACAAGATCAACTTAGCCAATAACCCGCATGGGTTGGGGAGGGGCTTTCAAAGTTCTGCTGCTCCTAAATCCTATTGGGGTTGATGGCTGCTGGGGCGAAGAGAGTCAGTTTCCTTTTGGGGTGTGGCAGCTGGTAGATTACCCATGTTCCATCTGGTAAATGATTCTGCACCCATGCCCACACAGACCGCACCAAGTGGATTCAGTTTGTTTTTGTTTTTTTTTTTTTAAAGTGGATATAAAGTTGAAAGGTAGGTATGTATCAGGCATCTATTAAATGTTAGAGGATGGCAGGTGGGGGATATGACCAAAATTCATTGTATACATGTATGATTTACTTAAGGATTAAGTAAAGCAAATACAATTTAAATAAATAGATAATAAATCCTAAAAGCTACTTATTAAAAGAAAGCATAGAAATGTCCAACAAATATATGAAAAAATGTTCCAAAATCTAGTCACCATTGTGAATCAAAACCAAAAGAAGTTATTAGTCAATTTTAGTAATGACTATTATAAAAAAGGACCAATGTGACCAATGTGGACAATGATGTAGACACAGTGATGTGGAAACAGTATACTGCTTCTTCAAAAAGGTAAACATAGAATTACCACATGATTCAGCAATCTTACTAACAAGTATGTATCCAAAATAAACAAAATTAGCATGTTAAAGAGACATCTGTGTTCGCCTTGTTCAAGGCATCAATACTCACAATAGTCACAAATGGAAACATTTCCAGTACCAACTGAAGAGCAGATGAGAAATTAACTGCATGTATACAAGGGAATGGTCATCAGCCATAAAACGAAGGAGAATCCTATTGTTTCAAACAATGTGGATCTAGAGCTCTTTGTGTCAAGTGAAACAAGCCAGAGACAGAATGACAAGAACTGTAATAGCTCATCTATGTGAAGTCGAGCATGTTGATCTCATGGAAGTTGAGAGTAGAGATGTGGTTACCGGAGGCTGAGGAAGGGGAAAGTTGGTTCTGAGTTACAATAAAGTAATAATAAAAAAAATTTGGTGCACTAGATAAGCTGTAATTATGTTTCAACATCCTTCCTTTGTATTGTTTGAGAAATTTGTACATGCATATAATTTATTTTGATCAAATTTACTCCCATTTTTCTCCCCTCTAAGTCTTCCCCTATTCCACATAACTGCTCTTCTCTTCCAACTTCATGTGTTGCTTTTGTAATCCCCAAGTCTATTTAGTGCTGCCAACTCACCCACCTTTCCTTAGCACCCATTAGTTGCCAATTGTTTCTCAGCAAAGATATGAGACTCCATACCGGAAATCTGATTGCCTTGCTTTTATGCAGGTTTGTGCATTCAGCCACAGCTGCCATGAGTTAATGCATGCAATGGTACTGTCATGTCTGGCATGTACTGTTTTGCTGCAAATATCACTACCTCTGGCTTCTGGTTGCCCCTCTTCTGTGATGATCCCTGAACCTTTGAGGAAGGAGTGTGTCAATCAAATTTCACAAATTTAACAGTTACCTTTGTATTAATCATTATCTATTGCAAAAAGAAGCTTCTTTGATAAGGGTTGAAACATTGTTCTAATATAATGGTATAAGATAAAACTTACACATTTTTTTAATCTTATGGTCACATTTTAATACTATGTCCATTAAAGCAAATACTAGTAATAAGACTTCTCTAAGGCCTATGACCTTGGTACAAGGCACAAATTCAAATTCCTTCTTTTGGATTTTAAATACAATCGTAAATTGCTTTGTTCGTCCAATAACATTCCAGTCATTGTTGGTACAATGAGTGTATTTGCTAGCCAGTCATTATTATTGCTCTCACGGGTCACAGCTGGTTAAGTTTGCTTACTACATTTCTACCATTATGGTGTGCAAAGAACCTTTCAGCACTTCCAAATCTAGCCAGTAGGAATGAAGCTTCATTTGGAATTTCATTATAAAACAATGGTTTAAACTTCATTTAAATAATACATAAACATATTTATGTATCCAAACTTCACATCACACTAAAAGCATTACAGTTACATTCTTGAGTGCTAGTGAAAAAAGTAAATATTATTTTAAAACCTCCTCACAACAATCAGTTATTTTCGATTCTTATGCCTCCCTGACAGAAATGACTCAATTTTTGTCTTTGCCTGTGCTTTTCCAAATACTTCTGTCTATAAACCACTCCTCTGTTCAACTCATTAGAACAGTTGCCTCATTTGTGGAGTGAAGTATTCTCCAGTGATGAATTGAAAATAAAGTGCATTGTTATTCAACTAAGTCATTTTTTCTGTGACAGTATAGATCAAGCATTCAAGAATTTGGGGTGTATGTTTGGTGATAGTTTTATCACTGAAAAGGATGTCCTTTAGCCTTTACTCTTAGGAAGGATGGTATAAACATACCAGTCCCCCATCCCTTCTTTTAGTCATTATTAACTCTGTTATAAATAATAATTTATTTATATTATAATAAATGTATTTGTAATAAATGGGTTCTTTGCTCATTTATTCACACAATAAATCATTATTGAGTTTCTGCTCTTGTCAACAGGTATTTATGATTTGCTCTCAGGTTTGTCTCAAGATGATCTTCCTATTATCTGCCACTCCCCATCTTCTGGCAGGTATCAGTTTGACCACATGTTCCCAATTACCTTTTCCCTTGCTCCTTCCTCCCTACTTCAGCAGAACAAGGCTCAGAAGTCACAAAGACTCCCGATTTGAAATCAACAAGAACTATAAAATAAGCAGCAGGCCCGAGGCAAAAACCTGTTTCCAATAGTGAAGTCTGTCTTGATTTGTTACTTCACATCTGTTCTCCTCCTCGCCTGGCTCGATTTCTTTTGTCCCCGAGAGTTCTTCGTTCCTGGATATTGTCTTTGTGTTAACTACCTGCTTTGTTCTGCTTTGTTTAGTTTTGTTTGTTGGTTTGTTTTAAACTTTTCCATCTACTCGTGTATGTGTGTGTGTGTATGTGTGTGTGTGTGTGTGTGTGTGTGTGTGTGACATTTCTACTGACCTTTTATTTTGACCCTTTCCCTTATCTTGATTTCATTAGATTTGGTATATTTCTTTTAAGACTTGAGTGCTGTATAAATATTTAATTCAGTCCAAATCCTCAAACATTTGGCTAGGACCAAAAACTGTCTTGTTCTCCAGAACCTGTTTTTGACATGTCATCTGTTTCCACTGATTTTCCCATAAGTACAGTGATGGCCAGTTTTTCACAACTATAGCAAATGCCTGGCCATCAGTAAAGAAAAGGGTTTTGGCTCACAGATTTTAACTTTCATTCCATGATTACTTGGCCCTAGGAAAGGACATAACCCCGAAGTCATGGTGATAAAGTAAAAGTCTAGACTCTAGTGACCCCTTTGCAGGCATGTTCCCAAGGAAACTGGGAATCAACCTACCTCAGGATCCAGCAATACCACTCTTGGGAATGTACCCGAGAGATGCCCAGCCATACTGGTGAGCATGATTTCACTCCTGACTTTGGACCAGTAAGAAAATGGCAGAACATAGGAATAAAAAGTGGCTGCATGTAGATGAGACCAAACACTGAAGGAGGAATCATCAGGCAGTAAGCTATTCCAGAGGGTCAGTATTCATCCTCTATCAACTACTTATTCTCCCACAGACTCCAGTCCTCCATGGTCCTACAGCATTTTCAAAATCACTGGTCTAAGCCTCCAGGACATGAAACTTTGAGTGTTATATTTCAAACCAATTCCAAACCACAGCAATCGGTTAGTGACTATTAATGGTGTGGGATCTGGGATAACACTGAAATTAAAGAAGTCAGACCATAAAACTTAAAATAGCTCCTGACATACATTATCAATAAATTTAAGCTCTTCTTATTCTATACTGATATTTACTATCACAATCCCATCATTTCGCCTTGTTGGTGTACCAAGGAGTTCCAAAATATCCCAGAAGGGAGTGTAATAAAGGTTTATTTATTAGGGGATAAACTCACAGAAATAGTAGCAATTAGCAGTCCTTTGCATGTGCTGGGAACTGGAATGGAATCTAACAGCCAAGAGGCCTACAGCTGCTTTTCTTCTGCATTGATAGTACATGTGACCATGCCCAAAGTGGGTCCGTATCTTAAAGGCTGTTGACTGAAGCACTTCCAACAGCACCTTCCCCTTTTGTCTAAATAAAAGAGTTCTAAGCCTAATATAAAACTATATACAATAAGAACAAATATCAAGTATTGTACAGGGAAAAGAAGAGGCAAAGACATACATAAAATTAGAATTACAACCAGCATAAACAACATCAAAGAAGAAACGTATGCTAAATATTTCAATAACTATCCTACCCTAAGGAGTTTGTCTTATATTAAGAATGACTTGGCTAAGTCATGAGAGCTAAGTAACTATGCCTATATAGTCTTCAACCCCATCAAAGACCTGAAAAGGGAAATAATATTGCTTGAGTAAACAGGAAGTTCAATCAAGCCACTAACAAAAGGTGCAATAAATGACAGAAACAACTGGCTACCTGGGAAATCACCCGAACTCTCATTTGCAACATTGGGGCAACCTATTTCAGCTAGGGCGCAGAGTACCTGACAGACCATTTTCAGAGGTAGGAAAATTTGAAAAACCATCTTACCCTGTCTTGGCAAGGTTTGGAGGTCTCTTTGCTTGTATCCTGCTTGTCCAGTCTGGACACCATGCATTTTGTCAGAAGTCAAGGCAGGGGCAGTTCTTTGCCGAAAGTCCAGTTTTAACAAGAAGAAAACAAGCTCCAGGTGGAGTGTCTTCAGTGTCCAACATTCTCTCGGGAATAGATCGGTACTGCCAGGAGTAATCACGTCTCACATCAACAGAATCCTAAGTTATTTAAATGCCACATTCTACAGATCTTTTGAAGTGTTTTAAGCACAACTATCTATGTGGAATCCAATCTCTCTGCATCTAAAGAACCTGATGAGTCTAGCTATAACTATGACAAACATGGATGAACATTTTGCTGTAATTTGTAATACCTATATAGCTTAGAGACTAAGGTTTCATATTAAAAAATAAACAGTCTTTAAACAATGTGCAGCAATTGAGGCCAATTGCCTCAAATGTAAACAATATATAAGTATCATAATCAGAGGTAGAAATGTATAGTGATAAATACATCCTAAAATTGCATCAATATACAAAATACCTTAAGGAGTGGTAGAAACATGCATGCATACAATATGACAAATTAACTTTGCTTGGTGTACAAATATTGTAAACAGAAATATGATCATATTCAATATAACAAATATAATTTGAATTTGTATCAATATACAAGAATCTATACCAATGTAAATTGTCTATAAAT
>JAQHUG010000062.1:2025189-2043293 GCA_028555095.1 Dicrostonyx torquatus
ATACATGCAGAAGAGATAGGTAGGTCCCTGTGCGTTTTGTTGGTTTTACTGTCAAATGGCCTCTGTCTCTCTGTTCTCACTTATGCTACCAATGATTATCAGAACATGTCCTGCCTTGTCCCATTGTCTTGGTAACTTGTTGTTTTGCTTTATGTCTTCAGTATCCGTTTTCCAGCCATCCTTCCTGTCTTACTTAGGGTTTCTATTATTACCTTCACAGCTCTAATGAAGGAAAGCATTTAATTAGGGCTGGCTTACAGTTTCAGAGGGTTAGTTCATTGTCATCATTGTGGGAAGCACTGTGACATGCAGGCAGATGTGGCACTGTAGAAGGAGTTGAGAGTTCTATATCTTGATTTGCAGGCGTCAGACAGAGACTGTATGTCACACTGAGCACAGCTTGAGCATATAAGATGTCAAAGTCTGTCTCCGCAGTGGCATGCACTCTCCAAAAAAGCCACATCTCCTAATAATGCCAATCCCTATTGACCAAGCATTTAAATATATGAGTCTATAGGGGCCATACCTATTCAAACCACCATACAGTCCTACCTCCCTAAGATGGTTCAGGTGCCTCTCAGTATGCTCCCACAGCACTTATATTCCTTTATCAAGGAATTTATCATATTCTCTATAACTGTCTAAATATCTGCATTTGTCCTTCACTGGGTATCATGTCCTCCAAGCCAGAAACTTGCCTTTTACTGTTCTCAGTTGAGAGCAGTGACATTTCAAATGTTCTAGCACAATGCTGAGCATATACCAAGCTTCTAAGAATTCTGTTTCACGTTTCTAAATAGCTGACAGTAGTCTACAATGGTAACCTAGGAAAATGCAACCGACACATCAAAACTTAAGAATATTCATTACCAGGATTAGAAATAGAGATAGTATCTGATGTAACCCTGCATTCCATGAAGAAAATATCTTTCATGTGACATACAGAAAAGGAAGGGCAAGAATGGACTGATTAATGCAAGAAAAGGTAGACAGAAGAAGGTTCCAGAGTGATTCATATTCTCTCATTGGTCGTATAGAGCAAGTCATAAATAGAGTACAATATTAAACACAGAAAAGGAAAGAAGAATGTAGGGGAAGACATGAACCACTGCAAGACTGCCTCCTCCTTTTGACTCACCAGATAGTAAGATTGCCACCTACTACAGACTCCATAGACAAGTTCCTAGCACTCTCCTCGTGTGCCTCATTTATCTGTCACTTTTGTTTACTCTGATCTCTATACTTTACTAATTCGACTTGACATAATCAGGACATGACCATGAGAAACAAGATGACATCTTTTAAATATTTTATTTAATAAGAAAGTACTGGGTATAGATTTTTGTTATTTTTTATTAGGAAAAAGTCTGTGACTATCTACCATCACTCACAGGGTTAGCATGAATTTATAATACATTTCTGCAAGATGTGTACAGTATCTACACTTTAACTAATGGAAATTGCCTTAGAATTACATTCATTTTTAATGAGTTGTAATGAACTTTTCTTTTCCACTGCTCCCCATCAGAAAGTAGCCCTTTAAGCTCCTTGCAATCTAAGACAAACATGCCCACTATGACAACTCATAATGGTACTTGTTCAGCCAAACACATTCTGGGTTTCCTATAGCCTCGTCTATGTGACATATTCCTGTTCAACATGTGTGTCCTTGGTGTTTTGTTCTCCTTTAATATGAGGAACAAAATGAAAAAACTTTAAAAATCTACTTCTTTGATAGAAAACTAAGTATATATATATATATATATATATATATATATATATATATGGGGGGTCTGCTATTTTTATGAAGCTCGGAGCTCAGTGAGGATAAAAAGAGAGAGAAGTACTCTATTGATAGTTCTTATATACTTCATCTCTTCCCAGAGACAGAAATTTTACGAAAACTAAAGAAAAATTCTCGATATGCCTTCTGGAGTACTTTAAAGGCAATCGTTGGAAACACAAGGATTTCTTCCAATGGCATCGTCTATCACGACCCACTTCAGATCAGTTGTTCTCAGTCACCAAAGGAGAGACTGTCTGTCTTGTTTATATGCTGAAATAGCCTTCTTCCTTCTAGAGAAATGTTGAGTTTCTACCTTGGCATAAGAGAAGTGCCTAATGGATTAAGCAAACTACCTGTACTCAGAATATTAACAAGAATAGTCCATTCTTAATTTCAACTGTTAAAGAGAAATTGTTTGGGAGGTACTACTTTTAAATACGCACGTGAATTATAGACTGCAACCATCTATGAATGATAAAGCACATAAGGACAACACAAGTCATTATGTTGCTTATTACAGCCCCTCACAGCCAGGAGGCTTCTGTAAATGACTATGCGGTCAGCAGGGAGTAATGCCCATGCCACCTCAAGTATGGCCAAAATTGCCTAACCGATGACCAATGACTGATCGGAGTTCTATAAATATCATTAAACCCTGACATGGAACATGGCTCACTTTACCTCTTGTGAAAATGAGTTCACTTGCTTTCTTAGTTTCTTCTCTTATTGCTGTGATAAAATAACCCAACAAAAGCCACTCTTGGAAGCAAGGATTTATTTTAGTTCACAGTTGAAGGTATCACCATGGTGGAGATACCAAGGTTTCTAGAACTAGAAACAGCTGGTTACATCATCTACAGTCAGAAAGTAGGAAAAAAGAGATGAGTTCATCCTGATGCTCATTTGGTTTTCTCTTTTTTAGACCATGTAGGATCCCCTGTCCAGGGAATAGTTTCACTCACAATGAGTGGGTCTTCACACCACAATTAACACAACCAACATAATCCTCCAGAAACAGAGGCCCATATAGTGGGTGACTGTAGCTTCTGTCACCCTGGCTACACTAACAAACACACTTCCTCTTTAGTGCTGATGGTGGGCTGAACTCCATTCTCCTTCAGGGTGCTATGTGCAAAGCAGCAGAGAGGATTTTTTCTCTATGTTCAGGAGCCAGTTGCAAAATTTTAATTTTTTTGCCTATCATTCCAGTCTATAAATATAGAGCCCAGCCATCTGTTGATTCTTCACATGTTCAGGTAGCATAAGGAGAAGTGAGATTTAACTAGGGACTGGAGTCCTGTGGAGCTCCTTGACTTTCTTTTTAATTGCCCCTGGGGCCAAGAAATAAAGTTTCTAAGCCTGAAAATAACCAGAAGCCCTATATCCTCTCCATGGATCTATGTCCTGCCTGTTACTGCCTTGTTGCCACAGTCTTAATTTTTAGGGTCTAACTGAATCTAGAGTGTTCACCCACCACTTGTTGGATTCTGAGAAATGAAGGAATGTTATACAGCAAAAATTGACGATTATTCCTGAGTATTCTCAAGAATTACCCATTATCCCACTCAATGAAGGTATTTTAATGTATATTCTGTCAGTCACTCCTGTGCGCTTCAGAAAGCTGAGGTTCAAAAGCACAATTCTCTTCTTAGAAAATTTAGCATTTAACAAAGACACGACAGACACACAAAAGAAAATTAAAAAGGCTGCCTCTATCTTAGATGTCTGTTGTATTATAGCAGACGCACGGGAAACGAAACCCAGAAGTTTCTTTGGGGAGGGAAGCAAGGATGCATTCATAAAGAAAAGAAGGTTAGTGCGAAACCCCTAGAGATTAATGTATTCCAGTGTGCGGAGTCAGGGGTACTGCAGGCAGAAGGTGTGGGGTGTGTTTAAGATGTGAGCTGCAGTGAAAAAGAGGCCCTCTCTGCTACAGAATGTTTTAGAAGAAACCGGGATGGTGAGTGGAAGGGTTAGCGCCTCCATCTGACTGAGAAGCTTTACAGGAGCTAGGAAGGACGTTGACATTAGGCAGAGTCCTGTTCAATTGTCTTTTACTTTACCTGAGTTTCACCACACAATCAAGGCAGCAGCACACCTGACTTTTATCCTGATGAGGCAGACAAGATCTGTGGATGTCAGTCTGAGCAAGGTCTCCTCTACCTACTGCAGCTGGTCCTAGTTGCAATACTGTACACTTTCTCCTTCCCTGAGCTCTGTGGCCAAAAGCGTCTGGTTCATCTCTGGCATGTAACCAGGCATCTCTATGCTCTTTGAGTCTGAAATACTTGGTGGATCAGCGAGGTTTATAAAGGATTAATCATGATGTCGAAGTTCTGATGCTGGAAAACCAGATGATAGCTGCTTAGAGAACCAGTCTTGACTTTGTTGAATGAGGGTACTCATCCAGCAGATGTGCTTGGGTTCTAGAGACACCCAGCGTTTCAGCAGAAATAGAAAGAGTTATTTCAGAAAGAATGTTTAAAGTATATTATAAGAGAATTAACTCTTGGGTAGCATCCTTTGAAAAGGCATTCAGAAAAGGAACCCATCGCTGATAGATCAAAGCCCAATTTCCCACTGGACAATGCCTTGTAAAGCAATGATACATGTGGACTATAGCATACTGGAAACTTAAGTGCCCTCTGTTGGTTGATCCTCTAACAAACTGATTTGTGATTCCAGACTGTTGAAAGCATGTTTTGTTTTGTGTTTTACATGCTGACCACCTAAGAGCAGGTTTCCACAATGAGAACTGAATATTTCTTGCTGCTTGCTGTCATTCTTTGGATTATTTGTCTTGTTAAATCAAAAAACAGTAACAAGGGCAAGGAGGACTTACTTAGTAGGTACAATTTTATTTTCTCTTTTGTAATAGGTCTTCCGATGGGACTGCCCTTGTTTCTCAACATATAAAACTTAGAGACACATAGGCAATGGTAGATATGGTGTCATTAAGTCTATTAACATTTTTGGTGAGCTGTGAGGACAAGAAATGACATTTTTCCAAAACAAGAAGTGGCACCAACAAGACATAAGAAGAGGTGTGCACAAATCCCTCTGCCCTTGGAAGATGCTTCCACTCCAGAAGGATTTGATTACAGCATGCTTCTGCCCTCAGTTGCCCTGTTTGACTTATTTTGCATAGAGGGATTGGATTTGGAAACTGTTTCAAATGGAACTTTTAGACAGAAGTTTCTGTCCCTCCCAGTCCTGCAGTCGTTCAGTCCCAAATAAACACACAGAGGCTTATAGTAATTATAAACTGCTTGACCTATTGCTCAGACTTATTACTAACTAGCTTTCACACCTTTAATTAACCCAAAATTCTTATCTATGGTTAGCCATGTGGCTTGGTGTCTTTTCTCAGTAAGGGTTTCTCATCTTACTTTCTCTGTGTCTGACCTGCAAATAAGTCTCTGCCTTTCCTCTTCCTCGAATTCTTCTAGGCCGGTTGCCTCACCTATACTTCCTATCTAGCTACTGGTCAATCAACATTTTATTAAACCAATACAAGTTACAGATCTTTACAGTGCACAGGAACATTATCCCACATCAGAACACAAAAATACATTTAAGTGGGAAACCACATTAATAATATACACCAAGAAAAACATTGCAAGATTTCATAGGAGCAAATCATTTTAAGCTAATCTTGGGCAGTTTGGAGAGGTTGGGCTCCAATGGTGACTGTGTTTTCTGAGATGGAACACGACATGGGTTGTAGAGATCATTATGTTTTAAGATGTAAATGTCCAACCCCAAACTGGACTGGAAATTCCATCTTTGAGAACCTTCGTGCTTCATGTAGTTCTGCATGGCACAAAAACACACGTGCACATAGGGGTTTATTTTCTTCACTCCTTCAGTCACATAGCAAATGATGGAATGCATGATGATGGAGAGTACAGATTGACGTGGGAGACAGGGTCCTCCAGGGAAAAGATGATGCAGACAAGGACTCAGCTTGGCCTTGTTCCAGGTTGTTCCAATAGTGTGTATGCAGCAAACAAATGGGCATCATGTCTTTGTGGATTTTACAAATTTGAATATTTGAATAGGCAAGACCAACAATATCAAATAGCAAATAAAATATCTATAATAAGGCAAAATGCGATGAGATCTATATAGAAATAAACACAGCTCAAGGGAGAGAGAGGAAGTTGAAATGCTTTTTGTTTGTTTTGAGGCGAGGTCTTTTACCATAGCTGACATCAAACTTGAAATTCTTCCATTTCAGCCTGAGTGCTGAAACTATAGGTATGTTCTACAATGCTGACTTGAGAGAACTATTTTTATTATATTTTGAATTTTATTTGATAACATGTCTGTGTGCATGATGTATGTGTATGAACACAGGTGTCATAGCTCACATGTGGCTGTCAGGCAATTTTTTTGCAGTCAGTTCTCTCCTTCCACCCTTATAAGGATTCCATAATCAAATTCAAGTTTCCAGCCTTGTGCCACAAGGAACTTTATCTGTTAAGCCATCATGGCAACCCATGAGAGATTATTTCAAATGAGTCTCTGATGAGGTAACATTTAAGCCAAAAGAAAGTGATGAAGTAGAGCCAAGAGACTGTAGAAAGAGAAAACATTCTAGCTATCAGGAACAGTAAGTAAAAGGACCCAGTCTAGACCTTCTGAATAAGCGGACAGGAGCCAACTGGGAAAAGAGATAAATGGTAGAAATGAGGCAGGAGGGGGATAAGCAGCTTTGGGGCATGCTTACTCTATACATATGTAAGTGAGAGGATGGAATGGCCGGAGCACTGCCTCCGGATGGCTGGCATTAAACATTGCAGCCAAAAAGGGTCCTTTTGCTCTCCAGCTGCCAGAATTTTCAGACAGACATTTATCTAGTGCAATATGATAAACGTGGTACCAGCCATTTCTCAGATCAGGTATGCCGTGCGTGGTGCGTGGTGTCGTGGTCCTGCCGCTGTATGGAAGCATCTCGAAGCCAAAAGCCACCACCTGGTCACCCTTTGTGTTTTCCATAACCCCTCAGGAGCAAACATTAAGAGGCTTGCTGGCAGATTCAGAAGTGATGCACAGGGACGAGGCTTATCTAGCTAGATGACTTGTGGTCACACCGCATCCAGCTACCATGGAACTGTCATGTGCATATAACAACTCTTGGTTACAGAAAGCATACAGTTTTTCTCCTGTTTAATCACATCCCTAGGAGAAAGAGGATCTGCAGATGGAAGTGCTTTCATATTGCATGGATAACACTATAAGGAAAAGTCCCTGTCTAGGAGATATTATTAAAACAAAACAAAGCAAAAAAAAATCACTTTTTCTTCTTAAGTAATGAATACAGAGTCAGAATCCAGCTCACAATTTCAAACTGCTGAGTCATTTGCTACTTGAAATGAATTGAGGGCTGTTAAAGGCTTTATAGACGAATTCATTAAATATGTATTGAGCCGGCTTAAGATGGAAATTGTTATAAAAACTGGCAAAAGTTCAAACAGCAAAATGGCTCAGCTCATGATAGAGATATTCTACTCCTCCCGTATTCCATGTTCCATTAGTCCATCCGAATGGGCAAGGCAGGAGTCATCCCCACATGACATGGGAATCGCCGCAACTGCTCAGGTGGCTGCTCAGGGAGCCAAGGAAAACATTGTGATCCCAGCCAGGTGTTCCCACGCCCAGGGGACTCCATGTGCTGCAAGCTCTGCACATTTACCTAAGTGCTGACACCCGATTGCCTACAGGGGGGATTGGAGACCACTGGAGTAAGCAGACTTGCCAGCAGAGCGGAGCATTTTCAGCCCCTGCATGCAGACATGCAGGCACATCTGTAGGGACAAGCTTTTGTGCAAGGTAATACGGGCCTTGGGGGATGCAGAAGACGTGAGGAAGAAGGGAGAACTGAACAGGCCGTGATGAAAACAGTGAATGGCTTTGAGTGAAACAGAGCCCGACTGGCCTGCAAGTGCGAGCGGCACTCGTTAATCCAGTGGCTATCTTCAAGTTGTGTAAACCAGCCTGGTGATCATATGTTCCTGTGTCCTATTGAAAAGTATCTTTGCTTTGTGGCTGCTACATAGGTGATACAGGCACCTCAACTATAGTGTCTGAATGTATTGCTGGGATCATGAAAAATTGTGCTGTGGAAATTAACGAGGATGAAGAAAAATGGAGTTGGCTTCAGACTACCCAGACTGCATAAATTTGATAATCAAACAAGTAGAGATATATCAGAAACTTCAACAGCTAAAGTCCTAATAAATAACAAGTAAACATACGGTTGTAAATGGAAAAGCAGCAAGGTAACTAAACTGAAGGGAGTGACAGGAACCGCGAAAACACCAGAGTATGGAGTCCAGGTCAAAATGCACCACGCTACAGAATGTAGAACTTGAGATAATAAGCCCAAAGAAAGAAGATGGTGGACATGAGCACCATTGTGCTTTTCACAGTTCCCTAACTTCCTCTGACTTAGTACCTTCCTGTTAAGCTGCTGTTACCTGGCAGCACAAAAAGTAATGGGTATTTTCTGCCTCTCCTTATCCCACTACCTTCTGGGAGTGAGCCCCTTTGTATTATTAAACACAAGCTGGAGAACACACTGTGCTTAATGTATACTTCTGGATGTAGTACTCTAATGTGGGATCCCCCTCTGTGTGCTGTGATTACCATTGATTAATAAAGAAACTGCTTTGGGCCTATAGCAAGGCAGAATGGAGCTAGGTGGGGAAAACTAAGCTGAATTCTGCGAGAAAGAAAGCAGAGTCAGGAGATGCCATGTAGCCGTGCCAGAGACAGATGCTGGATGCTGGATGGAACTTTACCTGGTAAGCCACAGCCATGTGGCGATACACAGATGAATAGAAATGGGTTAAATTAGGATGTAAGAGCTAGCAATAAGAAGCTAGAATTAATAGGCCAAGCAGTGATTTAATTAATACAATTTCTGTGCGGTAGTTATTTTGGGTCTGGGCGGCCGGGAACAAACAAGCGGCCTCATCCTGTACTCAGTACAGGATGGTGAAGAATTTGCAATTGTACACATTATGTATTAAAGTACTGGGAGGCGTAAGTGGCCCAAATTGTTTGGGAAATACATATTTCTTTCAGAAGATAAGTTCGAGAAAAGAGTGTTTAGAATATTTGAGGTAAAGAATAAGACCAAGAAATCTAGAAGCCTCCAATCCTAGTTCTGCATGTGTTATGTTTGGGTGATTCCCTGGTGATTCACCGGTGCCAGAATTGTATAGATTGCAGTTCTGTAGAAGAGCAGGCATTCATGGAAAAGGATATCGGAACACCTAGTTGCTGCAGAGGAACATCAATGGATGAGACTGCACCAAATTCCCAACTCACGACTTGATTCCATAGCCAAATCAGGACCTGCGAAGCAACCCCATAGTTAAAAGGTCAGATTTCACAAAGAAATCTGACTTGAAGGATCTTAATAAATTATCCTGCTCTATACTGGAACTCTACAAGAAGACATTTCCAAACTCTGGTCTTGTTTAGCATCGGATGTTATAATAGGGTCACCATAGATTATCACTTTACATCTGATCCTTAAACTCTAAATTTAAACTTGTGGCAGTGATAATGACAGTAATGATAAGAAGACCATGTGTTATGTGTTTATAGCAGATTATTTATGAGACATTATTAAATTCTGACTACAGGAATTGGGAAACCATGCTGGGATCTCTTCTCTACCCTCTAACTCACTGTGAATAATTCCAATAGCACCCCCTCTATTGAGTTATCTCTACTCAGCGGGGCTGGGTCACCCAAACCTCCCTACACACAACCCTTACAGGATGGGTATTAATTAGTGCTATGCTAAGAGCTGACAATCATTGACCCCAAATTTGGCACACTCAATGCCCAAGTTCCAAAGGCCAGGATGCTCAGCAGATAACTGGAAAACATCAAGGGGTAGCTTATTCTGGGGATGGAGAGAAAAATCATAGATGGATGAGCCCTTAGAGAAGTCCAAAACAAGAGTTATCCTGGTAGAGAAAAAATGGAACATGGCATCATCCAGAACAAATGAGAGAAGACAATAGAGCCTGAGAAAGCATGGTATAAGAGAGAGATGCAAAACTTTCAATATTACTGGACTGTGAAGTGCAAGGCAGGAAGTGTCAGGACGTATTGACCACACCTAGGGCCTGCCTTGCAGTTCAAAGGAGTTTGTATCTAATCCTTAGATCCCACTTTAGAGTGGAATCTGCTTCCACAGATTCACTCAAGCTGAACAAGTGCAGACTTCCCAAAGATATGATGTAGAGTTACTCTACATAGCATTTCCATTGAGTGAGGCATTTCAAGTGGTCCGGCAATGTTTTAAGAATGGGGGTAGGGAGAGATGTGTCTGTGCAGGATAGAAAGCCATTGTGTGGACTTAGTCACTCAGGTATGTTCCGCTTTGGTGTCAGGTTACTGGACCCTTTTCCTGAGTCTGAGCCCTGGAAGCAAGCTTCTGAGCAAGACGATGTCAGCTGAACTCTCGACGCAAACTGCACTCTGCTCCTCACGTGGCTGCTATTTTTAGCCAATACAGTATGCGATTTCTCTCAAGGACAACAGGAATGTTCATAAACTATGCATAGGTCGTGATGGCACGTAATGGAGAAATAACCATTTGTTAACAGAGCACTAAATGTTTAACAGTCCATTATCATAAAACCCTTTTTTATTTTGAGGATAGATTCCAATAATTCCTCTTCCTACTCACCAGCAAAGCGTAGTGTTGAAAATTCAAAAAGGCACCTGGTCTTTTGACCCTTCCAGAGCTGAGCAGCTTTTTCACCTGAGTCTCTGGAAATGTCAGGCTTAATCACTCTATAATTATCAGTTACACTGTCAGCTGTCTCTCCTCCCAGATCCTTTGCATAAACATTTAGAACAATTAGAGGCATAATCACTTTATGATTCCATTCTGAGTAGAGTTGGGATGTGAGCCTTCCTTGTTAAAAAGGGAGGGACCTCTACCCGTGGCCAGCTCTGTTTGAGACGCCTAGAAAAATGCCGTGAAGTCCTGGGTTCTATGTCCGCATCTATGCGCATTATTTCTGGCTTTGGAGTCAGGATTTTACCTCTATATATCTCAGCTAGGGGAACTGAGAGAAAAGTTGGTAGAAACAGGAGGCCAAAAAGAGAAAGAAGTGGGTGGTGTTGCTATCCAATGCTGTGCCAATCAAGCTGAGAAGAGCTGCAAAGGAGTCAGAGCCAAAACCTCCCAGAGCCAAGTTCTTCCTCCTCCACGGCCAACACGTTCTAGCAGGACTCGTGCTGATGCCAGGAAAAATGAAGGCAGAGTTGCTGGGCAGAGCGGCAAAGACGGTCAGCTTAGGAACTTTGCAGGCTGGTTAAAAAAAAATAAAAAAAAGAGGGACCATGTCTTCTCCCTAGGCCCTGCCTGAAGCTGATTTCAACCCCTATTTTAAGACAAGCATTGTAGAAAATAGATTTATAAGGGATTACTACTCCTTCTCATGAGGTCAGAGTGCCCCAATGCATGGGTAGAGCCTGACCCTCATTCCCCTGAGACAGACTGAGAGCTATGCCTTGCAATGCTTTGACCAGAGAATGGAATGAAATATTCATCGTTACAGAAATTTCTGTCCATTCTGTTTCCCATAGTACTTATGTTTCCCTTTTACGATATTCCCAGAGGCCTTGGACAGAGTATTACTGAAAGATCAATAATGATTACAATAGTAAAGAGGAAAACAGATCCAAAGTTGGCCTTGCCTTTTAAATTAGACTAATGAGTGGCAGTCATTTAGCACAGCCCTTTAGAATGTCAGTCTGGCAGAGACACTGGAGATCGGCTAGCTGATCTATGATCGGCTAGCTATGACTTACCTGTTTTTCAGATGAGAAAGCAAACTGAGGTTACAGGATTTTCCCAAGGTAACAGCTTTCAATGGCAGCAGACTATTCCAGAAACGAGGTTTACTAGAACAGAGAAGTTTCATGATTAGTCTTATCTGTTATCAATAACAATCAGAATAATAGCAATTACATTTCTCTGACTAAACAGCTCGAGGCAATTTTGTGTTTGAAATGGAAAATGATCCGCAGAGGTCTAAGAAAGAAGAGGGTGTGAATATAGGCCTGCTTTCAGTTCTGAAGTGGTGGGACTGAACCTTGGGGGTTTATATTACCATTTCTGGTATAGCTGGGGATGGGTTTAAATTAATGTCATAAACACACACACAGTGTGCATTGTTATTTAACAGACCTCAGCTCCATGCATTTCTCATATAGAGGCCCTTAGTATTGATATTATTCATGCCCCTGACACATTGAGAAATTTTGTATCAATTTGCATCTGTCTTTCTGCATCTCAGAGGCAAAACAACACCTCCTAACCTTACAATGAGTTATGAGTCAGAATATACTGATGTCAAAACATGCAAAATTGAGGATTCCAACCCTTTTAGGCTTAATAGACTTATTTATATCTCTGAATCTTCTAAAGACCTTTCACATTGATTAAATTCGGAGTGTTAATTTATCAATGTAAGTCTGCTTTAAAATAAATTTCTAGACTTGCATATCTATTTTAAAAATGAAAGTGATTTTAACAACTTAATCACATTCTTATTTAGATGACCTGCGTAGGCGCGGAGTTACTGCTTTTCTGAAATGAGGGGATGATGGAAGGGACAGTTCAGTTCACTGACGTTCACTGGGGAACTGTGGTAGGCGCCGCTTTACTTGCCTTGTTGGTACTCTTCCTGCATCTTTTCTCACATTCACCTTCAAGAGAAAGTCTTGCAGGGTCCCACTTAAGCAGGCATTTGCTTACCCGCGCATCTTGCTTTGAGAACACAGTGAAAATGACTTGAAGGTAGTTATTTCCTTCCTTTCTCTGTGATGGCTTAACCTGTAGATGACTGCCATTCACATAAAAATAATAACGGTCCTGGCAAAACCTTGATAGAAACCTCTGGTGCCTTCTATCATTCAGTACTACACCCAATTAATAGAAACTGTTATAATGATCAAATTCAGGGACTTTTATTGTAAGGGAATAAATATTTAAATTAAAATGCCCACTTCTTGGTCTTATGCTTGTAACATAACCCTTGTGCTTAGAACGTGCTTAGAAAATATTTTAATGAAGAAAAATTTGGAGGTACCACAGTCTGAGATGCCGAGGAACATGTTGCCCTGGGAAGCTTCTCAGGACTGTGTGAAATTGTCCAGAGTGTGGATTGTTCTCTGTCGCAGCGGGTGGCATGCTCTATCTACTGGGACCAGATCAATTGGAATGCCGGGATGTGTGGACTTAATTTGCCTCCACAGTGGTTTGCAAGCAAGAATTAATGGAAGCTATCATTGCTAATGTAGTTTCCCTCTGCATCTGCACTTGCGTGTGTACCAAGCAAAGTGTTTGCATACGGATATTGCCTGAGTTGATTGGCGTGGGTCTACTCTAGAGGGCTTGGAAAATATTTGATTTCTTCTTCAAAGAAACTGGAGGACAAAGCTCATGAAAGGAATGTATAATTAAGATAATTAATTCTATTGCATTTTGAGGTTTTTCCCTATAATCTTGATACCAGACAGGAAAGCCTAAGAAGTTCCTTCTTTAAGGGAGTCATGGGATGGGGCTTGGGTGGATTATTTTAATCCTGTTGGAAAACCGATCTTAAAAAAAAAAAAGTGCAAGGGTGACAAATGGTTATAAAGTCAACCGTTGACCGCATCTACTCATAAATTTGTTTGTTTGCTCATGTAATTTGTATTTTGGACTGCTCACTGTGGTCCAGGCCCTTCCGTAGGCATCACAGACAGAGCTATGAATAAAACTATGAAAAGACTGACTCTCCTGTAGCTGACACTCTTCTGCGGAGAAAAGCCATCCTAACAACGCAGTGTTCATTTCAGGCAAAATATAGAATAATTCCTAGTGATGACCAAGAAATACATATTTCTGGTTCATTTTACTTTTTATCCATGTAGATGCACTTCCTATTCAGATGCTAATTGTTTCATTTGTCCCCGATGAATCCCAGCCATCTGCCCCTTCAAATTTGACTTGTTAAGAGCTGAGTTAGGGCCTTTCTCTGCCTCCAGATCCCTGTTTCTGAAGTCCACAGAGTGTGAACCAAGCAGACAGTGCTGCTCCATTGCCTTCTGTTTGGCTTATTACCAACACGACCTCTGGATCTCTTTGAGCCCCAGTTCCAAATAAATTTAAAACTTGAATCCTTGGGTATTAGGCATTGAGAAAGAATATGAAGTCTGCACTTGACCTCACATCTTTTCATTCCAATTTTATAATAGACAAACTAGATATGAGAAATGTCTTTCTCAATCTTAGAGGACTGAAGAGGAAGGATCCATGCAGAAGAAACTGAGCCTGTAGTATTTAAGGCAGGGGAGTGCAAGGATTGAGGGTGTAGTATTGAACTTTGGGCCGTGGTTTAGAATTGAATGAAGGGTTAGCATAGAACAGACTGTAGTAGGAATAAGTTTTGTACATTTGTAAAGGTTGCTTCCATCTCTTTAACCACATAATGGTCCTGCAAGGAGAAAAGAGACAGATCCTGTACTGTCAGAACTTCTGACTTTGGCTTGGTCTCAGCAGCAGGAGAGACTCTCTTAAAAGAGGACACAGAACCTTCTGGAGTCCTTGCTCAAGGCACTGACAGTTGTTATTATTCCTTCAAAGAGAAAAGGGGAAAAAAATCTGCACAAAATATATTCCTTTCTTGGGCTTAAATCCTTTCTAGCCTGAAAGGCAAATGGGAAAGGTAGAAATAGGTTTTTCTCTTATTGAAGTTTTTGATTCATCTCTCCACTTCCTGAAACAGTAAGTGCATCAACTTGTGTCCCCGCAGTCCACTTAATGCTGTCCAACACAAGGAGCATGTAACCATGTGACTGCCATTTCAGGCTCTGATCTTTAACAAAGAAAACACTCTGTCTACAGAGCTGACACATGAACAATGGTTGCAGTGCTAAATAGGGATTGGATACGCACATGCTCTCCTTTGTTTTGAGATGTTTTAACTGAACTACAGCTACATCCAGGGAAGCTCTGGGCTCTACAGAACTTGAAGCCTGTGTGTCTTTGGGGAAGCAGGGGGTGGGGGACGTGGAGTCAAGTTTTCAGGCAGTGTAAAGCAGGAAATGAAACTGCAGAGTTGGAGGTAAGGAAACAACAACAACCTTCTGCACTTGTTGTAATTAGGGGGAGAGGTGAGTGGGTTGTGTTCCCCACGCCTAGCTCCCAGCCCCCAGCCACTGACCCGCTCAGCCACTGGTTGCTTGCTTATGCCCAAAATAATCACATGAGACTGTATTCATTTAAACTCTGCCTGGCCCATCATCACCACCCTCTTCTTGGCTAGCCCTCACCTCATAAACTAACCCATTATAAAAGTCTGTAAGTCACCACGTGGTGATTTACCGGAAAGGTCTAACCTGCACCCATCTGCTACGGTGGCTCGTGGCGTCTGGCTCACTTCCTTCTCTCTTCCCAGAACTTCCTTTCTGTCTACTCCACCCACCTAAGGGCTGACCTATCTTACAAGCCAGGCGGAGTCTTTATTTAACCAATCAAAGCACAGAAATACAGAAGACCCTCCTACTCCATGCACTCACAACCACTAGTCCTTTCTCCAGAGGCAACTGAGAGGACACCAGCAAAGTTCTCTTTTAAGCTGTTCCTCTGTGCTTTCGTGCACTGCACTGACTGTCTTTGCTGACTATCCACCACTCCCTGGGCCATGTCCCGTCTATGGCACAGTAGTGCTCAAGGGACACCAATCCTTAGTCACATGGCACTTATGCAGTCATAGAAGAGACAGAGTATGCAGAGAGTTACACAACTCACGACTTGTTTTCCATTGTATAATGTAGCCAAAATCCCAGACTGCATTGGGAGCATTGGTACGTGTGGAAGGTGTCCATGAGCTAATACTAGTAAAGATGCTCAGAGCTGGTGTGGTCTTTATCATATGCTGATGTACATAAACCCATACATTTAAAGTCCTTTACTTATCCAGGAAATATTTGCTGGAGAAAACAAAAAACAAACAAACAAACAAAAAAACTTACTAAACCCTGAGCCTTAATCTGCTGTCACAGAGTCAGTTCACCTTTTCACTCAAATATGACAATTTTGACCAAAAGGGCTTCTGGGCAAGCAGAATGAAGAGTCAGAGGCAGTATACAAGGCAGAGCTCCTGGAATATATATTGCCTCAAGCTTAAGGAAGGATGAAGGCTCCATCACCACTCTCTGTCCCTAAGAAAAAAATCAGTAGAAGCCCAGAGACCCACCCATTGTGGGCAACTATGCACTTGACCTTTCTGAGTTGGGTATGAAGAAGTAGTACCAAGGAGAAATTCTGCTCACAAAAAAAACCCTCCGTGCTTTTTCTAGACTGGGTTACTTTTGCTTGGAATGCTATACTAATCAGAGTCTAAGAATTTAGCTTGGATTGTTTATGGGGGTAGATTTTCAGTTAAAGAGAAACAGGCAAAATGGGTGGTGGCACAGTAGCTCTCGGTGCTTGCCAGCCATACGGAAGGGAGGGTTTAAAGGTGATCTTTTAATCTCCCACTCTTCTCTAGGCTTACAGCATGATCAGAATCCAGACACACAGCACCTAAATCTGAGGGCATCAAACATTAGAAAGGCAGGCCTGCCTTCCTCCTTCTAAAGAGGGGGAAACTCTGACCCTTGTACTAGCAGGCTTGCTAGTGCAAGAAGGAAGTTGATACTGAGAGGGAGAAACAAAAAAATAAGAGAAATGTAACTTTGGTTGTTGCTTTTGTTTTGCTTTCTGAGTAAAATCAGAGGTAGAGTCTCCCACCTTGATCGTGGTTTGTAGCAGCTACCCCATGGTCCCATTCTTATCCTTTACGACTTTAGTGTCCCTGTGTTTCCCAATTATCCTTTTAAGCCAATATCCAAGGAAGACAGTGATAATTAGCAGAAGTTCCAAAACTGCACCAAGCTTGGAAAGGTCATTCTGAGCAGTCAAAAATGATTTTCCAATTCTCTTGGGCCTTAAACAGTTTGATATTTATGTCCCCAGATCTTCTTCCATTACTGATCTTCAACAGAATTTTGCTTAAAAATGAGAAAAAAAAGAGGTTTATTATGATTCTGGATGCCATTATTGAGTAATAAGACAAAACTCCAGTTTCAAGCATGCTCCCTGACTGAACTTAGTTTAACCTACAGACTGACAAGCTTAGAGATATTTTGGAATTTAAAAAAAAAAGTGAGACTATTTACACTTACTTAATTCCACTACCCAAAACAACTGTTGAGGCCTCTATTTATAATTTCTCAGGGTCTATCTACATGCAAATATATTTTACCAATTGTAATTTACATATTGTTTTGCATTTTTCTTCTCTTAAGATTATATTTCAAACACTAAGAAAAGCTTCCATTTTGGGAAGCCATAACTCTGCTATTACCCTGCTGTAGTCTGAAGAGGCATTTACTGCCTGAGGAATTCTAACAAATCATTTCAGACTTCTGTCAGTCTCCAATGGCACCATTTAGAAAGAAGTGGAGATAAGAAATAAAAAATAATGTAACCCGGTGAGGGGAGAAGACAACAGAGTTGCCAAGTGCTGTTGTCTGATGAGACATCTCTGGAGAGGCTGGGATGAAAGCCACACAAATTACTAAAAGCCATTTGAGAAATTGGAGACCCTTCAAGTGTGGGAGAAAGGAAGATACGGACGATAGTGTAGTGTGGAGAATTCTCTTCTTTTCCTTGAGAATGTGTAGTAAAGGTGGTTAGTTAAGTGGCTTCAGAGATTTTTCAGACAAAATGTTCTGGGAAAGAGAGGATGTGTTAATCACATTTGCACGGCTGCTGCAGGTTATGTGTGGGCTGTGGCCTGCACAGTTGAAGGCTCCTGAGGCACGACCCTCCTTATTTCTGCCTCCATCAGCCCTTTGTCCTTGTCTTAACCTTGACAGAAAGTGTCTTTGCATGATTTGTGACTCTCACATCCTTGATGCTTTTAAAATACTTGTCAGTACAGCCCAGATGCCTAACATAGTAACACAGCCAACAAGCATGTTTTCTATGTTTACATGTAGATGCCTGCACAGGCCCCCTATAAAGCCAAGAGAAAAGGACAAAGAAGACAACATGCTCACCTTTTTGGTGTTCTTCTTTTAGGCTGGTGTTTCATTTGGAATGTGACTTATAAGAAGTGGACATCTCATTCTCCTACAGGTTGACATCCAGTTATGCCAGCACCATTTGTTAAAGATACTTTCATTCTTCCATTGCATAGTTTTAGCTTCTTTGTCAAATATGAGGTGTTCATAGGTTTGTGGA
>JAQHUG010000062.1:2047222-2075667 GCA_028555095.1 Dicrostonyx torquatus
CCTTGCCTTTGTAACTTCAGCTGCAGCAGACTTAACACAAAGGTTGTCCTAACTAATAAATTGAAGTGATGGGGAGAAATGCAAAGAGATCCAGTCTCTTTTCCTGTTGTCTGGTATCTTAACTCTCCTGATTTGTTTACAGAAAGGTGTTGTCAGGGTGATGAAAGCCCTACTAGCGTCAGTTCTCAAAAACATCCAAGAATGATTTCCTCACATTTCAGGCTCGTGGACTACGCTGTGTCTTTATGTTTCCTTTTTATTTCTTATTCCTGTGTCATTTCTTGCAGTATGGGTGGGCTCTCTGGATGTTCTCCAAGTGTCCTGTCAATTCTAGCACTGAACAGCTTTTGTGATTTATTGGTAGTTGGTCCAGAGGAGCAAGTGAAGAATCTTTTGGTAGAAAGCAACTAGGTAAAGGGTAAAGAAAGTCAAATCATTAAGAGTTTACCATTGGATGAGTGCCATTTACAATACAGTCTCTCTGTGATTCCCACTAATCCTTAGTTATGGGACTGAAATGGCCATGCTAGCCATTTCCCAATGAGGGCATGAGTCAGGGATATTAAGTAGCCCACATTTTCCAACCAACTAGTCTACAACCAAAACATAAGGGGCCCATAACAAATGCATGAGAAACCTGACGTCAAGTTGGAGTGTGGGTGCACAACTGTGGTTGTGGGAATAGCATGGCAGTGTTTATCTCATCTGCACAGACCTCAGAGGGAAAGGTCATGATCAGGCATGGCCAACATGGTAGACACTGCCTGCAGTTCTAGTCTCTTAGAACCAGCCTTAAAATGACTATTTCTGTAGCCTTAAAATTACTATTTCAATGACTGAACTGCATATCAGTTAAAGACTAAGGCTGTTTTTTATCCTATTGTGTAACTGTAATATTGTTTCAGACACATTTGTAGGGAAGATTTAGTTACTTCATATCACCAAATTCCACCTCTTAGCCCTTCAGACTCTCAACATATGGAGAACATATGGTAAGGGACAAAGCTACTTGAGACCAAATTATGATTTATTTCTCTAGTAAGTTTCTTTTTGGAATAGGTCAAATATGTGCCATATTGATTTCACAAATATTCACTGTTTTTCCCCGTTCTTTTTGCCCTTCCTCTTCCTCCTTCTCGTTCTCCTTTTGCTTCTGTCCTTATTTTTCTTCTCAGCCTCCCTCTCTCTGCATGTCTGTCTGTCTCTGTACAAGGCAGTCACTGTTGACTCGCCTTACAAATAAATGCACCTCTGAGTCAGTTGTCACACATGTTAGCATATTGCCACACTTAAATGTCTTTAATTTGATAAGAAATCTATACATTTTCAGCTGTATTTGCCAAATATATAAACGACATTCCATAGCTATAAAAATTTGGAACGCAATGCCTTCAGTTAGACACTAATTGTAATTAGAAGAGCGCTGTGTTAGAGGACAAGCTAGGCATGCCATTCACTGTAAGAAGCTTGTCATGCTAAGCTGATGGGAGCCTTTTCCTTCAGGATGAGAGGGACAAACAGCCCTTTGACACATGCCATTGTCCTGATTGACCTATGCCTCCCTGACAGTCAGTTTCTACTCCTAAAGCTTAGAATCTGAGCACCTTTCCTTTGTTATTCCCGGAGAATTAGCAGAATGAATTAAGTTGATGACTCCAAGGTTGTGTCCCACAGCTGCCACCACGGGGTCACAGCCAAGAAGAGCTTCCAGAATATCATCCAAGGCTCAGAGTTTTACCCATGCCCTTCTGATGGAGGTCACCTGGTTTATAACAGCGATTTATTGCAGATTGGATCCGTCTGGTTTATTGGTCTGCTACAACCTTCCTGACGATTTTCCCTCTTAACTGAGCGATCTGATGATCATAAATAGCCTTAGGATTCAGGCAGCCACTGGGGACTAGATGGAGGGGAGAATGTAAAGGTGGTCAGCTGCCGGGATTCCTTTTTGCCACCTGCAGAAGGAAGATGATGCCACCCCAGGCTATGCAAGTCTAAGCCTGTAGTGTATGCTTAGTAGTGTAGCGTGTAGGAGTGGGCTCTCCTGATAGGCAGAAGCATCTGTCCTTATCACTTGTCAGGGCCCTGACTGATCCGAGGGGAGTAGCTGGCCACAATTACAGCTCTTAATCAGCTTAAATAGATCCTAATGAAGGTAAACCCTTGATGCCATAGCTGGTTACCTCCTGACCACTGCCTAGCACTTGACTATGAGGTGATCAGTTGTATAACAAACCTCTCCTTCCAGAAGCTACAGCCCTGGCAAGCTATGTCTGGCTTGGTGATATGCATGTAAGTCAGCCAATGGGCCTCAGTTTCATTTCCTATTTAAATTGGCTTCATCCTGAGTTTCTAAACCTCTCTCCCAGCCCTTAGCCAAGGATGATTTGAACTCTGCCCATTTCTATTTTTTGCCACTTTGTCCCCAAACGGCTCAGGATCTGCCCCGTGGAAGTGACTACACACGGAAGGGTGACAGGTCCAGCCAGTATATAGGACTTCATACATCTCTGCAAAACCATGAACAGCGACCTCATGATGCACAGCGAGAAAGAGCTTGGGCTTTGAGCCAGATGGGAGTCCACAGGGCAGTATATTCGAGTACTTTTAGAAATGTCAAAGAAGTCATGTCACATTACTCCATTTCAAGCTTCGCATCTGTCACATGCTACTAATAATACCTCAATTTTGGAGTTGCTCTTAATAATAAATGAAACAAGATCGATTATACTGTCTGATACATAGTAAGCTCCCACAGAAATATACATATATATTAAGCTCCCAATGAATACTAGCTTAAAATATATTAGCTAATGTAATAATTTATAAACCCTGGGTTTGTGGGATATGCTTAATCCATGTTAATGATATTCACTGATATTAGTGATATTATGTGCCCTGCGTGATAATGTTTTTGTAAGAAAATGATGATTAGATCTGTGGGAACACTTAACGAGGTGATGAGTAGGTAGAATTAGAGGCTTGTATAGAGAACTAGGGTGATTATATACTGTAAAGTCCCGATAGGGCAGAAAAGGTCACTCACTGTTCGCTAATTCAGACAGACCAAGACATGCGTGCACTTAGCAGAGTGTGTCAGAGGCTGGACTGTGCAGCAGGAAACCTCGAAGTGTGTGTTTTTGAGCAGGTGGGAAGCTAATACTGCCAGGGAGATCATTGTTCCACATGAGGGGCAGCCTTCGAAATACCAGATAGTAAAATGAGGACGAAAGGTGTGGTCAGGATAGGAAGCAGGTGCAGGCTAGACTTCCTATGGCCAACCCTCAGCAGTAGATGGGAGGGCAAGAGAGTAAAATCGGGAAGACTTGTTGTTGCTGCCGTTGTCACCTTTTCCGTGGTCTGACACTTTATGGATTGTGATAGCCTTTTACTCACACTATTTCCGTAGCCACAGTCATGTGACAGATGGGTGCTATGTTAGTTTTCCACAGCTGTGACTGAAATATGTGAGGTGGAGATTTATTTGTCCTGGCTCATGGCTTCAGTCCATCGTTCCCACCCCAGCTGATCTGGGTCTGTGGTGAGGCAGAGTACTGTAGTGGAGACTTAAGTAGAACTTACCTCATGATGGGCTTAAAGCAGAATGAGAGGAAGGGTCTGACCACGAGCTCCAACCTTCTAAGTCAGGTTTCCAGGGACTTACTTCCTTCAGTACCCCTCAAGGCAGCACCACAAATGTCCAGCATCTGAGACCTAGTTCATCTCCAAGTCATACAGACATTTTGTTCTTCCTCTTCTCTGTGGAAGAGGAAACAAGGCCATAGGAGATACCTACTTTTCTCAAAGTCACACAAAAGGCAAACCTTGAGGCCACTGAGTTCTAAATCCAGCCTGTGCTGTTCAATATGAAGAGCTTTGTGTGTGTGTGTGTGTGTGTGTGTGTGTGTGTGTGTGTGTGCCTAAGAGTCTCACTAGGTAGTCCAGGCGAACCTCAAACTAATAATCATCCCGCCTCAGCCTTCCAGGTGCCGTGATTACATAGTGTACCACTATGCCTAACTCAACTTGTAATTTCAATTTATGCTATCTCACGGTATTTTTTTAGAGTCTCTGAATTCTCTCTTGGAAGAGATTCAAACACACATGATGACCTCACTGTGTTATTGACTGTACGTGGTAAATATGACAGTAAAAGAAAGCCAGCTATAGGACCACTTCAACAGTGTTAGATAGTCCTCGACTTTAGGACATCATGCTATGATACAACCACAAGTCATTTGACAATTAAGCTAAAAGCACAATTTGGTGAAAAAGTAGGAGGCAGACAAAAAAGAAAGAGGGTGTATCATTACCCGAGTTCCAATTTTCCACCAGGGCTTTGGAGGCACCAGGAAGAGTACACAGCAAGTAAAGGTTTTTAAAGGGAAACTTAGCATTCACTTTGAGATAAAGGACCAGTGGTTACTAGAATGAGTAGCTGTTACTCAGCAGTCATGTAGCAGGCCCTTATCTCGTATGACCAGCCCAGGAAGCTCTTATTGCAGGGCAGCAAGGCCTGATCACTCCTTCTCTGGATCGTTGTGCATTGAAAACCTTCCCACCCATGACCATTTGGGAACACAACAGCTACCATGATGAATATAAACATGATTCCATGGCAAGAGGCACAGATTTCATAAATCCTGGAGTTCTAGAAGATTCTTCAACCTCCTTGTTGTATAGATTATATGGTTCAAAGTTACCGAAAGAATTTAGTTTACCAATGGTCACTCATGTCAGGAATGGTAGCCCATTGTCTCATCTTCCAATTCTCCTCCTTGGGGTAGATCTGTACTGTATACATATTGTGTCTTGCCATCTAGCACCTTGGTTTATGGCTAAATTCAGCAAAGGGCTCATTTATCAATAGTTTGTGTTATGAACTTTGCCAGGCACTTAGCTAGATACAAAGGTGACAAGAGGTGTGTGCAACCACAGAGTAGGGGGTCTACAGGAAATGACCAGAATCTTCAGGATGCCTGTTGTCTATCTGGGAGTGGAATTTCTCCAGGAATGGCTTGAATTCTCAGCTATTCTCCATTACTCCTTATTCAAGATATTGCCTAACACTGAATTTTACTTTTTCAGTTTTCTTTTTATATCTTCTAGATTTCTATGTTACAAGGATATTGCTTTGTGCATTACAAATGCTCTCTCTCTGTCTCCCACATCTTTCTTTCCTCTTCCACACTAACCCATTTTTCATGGTGTCCCCTCAACACCTATATATATTCCTCCCACTATATTTATGGATTTTCTATGTTATATCACATCGATGACCTCTCTAACTTTCTATCTTGCTTTATACTTGTGGATATACATATAAATTTTTTTTACTAAACATTTTATACTTGAGTGAAAACGTAAGTCTGTTTTAATCTAAATAATCAGTCACTTCAATGAATCTAAGAATGGCATCATTTATTTACTCCAAATTGACACTCCTACAGTGCATTTTACTATAAGCCTTCTGTGGTAGGTGAATATAAGCTGTATTTATATTTAACAGATTCAGCCTGAGCACATGGATTGAATACTCCTGTTGGCTTTAACCATAAGTTAAATCTTCAAAGAACCCCCTTCCTAGAAACGTTGGTACCAATGCAGATTCCTCTGTGTATATCTTTGAGGGTTATCTTCAGGTGGGACTTTCAAGAAAAATTCTTAAACCCAGAAGACACTTCTATTGCTTCTTTATTAAACTAGTATCAGAGGGAAATATAACTAAACATCTTTCTCTGTTATCTTTATCCTAACTCTGAGTGTGTCTTGAGCCTTTGGGAATTCTTTTGGGAATAAATGACATTTTATTTTATATCACTACATATCTCGCTAATACCAAGTTCACAAGTTTGAATGGAAAGTCGATTAGTCAACTCCTTTCATTCTTCATGGTAGAATAGATTAGGTTTTTATATACATAGTCTTTTCAACCTACTATTTAGGTCATTTTCTATAGAGTTCCCACTAATTGTTTTACTTTTTTTCTTCCACATCAAATAACATTTACACATGACCTCATTAATTAACACTCATCCTGCTTAGTGTTTACGGCATTGATTTCTAGTTACATAGAACAAAAATGGGAAACAGTCTTCAAGATGATTCAGAAAACCTCTTTAAAGCACAATAGAGCAGAAATCTGGCTGAGCTATTCCTGTCTTTGTCCTCTGTTTTTATGTGAACTCAAAACTAGCCATATTTGATTGGATTTTATAATATGGTCAGAGCCAATGTCAGAGCCATTCTAATAGCCAAGAGCTATCACAGGCAATGCATTTCGGCATACACACTGTTCTGGTGTTGCTCTGCATCATGCAGCTTCACAAAGCAGCATGCTGCATACATATATAGAGCTTCACAAAGCATGACACTCCAGTGCAGAAACTGAGCTTCATGATCAGGGGATGGTTTCCTTCTGAGTCATCAGGATGCAGAATTAGGATCTCAGCAAAGAGCTAAGAAAACCTTGATTATTTTTCTCTTTATACTTTTTTATTTCCACAAAATTAAAGACTATGTGCAGAAAGTCTGTGTGGCCACCAAATACACAGTAAGATCCACGGGCACGTGAAATCCCCAAGCAATCCCTCGTTCATTCAGAGTGTCCATGGTTAACATGTGACAGAAGAGGCACAATAAATCAATGCTGGTGGGGTCAATTATTCAGTAAATAATGCTGGGGATGTAGGCTTGGTTTATGAGGATGAAGCAAATCAATTCAGATCCTTGTATACAACTGAACATCAAAATAAAACCTCGGTGAATTACAGATTCCCATTAAATAACAAATAAACTGGAAATAAATACAAATGAATGACTGTTCAATCCTCGATAAGGCAAACTGACCGTGTTCAAAACTAATGGGAGACATTGAAAAGGAAGCAATCAATAGACACCACTAGACACAATTTTAAACTTCTTGTCAAAACCATAAACAAGACGTAATAAAGATAGAAAATAACACGTGGGGCAGAAATGGCTTAAGGCCCTTAACACATCAAATGCTTCTGTCGATCAATAAAATCATTAAAACAGTTAATAAGATAAAAGAATCAGGTGATAGAAATAAGTGAAAATATATTCAATTATCAAAGGAAAATATGCAATGAAAGCAAGAACTTACTTTTGAAATCCAGACTTCAATGCATGCAAGGATCCAGTGAGATAAAGAAACCTTCTCATAATGATGTAAATAAATTGATGCAGCTCTTTAGAAATGCATTTGAACAGCTTGATTAACAACAGTAAAAACATTCATATCCTTTAACCTAATAAACACTGCTTATAGGAATTTAGGTTATAAATCATTAGATATGTGAACAAAGTTGTGAGTAAAATACCACCCGCAACCTCCCCTAAGATGGCACATGAGGAGAGGAAGAGGCCCTGGCGTGATGTAAGGACTTCCGATTTGAATGATAAAACTAAAGATGTTCTACAACCACTTATAAAATGATTGAGGAATAGACAACTTAGAACATATCCATATACATATATTCACGAAGATCAATATTTTGAAAAATTGTAAATGATAAAATGCTATTGGTATAAGGCTGAGAAGGAAACAGGATATAAGTTTGAGTAAGCCATATAATATATGCAAATCTATATGCAAATATGTGCACACACAGGGTAGAAAATACCAGATGGAAATGTGATAAAATGCTCACAGAGATTACTTTGCAGGGTGGGAATTCTAGATAATTGTAATTTTCTTAATAGCAGTGTTCTGTATTTTCCACATTTCACAGAAAGCATACAGTACATTTAATAAAACAGCATGCAGATCTGTCTGAAAGGATTCACGTTAGAAAAGTAATGGGGATGATTTTGGTGAGATTTTTTTTCCATTTTGTAAGCTTTTTTACAGTGTTCTTATATTTTAATCAGGGTGGTGTTTTAAGAAGAAACAGAGACCATCATCCAACAGCATGAAGAAGGCCACTGTGAAATTTAGGGACTAGACTGGAGAGTCGTGACAGGGATGGTAGTGTCACAAAGAGGGACTCTGAAAAATGGTTTTCATTAATGGTCCGAGCTGTTCACCTCCCTACACCCACCATGCTTGCCCGTCAATGTCGAGTGTCCTCTCATGATGAATGACTGGGGGCTTGGCAATTCAGTATACCATGCTGATAGATGTAATGGGTCTGACATAGGCAGGTCTCGATGGCACTCTCACACCTGCTCTTATCCTGTGACATACCTAGGCAACATCCGTCCTCTGGAGGAGAAGGTGGACCTGGCTCCGTCTCCCTCATCGCATCGGCTTGCCCAGACAGGAGGCTGAACTCAGCTGAGGCCAGGAGATCTGGCCAATCCAGGTAGGAGTGCCGCTCCCCATGTATATGCACTGGATAAGTTCTCAATGTAGTAATGTGTTGTCACAGCGTTGTTTACTGCCCAGCAGTGTGGTGACGGTAGCTTTTGATTTGCAGGACTGTGGTGATCCTTTGTGAATTACCAAGGTCATTCAGAATTCCTGCTTGAGTTGAGGTCTGCATGAAACGCTTCTCTCGGCAATCACCTTCCCTTTGTTTAAATGTCATTCTCCTCAGTTAAGTGACAGCACACAGAACATGTGGATTTCATGCGGAGAGCAGGCCTCTGTGAAAGACTTGACCACTTCCATTTCTACAATCACAGCCGTACCCAGGCCTCATGAATCGAAGCAAAGTAACCCCACACAAAGATCAATGTATAACTCCCTTATATTAAGTTAGCCTTAAAACCTCCCCATGGTTCCAATCTAATTGGGGCAATGATAAGCTGTAGTTTCTGGGGTCGAGAAACTGGCCCTGGACCCTGGAGTCTGAGCAGTGTAGGAGGCTGCTAGCTTTGTTTGGTGCTTTCCGACACAACAAAACCTAACCTCCCATGCCAAGCTGTGGCTGTAATCTTTCTACAGTTCTTTAACATTCAATGCCAAATATTAAACCAAGTGCATGAATCAGAAGCATGTCAAAACTCAGAGATGGTGATCCAATGCCCGAGAACTCATTAACCACCATTATGCTTCTATCCAAACACTGACACATGGAGAAATAGGACCTTGTCAGTCTGACAGGCACATCAGGCTGTCAGCGACTGATGTCATCATCTATTTGAATTACAAAAGTAATGATAAAAGCCGACCATTTACGGTGGGTCTAAATGGCATCAATACTGTGCTGTACTCTTTTGCACACATGACATCATAATGGCCCTGCCAAAGTAAGTGTTATTTCCTCCATTTCACAGAAAGCGTAAAACAAATGCATTAGCTGAGGTTAGGAAATGAGGTGAGCTCATAGGCTGGTGCATGGCAGAGTGAGGGCTTGCAGCCGCATCTGCAGGAATTTATCCTCAGTCTTGCATGCCTAAATCAGTCTGCTTCCCATACCAATACCTTAGAGTGAGCAGACAGGCTAAGTTCCACTTATCTTGAAAGTTACATTTATTCTCATAAATCAGCAGCTTGGCATTGCGATTCTCGAATAATATTGAGTTCTTAATTAGCCCAGCTCTCTCCTCTGCGGTCTCAGTTGTTTGATATGCAATGAAGACTTTTGTACACGTCTTTCATACGTATCTTATCATCTTAAAGCACTCCAAAAAGTCTCCGCTCTCACCTAGCAATCTGGAGTCATTTTGCTATGGGGACTAAAGGACAATGAGTTTTCTTCATTTGCTACTTAACACACAGCACCTTCTGATTTCGTTAGTAGGATAGAGTAATTACAAATGCTCTTGATTTTATTCTAACTTTTACCCTGCTTTTCTTGTGCTCATGAATGTCAATGTAAAAATATGATCTCCATGTAGTTAATCATCTTTATTTTGCATTAGAGCAATCATGGCCCAGGCGCGCGTGCACACACATGCACGCGCGCACACAAACACACTGGGGGTTTCTTCCTTCATTTTTCCTTTCTAGTATGATGCCAATGGGGTCACCACTGTGCACTGCCCTGACCATCGCCTACTTCTTACTTCTCTATCAGGCTTTATACACAGAAACTTACCTTCTGGGAAGATTCTAATAAGATACTTTATGAAAATATTATTAATTTACAAAAGCTTTAACTCTTACTCTCTCTGGATTAGATTTGCTCTAACTGGGACAATGATAAACTCAAAATATTAAACTTTGGCAATAAAAATCTCAGCACTGAGTGAGAGCTTATGAAGTGGAAGACATTTATAAGTGTGTCTTTCCCCCAGTGTCCCTCAGCTCACATCACACGGATTTTATTCTCTCAGCAATGCAGCCTTTTCTTACACAGTACCCATAGTGATAGATAATTTATAAGTAGGCTGCAAAAAATAAATGCTTTGCTTTCCCAAAACCATGAGAAAAAAAATCAGACTCCACCAAGCAGAACATCAGCCTATACACCTAGTGTTTTCCTTTAGGTCTTAGCCTTTGCAACAGCGTTTTGATGTGAGCCAAGGAAGATCTATATTTTCCTGCTTTATGATATTCAGAGAAAAAGACAAGTGCTGATGATCCTTGAATTAGGAAAGGTCATGTCTCAACACACCTATTATTACCTGAAAATACTGTTGAGTATAAAACACATTTACTACACTTAGCGTCGAGAAGACCCTGGCTTATCACAGAGTATGGGCTTAGTTCTGCTGATTCCCCTCATGATTGCATGGCAGACTGGAGCTATGGTTCACGCTACTGCTAAGCAGTAGGAGAAATTATTTTACTGTTTCTCACAGCTCCAGTCAAAGATCAAAATTCACAAAGCAGTTTCTACTGAATATATATTGTTTCCACACCATGATGCTGCTGGATCTTGATAAATTGTGGGTTGCCTATAATTATGAAAGACTGCGATGATAATACTATCAACTTAAGTAAATAAAAATGGTGTATTCACATGCTCGTTGCTCCAACTCCATATCTGAAATAATGCCAGCTCATCTTAGGTAATTTTGTATGAATATGTGAACATTTTCACACATATTTGTACACATGCTTTATGTACTAATGTAGCCATGCCCATGGTCTTGTTAGTTTTCTTTTTGCTAAAGGATAAAGTCTTGACTACTTTTCCAAAGACTTCCCAAAATGAAGGCATATAATTCAACTGTCAACATTTCTGGATTTCTAAGTACTTAATAAATACCATAGAGAATGGGTAAGGAAAAAAGGTGGGGTTAAATAGATGGCAAGTACCCTGAATTTTACAACTACCATTGGGTTTTGATCTCACTCCAGTAATGCACATCTCGGCGCGCCAGCAACCAATCCTCTAGCTTCAATACCATGTTCCTCAAAAGAACCATTAGCATGGTGCCGTACAGTTATTTCCTCTGTTCTGACACACTCCCTCTTAGAGAGAAGATGCAAGCTTATAATACTCCGGATGCTAATGAAACTTGCCAGATTCTGGAAGTGCATAAAGTTACGAGATTTACAAGAAGCCTCCCCAAGGTGATAAAAAGTTGAGCATAATTGCTGTGAGAGAAGAGACTGCCTGGTATCTCTGGGGGAGCTGCCTGCAAGCTGGTCAGGGTGCTTCTCCAGGGCCTGAGCTTCTGAGAATCATCATTCATGCTGGGATAGGTTTGTCAAAAATATGGCTGTGTTTGCATCCCTAAGTTTTTCAGTGGAACTCAATAAATAAAGTGATTTCACTCAGGACAATTGAATGGAGTCACTTTGGACTGCTGTTGGTCTCCATCTGGGATGGATAGATACTTGCTTGTGTCTTCTGGTGAAAGTCCAAAAACATATAGAGGGAAAAGATCACTTTATAATTAATCTTTCTTCACACAATTTCTTTCTACAAGAAACTGACTAGGAAGCATAGTAGTGTTGGTGGCTATGGAAGAAATGGTCTCTGTTTTGTTCTTACACATTCTGCATTGAATGCATATGCACCAAGCACTCACTAACGTGATGGAGGAGGGGACACTAGTTAGTTCCCAACTTCTCAGCCCCAAAGTAATCACACAGAAACTATATTATTTAAAATCACTGCTTGGCCCATTAGCTCTAGCTTCTTATTGGCTAACTCCTACATCTTAATTTAACACATCTCCATTAATCTGTGCATCACCACGAAGTCACGACCTACCAGCAAAGTTTCAGCATGTCTATCTCTGGCGGCAGATTCATGGTGTCTCCCTGACTCCGCCCTTCTCTCTCCCAGCATTCAGTTCCATGTTCCCTGCCTACCTAAGTTCTGCCCTATCAACAGGTCAAGGCAATTTCATTATCCATTAACCAATAAAAGCAACACAGACAGAAGGACCTCCCACACCACTAGCTGGCACCTAGTACTGCTTCCATTTCAATGGGAAAGCATTTAAAGTCACACTGATGTAGAACCTTCAGAAAAAGGAAGAAAATAAAGAAGCAAATAGGTTTCTAAAGAAGAATTCTTAATCCTTCCCACTATGTTTAGAAAGGTATGGAGCTGTGAGCCAAGCAGGCTGGTGCAATAACAAGGTAGTATGTTCAGGCCTCTTACATTAGAACAGGGGCACTGGTGGTTTGCCAGGAGTGTTTGGTGTGTGTTGGTAGCATGAAGATGTGACAGAGGTATTTGGAGGACCACAGTAGGACTGGAATTGGTTAAGGGTTGTCACTTTATCCTCTATCAGAAGCTGCACCTCCCTGGATCCTTCAAGGGGAAGTGTGGCTCATAGGCAGGCTGTTAGTCATCTCATCTTGTGTGGGGCACAATGCAAAGCACAAGAAACTGAGATGGGTTTCAATAAAGTTTCAATAAGATCTGTGCTCCCCTGCCTCTCTTAATGCCATCACTTTGTTGGTTTGTTTTCTTCTAAGATGATGCTATGTCTGGCAATAGCATAGTGAATATGAATCTTTCCTAACTGTTCCCCCTGGTACCAGGGTAGCCTTGCAGAACAGGGTGCTTTAACCTGGCACTAGCTATATCTGTCCAAGCTCTAACAGTTTTATTCAGGCTTGACACTGCTTCTGAGACTCTTCTGAAGGCTCAAGAGGAGGAAACATGGATGGGAGCTCAGAAGGAAGAAATGTGGGAATTTGCAAATGGAGCAGCAGGTTAGGTTAGCACAGCACTCCTTGTGCTCACTTGCTGAGAAACCTGAATACCCAAAATTTTTATTCTCTGATGCAGTTCAGTTGGAATCCATTCGTTCACAGTTTCATATGTATATGGTTCCCATAACGCAAGCAGTTATTCCTTCATGCAACCTGTATTTGGAGGCAGAGTAAAACAAACAGAACAAATAAAACAAAATACCCTATCAGAAAAGGAAAGAGCAAAGGTACAAACAAAAGTAAGCCTTTCCTCTGAGATAGATGAAGGAGAACATTTCAGAGACATAACGAGAGAGGAGCTGCCTGCTCAGAACTACAATTACCTTAGCATCAGGTTCCCTAGGGTGGGCTTCTTGGCCTGGACATATTAGGCACCAGACTACAGGTCCAGCCACTTGAGGTTAATAGGTTGTTAGTTCTTGTAAATTGCCATGGCCTTTATTTGCTTTTAGCTATATTTTTGTATGCCACTTTAAAGATTAAGAGAGGAAAGTCATATTAATATTTCAAAAATAAGTGCTTTGACGAAATTCAATTTCATTTTACAAGTATTTCTACAAATTAAAAAAGGGAAAAGGCATCTCATTCTTTGGCCAATAGAACTAACAAAATGAGAAAAATCTTCAACTATAATTCTGACATAATTATTTCTAAGATTTATATGAAAAAATAAGAATCAAGAATAACTAAGAATTGTAGGCAAGAAAAAAATTTATTGCATCAAACATAATAAAACTATAGTATCACAATATTGTTATCAAGATACATAAATATTCATCTAAGTCAATAGGACAAAATAGGAATCTGAGAATTGTCCCATATATCTTAAATTTATGTAAAATTTGTTCCTATGCAGACTGAAGAAAAACAATCTTTTAATTTTTAGCTGAGTCAATTAGCCAGCTATATTAAAATAATTCAAGCTGTATCTTTACCTTAAACCAGCCACAAAGCAATTCCATAGCACGGAAGATCCAAATGAGAAACACATAGGAGGCAAAACATACACAGACACAAGAGGATGCGTGTTTACAGCAGCAGAAGAAGAAACTATTTCTGGAAAAGAAACAAATGAAGATACAATACGTGGAAAATCACATTCAAATGAAAACTGAAACTATGAAAACAGTATAAATAATTCTAAAGCAAGTTATTGCTGACAAAGATGCTCACTTGGCATAGGACTAGAAAAAGTACATAGTATAAGTTTATAGAGTTTACAAAATACAATGGCAGATGTGTGTCACCAAATTGAAACAAATGCTACTCCATGGGTAACAGAGAATCTATATCCATTCTATATCTGTATCATCTATGTTTACATCTATGTATTTTTTTTCCTGAAAGGGCCAATATGTATGTTAAGAGATGGTGTGTGTGTGTGTGTGTGTGTGTGTGTGTATGTGTGTGCTTCAGTTAGTCCTCTTATACAATTCTGATTAATACACATTTTAGCCTCTAAGTTATACAGTGCTGGTGCCACCAACAATATAGTGTCACTTTCTAGCACCTGTTAAAAACTATGAGTGCATGAAATTTTAATTTTTTTCATATATTTTCACTCATGTATTTTATTTTGATTCTTTTGCACGTTTTGGCTCTCTGCCTTGAAACCCTGTTTTACATTTATGTGGAATGTTTACTTTACTTCATGCAACATTGTTACCATAAATGATTTGTAGTCTTTGATGAGTCTAACATTTGGGTCATTTTAGCTGGTATCTATTGACAATATTTTCTCTTTAGAATTTATCGTACTTCCAATGTCAACTGTTTTATTAAGCGTTGGATTAAAAAGTATATCAAGAGAATGTGAATCTTACTACAATCCCTGGAGACTGTTACCATTTGATTTGTTTGGCAGACAGCAAACCTCATTAGGTGACAAAAGACCAATTGCAGATCTTTTATGTGAGAAATATTTAAATATCTGAAATGTGCTCAGTGTGATCACACTTGACTGATGGCCTCATATTCTGTCTGCTTGGACTGAGCTTCCTCAGTCAAGGACAGAGAAAAGCACAGGGAACTAATCCAGAGTAGTCTACTGAGGCCGCCCTTGTCTTCGATCAAGCCTCTAGTGAGTGAATACCCCGGGAATTTGCCCCAAGGCTCTTACAGCAAGTCCTGCTTCACCTTTTATGTGCAATAGCTCAGGATGTCATTTTAGTGCTCCAAGGCCTTGCTATGTTGCTTTGGTTGTTCCTTGCCCACATGTTCCTAAGAGCCTTGTCTACTGTGTGTAACACTTTACTTTTCAGAGACTCCGCTGTGCTGCTTTGGGTCTTAGCCCACCAAAGCTGTTAAAACTAAAATAACAATAACAACTTTAACCAACAGCCCTGCTGGCTTAAACCACAAACACGTGTCTCTCCTGGTTTTGTAGGCCAGGAGGTGCTGTCTCAAAGCTCCAGCAAAGTCAGTATGTGGAAAATCTGCTCTCTTTTCCACAGACAAGTTTCTTCCCATTTAGTCAGGTTATTCTTGGAGTGAGGAAACTCTATGGAATCCCTCTCACAAGGGTAACCATCTGTCAGTGAACTTTGCCACCCCTGAAAGGCCGCCACTTGCCAGTAACTGTTCATTAGTGTGAGATTTCAACATGTGACCTTGAGGCGATCAAATGTTCCGCCTGTTGACGTGACGTCTGAGGTGAACTCAAACCCTGTGTAAACCTCTGCAGAGAGCTTACTTGTCTGCTTCTGCAACTCCTGTGCTCTTTTGCATCTTGCCTACAACACATGGGTTCTCAGGGAATTTAATTTGTATTACTCCACCAGAAAAGATCAATTTCATAACTGCATGTAGACATAGGTGACTAGGACCGCACTGAAACGTAAGACATGAAGAAGAAAGGTGAAATGAAAATACGAAGAGATTTGTGCTGATCTTTATTGTTAACAACTGGATTTAGAACCATCTGGGAGACACACCTCTAGACATGTATGTGGGCATGTTTCCAGAAAGCTGGGAAGACCATGCTGTGGACTAACTTACCAGGCAGAAGAGAAAGGAAGCTGCTCTCTGCTTCCGGGCTATGGATGGCCATATGACCATCTGTCTCACAGTCTTTCTGCCATAGCTTGAGTCGCTCTCAGAGCAATGCCTTCTCCACTGGGGTTGTACCCTAAACTATAGATCAATAAGCCCACCTTCCCTAAATTGCTTTTGTATTGTATTTAATCACATCAATGAGAAAAGTAACTATTATCGAGAATTGGTAGACAGCGAGGACTAGTGTTCTGACCAACCTGACCGTGTAGTTTGTCGGCCACTGGAACTAATTTGCAGTTAGAATGTTGAAGAGTGAGTTTCGAGTGAGGGAAACCCTCAAATATTGTAACAAGAGCTTGATGCTCAGTTTGGTATGGCTGTAGATGAATAGAAAGCCCATGAAAAGGCAGAAAATCAAGACTGCATATCAGGTTTTGAGGGAGATAAAAATTATACTGGGAATTTAGCAAGAGGCCATTGGAACTGTATTCTGGCAATGCATGAACTCCTTTCTGCCCTTGTCCTGATAGTCTGAATGAAGGGGAGCCCAAAAGTAATAAGCTAAGTTGTTTAACACAGGAAATTTCCTGCAGTATAACATCTGCATACAGCGTGGCTACTTCTTGTTGCTCTTAGTCATATATTAGGGAAAGAAAGAAGAAAGATATAGATGTGCAGATTGGTGAAGAAAGGAGCTTGGCTGAGTTTAAAGTTGCAGATAGGATCAGCACAAAGAAAACATCTGGAATTATTAGAGGTTAAGGCATTAAAAAGAGGCCTTGTGGATGCACAGGGACAAGAAGAGGGACCCTGAGGGCAAGATCACCTCCCATCAAAGGCTTAAACTTACAATCATGCAAATACATTTGAAAGAAGAGAGTCAAATGGATAACACAGGTGAAGAAGTTTCTTGCTCAAAACTGGGCACCTCAGCAACTGTTTTCCCAAATGCAACTGCCAAGACACCTAGAGGGCTTCACAAATATGCTGGGAGAAGGTGTGGCTATATCTCAAGCCCACAGTAGAACTAGACAGCCTTGTCCACGTGCCGCTACTTTTTCAGTCATGCAGAGTGCAGGGATCTGAGGTCATGGAGGCTTGGGTCAAGGTTTCAGAAGCCCACAGAGTCCAGGTAAGGCCCACTGTGACTGGGTTCCCTGAGGAGGCCAAGAGAGGCCACCATGTGGGCTGTGAAGGTGATGCTTTGTTTCTGCATTCATCGTTGTCACTTCCTCTTTATGGATGCTGCACCACTGAACGCTTCATGCTACTTCTGCCGAAACTCAAGCCATTTTCACAGTCACAGTATCTCCACTGTGATGCTCTCAAACTGTGAGACAAAATAAATCCTTCATCCCTCGGGTCTGTTTGTCGGCATTTTGTCATAGCAGCAAGAAAAGTACCAGCGCACAGCCATATTCTTCGTAGGTTTCAAACTCTTTCCCCAGTTGTTGACTAGAAACTTTTCTGTTGACATGAGGGAGGGAGGAAGAGAGGGAGGGAAGGAGGGAGGGAAATTAAAACATAGATTAAAATTCACATTTCTTTTTAAAAGTTTCCTTAAAGTAATTTTAATTCATTGTTTTATGATTGAAATAAATTCTGTAGTACTGGCTGTAAGCACAAGTATCAATGGGTGAAATAAACAATGGCGCTGAATGACAGGTAATTATGCCTCTGGCTTTTTATTGTTATTAACCTTTCCAAATTTAGGAAAAAAGGCCAATTAATCAGTTTATTCAATTGGAATTTTTAAGATGCAGTAAATCATAACTACAATAGTTTGACAATGAAAGTAGGCATTATTATCTCTATTTTCCCTGTATGTGAGAAAGCAGACAAAATGATTTTATTTTTCAGTTATTATTTTCTTCTAGCAAAGGGCTGCAAGCCTATTTAGCCATTGTTACCAGAGCTAGATCATAACAGCCCTCGTTATTGTTCAGGCAGTAATCAAACTGAAAAGCAAGGCCATCTGAAGGAAAGGCTAAGGAAACAACAAGCTTGTTGATCTTTCAGAAAAGGACAAATCTTGAAGTCTAATAAAACTCTGGTTTCAATTTTACCATGTGAAGTACTTGTTGAAACCGTCTTCCTTTCAAGGAAAATCTGGACCCACTGAAGACAATTACCTTCCTTAGGTCCCCACAGACAACTGAAAGAGTAGGGGAAGCTACTTCCTCAGAATCTTTAGACACAAGAACATGGAGAAAGAGGCACAAAAGAATGTATTTCCTTGGAGAAAGCACTGGGCTGCTGAATCAGCGGGAATATTTAAATACTAATTATGACCAATTGCTGCAGGCGGTCTGTGGACTAGAGGGAGAACTTCCTCAAGGCTGTAGTCTTTAGGGGACATGCCTTTGTGAACTCTAACTCCAGAAATCCTAATAGATTCCTAAGATGAAAATCTCTCCCAGTTCTAGCCAAAGGAATGGGAGAGTAATTATTTTGAAGCACATTGGGGGCCTCCTCAAATAATAAAGATCTAATGATCAAGGGGGGAAATCTTTGAGTATTATCCCAGCTGGGGCAAGCAATTTTTCAGTCATCTCTTCCTTCTAGCCTTCCCATATTATGCAAATGGCAAGGGAAGTAAGAGTTCTCTATGAATCTTTATATGACTAGGTAGGGAATACAGTTGCTCTAGAGGGGAATGGTGGTAGTGAAGTGAGGAGGCAGGCAGACCAGGCATAGCCATTGCGCTGGAAAACATTTCTGAGAGACACCTCTCACTGATAGAGTGATAATTAATTATATGCACTAGGACTTGTCCATCTCTCCACCTTGCCAGCCCATCAGCAAGGCCAAAGTGAAAGAAGGCAGACCATGCAGCAGGACACTCTTAGAGGGACCACCTAATGAAATATGAAGTGGGAAGGAATGAATAACCAAGGTCTTTGGGGGAACTATAATTCTCTTGCACTTAGCTCCACAAATACATGCAGATCAACTCTTAACTTGAAAAACCAAAGCCCTCATGCTGTAGGCCAATTGACCTCTGTCTAACCACAAAATGTTATGTCTAGATTTCAGGAAAAAAGGAACAGAACATAGGAAAAGTTAGGGGAAAATCACTTTAAATTCAAAGTACCATAAAAAATAATATCAGATTTGACATTGATTTCGAATTATCAGTGTTAGATCTCAAAGAAACCCAGGATAAATGGCTAATTGAAGTGCCTGTTTAACATATAACAGCAGAAACAGGCCCACTATCCCAGCATTCCTCAGTATCTGTGACCCTCCTCAGCACCTCTCAGTACCTGGGGCTCTCCTCATCATCTCTCAGTACCCGTGACCCTCCTCAGCATCTCTCAGTACCCGCGACCCTCCTCAGCATCTCTCAGTACCTGTGGCTCTCCTCAGCATCTCTCAGTACCCGTGACCCTCCTCAGCATCTCTCAGTACCCGTGACCCTCCTCAGCATCTCTCAGTACCCGCGACCCTCGTCAGCATCTCTCAGTACCCGTGACCCTCCTCAGCATCTCTCAGTACCTGTGACCCTCCTCAGCATCTCTCAGCACCTGTGACACTCCTCAGCATCTCTCAGTACCCGTGACCCTCCTCAGCATCTCTCATTACCTGTGGCCCTCCTCAGCATCTCTCAGTACCTGGGGCTCTCCTCAGCATCTCTCAGTACCTGTGGCTCTTCTCAGCATCTCTCAGTACCTGGGGCTCTCCTCAGCATCTCTCAGTACCTGCGGCTCTTCTCAGCATCTCTCAGTACCTGCAGCTCTTCTCAGCATCTCTCAGTACCTGCAGCTCTCCTCAGCATCTCTCAGTATCTGGAGGTCCTTCTCAGCATATTTTAGTATCTGGGACTCTTCCCGTCCTGTCTTACTTTACCCCCTACCCTAAACTTCTCTCCTCCAAGGCCTATGGCTTCCACTTACCTTTCCCCAGCTTGATCCCTATGCAACTCAGTCATTTTGGTTATACCACATTTTTGAACTCTTAGCAGGAGCTGCCTCTCTTGGTCCCTAACTCTTCTCTTGTTCTCCCTCTCCCTCTTTCCTCTCACGGTCTGGTTTAGTTTGCTGACCATGTTCAGCCTAAGACCATTGGAAAATAGATATATTTACATTATGGCTCATAACAGTAGCAAAATTACAGTAACAAAGTAACAGCAAAATTAAAAATAATTTTATGGTTTGAGGTCACCACAACAGGAGGAACTGTATTAGGAAGGTTGAGAACCCCTGATCTAGTGTCTTGAATCTCCACTGTTTTACTGGAAACTACACACTAAGCCTAACACAGTGGGAGGAGCCAATCCTAGTTTGAGGGTAGAATGAGCTACTCCCAAAGGAAACATGAATTTGATCTGATTCACTCACACATTCCCTAACTCCCACAGAGAAGACTGCAATTTTAAGGAGAAAATGGAAATGGGGATTCAAGGAAGGAGGAAATGTTTGGCGGTGAAGAAACCAAAAGTGCTATTTGTTACTCCATCTGTTTTCATGTTTGATTTTATGATAATTCAACACGTAAGCATTCGCAACCAGAGACAGTTCTAACATAGGTATGTGTTTCGAGGAGAGAACATTTCTCGTTCCTCAATTGTTTTTACTGTTCTTGTTTGCTCCTTTTGCATGCTAACCAGAAGTCATAAGCAGAAGGATAAAAATTTATGAATTGATAGCAGGCTACTTTACTGGGCATTTTAAAATATCTAAAGAAAAGAAATGTAAAAATTGGTAATTAACAAGCATAGTACGAGTCTTAGGGATTGGCTCAAAATTACAAAGGATGTTAAAAAATAAATAAACACCACATTAAAATGTTGAGAACTTGTGTCAGAACTAGAGGTAAATTTAAGGACTATTGATATGCTCAACACCCTTCTAATCTCTTCTCCAACTTTGCTTTCCTTCTTTACATCCAAGCAGAGCTAAAATCTCTGCCAATGAGAAAAACTGCTATGGGCTATTTCATGATAATTCCAAAAGAAAGAGCCAATCCCTTACACACCACATTAAATGTTTCCATGTGTAAAGGTGTTTCTCTCCCTACTGAATAACTTTTCTTTGTGGGCGGGGCATAATAGCCTAGGTCTACAGAACAAGTTTCAGTTGTCAATGTTCCTGCTCTTACTGCCTTTCTTACACTTGAAAAAACAGAGGTAGAAATTTTCTACTTAATTGAAAAGTAGACTCTGCATTCCTGTGCGTTTACAATTGTTTCATGTAATTGTATTTTTTTCATGTTATTTTTGAGTCTAATGCAATATGGAACAACACTCAATTTGCCTTTGAAATTTCTAAATATAGCTACATAGCAAAACGTGTGGCCACTTCATTTTTACATGTTTAACTCACCGTGTAAAATTATTGCACTTGGTCTGCCGGATTTAAGTGTGTTTGTGTGTATGCAATGATAAACGTTTTAAGATGATTTCTGAACTTGACTGTCACCTGCTTGCATATTCTCTAGCATTCCCTTAACCCTGTATCTTTAGGGAAACATAGCTTTCAAGGTCTTCATTTTAGTCAAACCCCAAAAGGCATGAATCTTAACAAAAACAAAACAGCAACAATAGCTGTTAGCTTGGTGTTTTGGGGGGCTTCTAACAGTGGGAGCCAGTGTGTCCTCTGATTCTTCTGCCTGGTTTTTAAGACTCTTTACCTCCTATTTGGGTTGCCTTATCCAGTCTTAATATGAAGGTGTTTGCCTTGTCTTATTGTATCTTGTTTTGTCCTGTTTAATGGTTGCCTCTTGAAAGTTTGCTCCTTTCTGGACAGGAAACAGAGGCAGAGTGGATCTGGAGACGGGGAAACTGTTTGTGTGGGCAGCTATAAGGAGAAGAAGAAGGGGGAACTGTGGCTGGGATGTATTGTATGAGAGAAGAATTTATTTACAATTTAAAAAATTGGAATAAAGAAAACAAAACAAAAGCAAAATAAGAAACAAGACATTTGTATTAAATGACTGTTCATTCTGTAATTACCGGTTTATTCTGCTTAGGGCTTAAAAACATCGTGTAAGCAGATAACAGAATTGAAAGACCTAAAAAGTGGTCTTAACACCAAGGAGCCCCAGACTCAATAATTAGGCCATCAGATGCAAACGCATGAGGTGGTTTATTTCACGATTGCAATCGGGTGCAAAGCTTAGGGATAGCTAAGCACCCCGAGTATCCAGGCAAGCAAGCTTTTATAGACAAAAATCACAAGTTTTCCATGAATTATAATATGAGGTACGAGAACAATCGGATTGGTCCAGACATACAAGCCAGAGTTCAACCCAGAACAAAATTTGCATAGTTCAGCCCAGCCCTGAGTATGTGACATTCAGCAGGCTCCTTGATTTCCTGCTGACTATGTGACACCCAACATCCTGCCTATCCCCCTCCACAGATAGATAATCATTTGCTGCTACCGATTCTGGTAACCACCGGCTCTGATAACCATCTGGCTAGAAGACTGCCACTGGTCCTTAATTGCTATCCTCCTGCCCAGCTGGGAAAGGAAGAACCTGTTGGTCAAACCTGTTCTCACATTATGCAGTTTTTATTATCTATCCTTCTAGGCAGGATTGGTTAGGTCCTTTCAAGAATAAAGTGCTTTGTTACATCACAAATGTAATTTAGGTTTGGCTTTCACTTCATACAATATATTTGGAAAAATAATGTATCACAAGACCTACTGGACCAAAACGAAGAAGCCCTGAAAAGGCAGGTTTGAAGTGTGCATTGTTATATGACTTGGAGCTTTATCAATAAGTTCTTTTAAACTTGTTCTACTTGTAGTTATAACTGTTGGATATTTTTAATAATCTCCCCTTGTTTGCAGATAAAACTCCCAGATTTTCAATGAAACAGTGTTATTTTACATGTTTTTCTAAATTTTGTGAAGAGAATTAAAAGAACAAACAATGCCCCCCCCCTCAAAAATAAAAACACAGATAAAATAAAAGCAGGAAACATAATAGTTGAATAGATTTTTTTCAAGGCTAAATTAAAATGCTTTCATGTTGCAAATTAGTTTTTTTGTTTGTTTGAGTTTTTTTTCAAGATAAAGGAATGTTCCAAAACTACAGTAGACAGACAAGGACAAAATTAGATGGTAAAATATGCTAAGGGCAATGAGCTCTAGTTGTGTGGGGGCTTGTTTTATAGATTTTGGTTTGGCTGTGTGTGTGTGTGTGTGTGTGTGTGTGTGTGAGAGAGAGAGAGAGAGAGCAGGGTTATGTTCATGGTGAGTTTGTTTTGTTTGTTTGCTTGCTTTTGTTTTTCTCTCTTACAGAGAGATAACGAGAAAGAACATGAAGTTGACTGGTAGGTAGGGAGATGGGAAAGATAGATAAAAAGGGTTGTAAAAGGTAAAAAGCCAAAGAAAGACAGGATAGATAAAGCTTGGTCGGCATTAACTAAAGATTATTAAACATTACTAAGGTCAAACTGTTCTGTACTCTGATGTAGAAATCTTGCCTGAATCTGTTAGTAGCAATACAGTTTTCTTAAAATAGGAATATCTTGCTAACACTCACAGAAGACCTGACCGGAGAAATGAGGGTTGCATCTTTTGTCCATTGTGCTTTGATTTCTGACTTCATTTTGTTCTGTACTGCAAATTCCCATGAAGTTGTTACTACCATACCTGCGGAAGCCCAAATATTTGTTCTTGGGCCATCGTTTCCCCTCTATTTTTCTAGAAGAAACTCGCATGCCCTTTGAAGAGGTGACAGCTTCATTACATCAACAAGTAGTATAACTGATTGAAAAATGAAATAAAAGGAGGAGGACACGACTACTTCTGAAGAATGGAGATTTTTATTGTAGATACAAGGGAGAATGCAGGCAGAAGGAACTCTGTAAAAGGGTTGTTTGATTTCCAAACAAGTCACAACCACAGGTTGAAAACCACGTCTGCACTAGATGATTAGCCCTTATGTATGCCTTCCAATCTGAGGCAGAATAATTCCCTACAACCTAGGAATGGGATATATTTAGATCTTCCTTCTAAAATCATCACACGCTATAGCATATCCTTCCTGACACCTCGATCCCACCCCACCGGGCTTGAAGGAATAAGTGTCTCTTATCTCTGGCATCTGTACAGTTAGAGCAATTATGGAATTAAGCTAAAGTAACAAGATTGCAACGAGCAGGAAATGTTTCAGAAGAGCTCAGAATCAGGTACTTGAAGAGTGGCAGGGGCAGAAAGACTAATGGTTGTCAACTAGTAAATGTTCTGAAAACAATGAAAATTGACTGAATTCCATGAGACAAAATATGCTGAAATGAAACAAACATAATAAGATGTCTTTTGAAACCAAATGCTAGGAAACAAAAAGGAAAGAGAAACATAGAAAAAGTTATCCAAACAAACAAAAAGAATCTAAGCAATGATCTCAATAAACCAAGTGACCATTGCCCAAGGAAGCAGTGCCTGATGGGTGTGCACAAGATGATAACTGGGGCCAATCAAGGTGAAGCTTGCAGGCAAAGTAGATCAAATCCGAAGCCCTATGCTGGTTGCTAAAATCTGTTGAAGCAAAAACACAGCCTTACCTCAAAGACAGTAAGAAATAACTTATTCTAGAGTCAAATCTGAGCATGACTTGGAATGATGGATTCAGGTCAACCCAAATAGCATGCTTCAATGTCTTAAGAGTTTCTTGAAGTTCTTATAGTAACATCAAAATAAGGTTATAATTAAGGCATTTTGTAAAACTTTGTTGGAAACAGTTCAGTGAGTGACAACAATTCCATTAAATCTCCATTTTTAGGTAGATGGTGCTTGATGACTTTTTTAGCTTAGGGTTGGTAGAAGCTAGCAGCCTGTTAGTACATTCCAAAAGAATTTACCTAAACCACTACATAGAAGTGGTAGGTGAGTGACTAAAAAATGGGATTAATGATAACTTAAGACAGTTTGGCTCAGGAGTTTCAGCTCTCCGGCATGCTTTTAATTTTAACCAGTCAATCAGCCTTGTCGCATGTTTAACTTAGGTGAGCCTTTTTAAATGGTAACTTCAGTTTTGCTGTAATTAATGTGATAGAGATGTAAAGGAAAAAATCAGCAACATATAGAAACAATAGACGAGGATGGAATAATCTAAGGAATAATTATAAGGAAAATCTAGCAATCAAAACAAGGATTTTTCACACTCCACCCACCAGTAATCTTTACATATTTGCAAAAACATATAAATTAGTAGAAGCATAACAAACTGAACTACAGAGAGAAGAGCAAGGAAACAAATCCTTCACAAACTTAAGGAGATACAGTACCTAACTAAGAGCTGTGGAACAGCACTACGCCATAAAATGGATGAAGATTTTAATAAAAGATGGTGAAGAGATAATGTGGTAAAGAAATCATATTTTCAAAAATAATATTGTATATCAGGATAATTTCCAAACCTATGACAGACATAAAACTCCAAAACACAACTCTCTCTCACTCTCTCTCTCTCCTAAGCATATCACATTCAAAATACAGAAATCCAAAACAAAGACAGATGCTAGAAGATAAAACACTATTTTTTTACTGTAGACATTTTGAAAACTATTGAGTAAAGGTAGAGTTTAATGGCATATTTAAAATAGTGACAAATAAACCAATAAATCAAATCTTTGTATCCAGTGAAATTATCCTTCAATAGTAAAGGAGAAAAAAATTCTCAAACAAACAAATTTAGGACAATTTATCACCAAAAAACTCTGCCCTGTAATAAATAGTAAAACTCTTTCAGGCAGGAAAAGATGGATATTGATGACAAAGTAGGATGGAAAGTGGTGTGAGAATTGTGACTAATGGCAAATAAAATCTTTTTCTTCTTACTAGATTTAAAGTGTAATTAAAAGTTAACTTAAAACTCAAAGAAACAACACTTTGTGTACTTACAACACGTGGACAAGTGAGACAGAAGAGTCAACGCCAAGAACACTTTGGACAGATGGAAGCATAGTTTTTGTTCTTCATGTTTGATTCACAAGGTGCTATTTAAAAGTAAGTTAAACTAGCTAAAATACAAATTGTAAATTCTACCTTGACCCAAATTTTCTTTAAAAAGTATTTAACCAATATTATGAAGGAAGAAATGAGATAAAAATTAATATATATTTATATATACAATCAAGATAAATAAAGCAAGGAAAAGAGAGTTAATTCACACAAGAGGCAGGTAAGAAATACAGAAATTTCTATTAGTTAAATCTTATTAACAATCATTTTAATGACTAAATTCAAATGAGTGAATACATTAATTAAAGATATATTGCTACCATGGGGCGAAATCATATGGTATAAGGATATGTTATTAATAAAAAACTTTATTTAGATAATAAAACTCAAGTAGGATAGAAGTTAAAAGACAGAAATATAAACCATGCTAACACTTATCAAAAGAAAGTTGGGGTATCTATATTGACCTCAGAGATTTCAGATTTTAGAACAAAGGAAGTAATCAGAAATAAGTTTAAGCATTGCATAATCATAAATTAATTCTGCAAGAAGAAAAATCCTAAATGTATGTGTATATAAAAAAATAACATCAAAATATATGCATCAAATATTTCATAGATATGAAAAGAAATAGATACATAATATTTGAGTTGAAATATTTATAGTCTGTTAGTGTCCATTTGATCAAGCAGATAAAAGATCAATAAAAGTATGTGTGATCTAAATGGTACAATCAATAATGTTGATCTAATTGATAGTTATTGGATCATCACTCTAACAACAATCCAACACATATTCTTCTCTAGCTGCTGTGGATCATTTATTAAAATCAGCTACACTCGTTGTGACAGTCCATATAATCATAACTTTTAATGGGTGGAAATCATGCAAAATATATTCTCAAAGCAAAGCTGAATTAAAATAGAAATCAACAAGAGTAGAGCATCTGGACAATCTCCAAATATCTTGAAATTACACAACATATTTCTAATTAATACATGCTTCCAAGAAGTCTAGTGAGAAATTTAAAATCTTTTATTTAGTTGAAAATAAAATATAGCTTGCCAAAAGTTGGACGATGTAGTGACTACACTCATCACTGAATTTAGCATGAATTTGCATATGTGTGTAGGGGGGTTGTACGCGAAGAAATAATTTCTAAAGTCAACCATCTAAATTCCTACCTTACAAAACCAAAAGAAGAACAATTTAAGAATAAATCAAGCAGTAAGAAATGTTTAAATTTTACAAAGGAAAATTTTAGAATCTAAAGAAAATAATAGCAAAGTCAATGAAAAGTTGTCCCTTGGAGATTAACATAGTTTATAAAACTTTTACCAGACTGAGAAAAGAAAAAAGAGAGAGACAGAAAATTCTTAATATCAGAAAAAGGAAGAAGGGTGATGAGTATAGAATTTGTGGGCACTTAAATGATGAATCCCATCAGCGACACCATACTGAAAGAGAGTCCTTGGAAAATGACACTTGGAGAAATAGGAAGATTGGTGAGTTTTGTACTTCTAAAGGGAGTTAAAGTACTAAGTATTAACTTCTCAGACAAGAAGACACTAAATATGGATTGTTCTATGATGTCATTTGACCAATATTTAAGAAATAAATGGCAATAGTTCTGTACAATTTTGTCTAGAGAGATTTCTCCTAACTCTGGTGCTTTTCTGTCATTGACATTAATACATAATGAACTTCAGAACAAACAGATACATCATAAACATAAGTTGCAAAATTCATTAACAAAATAGCATTTTACTAAACAAGAAAATGTAATAGGAATGAAGGAATTCATGAAATTTTATTCACAGATATCTCTAAGGAGAACTGCCTCCAAATTAGAAAATAAAGGTGACTTCTGGAATTAAAAAATCTATGTGGCAAGATTATACAATAAGATCAAATGAATTTACATATCTTGATGTTGAATAATTAAATTATCTAAGTTTTAACAGTTGGCAAAGGCATAAAAATGTTACAAGTGACAGGCAAATTTAGACATAAATATGACAAATAAGTAGAAGATCTATATTTACAAACTGAAAAAACAAATCATTAATCAAAATAAATAAATATCCCCATTGAATTAATTTGAATACAATTTTGTTGTGGTGGCTATTTAATTAAATATGTAGATTAATTGAAATCCCAGTGTATGTGCTAGAAGTTCATACTATAGCCATCAACAGATAGATTATAAAAGGGGTGTGGGAAAGCATAAGGCTAGAACAACTTCAGAGCTGCTGAGCAAGGAAAGAGTTGAAACAGTGACTGCCAGAGTTTGAAGGCTACAGAAAGACTCGAGTAATAGTAGTAGGGTTGTTGATGATGAATCAGATAGTGATACTAATATATCCAGAAACTAGCCCACCTAAATATAGTCAACTTTTATATGAGGAATGGCTTTCATGAGGGGGGAAGGGTGGCAGAATGCATTGGTATAAAGGGAATAATGGCAAAGGAAGGGAGAAAGAGAGAAAGAGAAAGGATCT
>JAQHUG010000062.1:2079656-2101443 GCA_028555095.1 Dicrostonyx torquatus
GTGCTTGCATTAAGGTAAACATGTGATGGTCAGAGAATACTTTGGAGAATCAGTTTTCTCTTTTTACCATAAAGATGCTAGGGATTGACTTCAGTTCCTCGGGTTTGGTCATAAACACCCTCACCCCTTTAAAATCTCACCAGGCCCTCACATTTGCAAACAGGGTTTTAGATGCACAGCCACAAGCATTATCCATAAAAAGGAAATGGTTCTATTTACCCTTACTGCTCTGGCAAAGGCATAGAAGATTTCAAAGGCAAGTTGAAGATTGAATGAATGTATTTGGAAGACAAAGAACTCTTAAGACTCAAAAATATGAAGCCCAACAACCCTATTAAAACATGGGCAAGTGATCTGAACTGACACCTCATCAAAGAAAGCATGCAGCTGCCAAATGAGTAGATGAGGAGATCCTCGATGCTCAACCTCATTTGTCACTAGGGAAGTGCACATTAAACTACACTATAGAAAGGAACGATAACACCAGTTGCCGGCTATGATGTTGAACTTCAGGAACTCCCATTCATCACTGATTCCAAACACAGAATGCTACAGCCTGGGGAAACACTAGTTGAGTTCTACACAGCCCCGTAGCACTTTCCGTTGAGTCCACCACCTTTGCTAATATTTGCAAATGGATATAAAAATTCATCTATGATAGCTGCTGGCAGCTCTGTCTATAAATCCCCCAAATTAGAAACAACCTTTTAATAGATAAACAACTAAACTATTGTGTCTTTTTGAAGGACTACCATTCAGTGATAAGTTATAAACAATACTAAGTGAAGAAAAGCAGCTGAAAAGCTACATGATTGCATTGATATGATAATCAGGAATAGCCAAAATATTGAGATGAGATGGTCAGCAAATTAATGGTTACCAATAGCTTGGTATAGGAGAGGGCAAGGTAAATAAAACAAGGGTCTTTTGTTTTGTTTTGTTGTTTTGTTTGTAAGTTGGAGAAACTTCTGACTGATTCTTTGGTGGCGCTATGTGTTTGTCACAACTTTTTGAACTCCATGGTACAGCATGAGTCTTAAATGTGAAAACATAAAAACCTCCTAGAGGCCTTGAGAATGCAAGACTGTGATGGCATTCTAAATGCACTAAAGATATATGAAACAATAGTTCTGAAAGGTTGTGAAGGCTAAAGTGGCTGGTCAAAGTAATTTGGAAATTGAAAGTCTGTAAGACCAAATACTGGAGCAGTGGTATGTAATAGCATCCTCTAACAGTGAAGACCCATGCCCCTTAGCAAGGATCCTGGATTCCAAATCTGAAAAGCCTGCTGGAACCCAACAATGGCATAAGTGGATGCAAAGATTGAATCCAGTTATCTCATGCTTAAAGCTGAAAAGCGCAGGTAAGCAGATGCGATTGAGCAGTCTAGGATGATGCCACTATGACTTGAGGAAGAGTGGTATGTTATTTATTTACTTCTTTCCTTTATTAAACATAAGAAAATCATCTTAAGAGTACAAACTGAGGGACAGCTCAAATTCATGAACAATTTCTTGAGTGAACAAAGTACGGCAAAGCTCTCACAATCAAGAGGAGTGCAGAGATGTGATGATTAATGTAGTGTCTCAACACAGCTAAAAGAAGACACTAGGGAAAACCAAGCAAGACAGAAAAGTATAGTATTTAATAATGATGTGTTAATTTGAGTTCATTATACATGTAAGTGTAGGATAGTGGCATATGATACTGGTGTACTGAAAACTGGCATGGCTATATGAGGCTTCTTGTTAAAAACAATATCTCATCTTGCCTCAATTGATTTGAGAGACATTAACTTGATAATTTTTTAATTCTGTGGATAGTTGTATATTTTTGGATCTGCTCTGTTCCATTTGTTTGTTTATTTATGTGTTTGTAGTACACCAATGTCATTTTATAAGTTTCATTATCTGATAAAGCATTGATATTGTTAGGAAATTCTGGTGTCTTTTTATTTGGATGAGTCCATATGACTAGTTTCACAAATATGTACTTAATCACAATTTTAATGAATTTTTCTGTGTATTAACTTAGAAGCAAATTATAACCTTCTAACTGTTGATTATCATTATGAAGAAAAAGGAAATGCATTCTTCTTTGTATAAGTGTATACATGTATCATTTTAAATTCTATTATCTGTAGTAGTTTGCTTTGTATTATTTATTAAGTGATTTTAGTTAAACAAAATTGAAAGATACTTATTTTGCATAATAAAACACCTCATCTTTTTTGATATTTCTAATGATTTCTCAGTTGACTGTTGAGATTTTCAAGTTTACACTAGTCATATACTGTTGCTAAATTTCTTTCCAAGAGGGATACATAAGCAGCATTCTGCTCCTTCCTCCTACAGTACCAGTGACTTACTGTGTAGTACTTCCACAAAGGTTTACTCTGAAAAACCAATGACTTTATGAGGGCTAGTTAGAGCATTAGGTAAAGGGTTACAGACACAAAGTAGCCACCCTAGAAGGTCTGTACCCACCAGGTATGATGTGTTCACCATGGCTATGGAGATGAGGTTCCCCTAGCCCTTCCCTACCTATATACTCAACCTGCGGGTCATGACCCCTTTGAGGTTCAAATGAATGACCCTTTCACAGAAGTTGTGTTGATGGAGGTAGTGTGTATGTTCCTGGCCACCCAGACTAGAAATAACTACACAAAAACTGTATTAATCAAATCACTGCTTGATCTCTTAGCTCTTGCTTCTTATTGACTAGCTCTCACATCTTAAATTAACCCATTTCTATTAATCTGTGTATCGCCACATGGCTGTGGCTTACCAGCAAGGTTCTGGTACTTCTGTCTCCTGCAGGAGACTACATGCCTTCTCCCTGACTTTGTCTACTTGCTTTATATATCTTTTCTAGCCTGGACATATTTTGTTAAGCCATTGGCTGACAGCACCTTCTTTATTCATTAACCAATAAAAGCAACACATATACAGGACTTCCCATACCAGGCTTGCCTAAGATATTTATATTAGAATTCAAAACAGTATCAAATTATAGTAATGAAGTAGCAACAAAATATCTTTACGGTTGGGGTCACCTCAACATGAGAAACTGTATTAAAGGGTCGCAGACTTAGGGAGGTTGAGAGCCACTGCTCTAGCCATTCCCTTAGATGTCCCAAGTGTGCAAGTTGAGACACTGGTTGAGATGGGTGGCTAGCATTGAGTGACGATCCCATGACTGTCTCTCCTGTTGTTTTGTTATTTTTTTTTTCCTGTGAGAAAATGTGAACTTCCAACAAACCCAGCTCTGAGGATCTTTTAGGACCAAACTCAGTCTAGCTCATTAAGATGGTGGCAGGGTGTTTCAGAGGATGGTACTGTATAAAACTCACCTCTTCCTCTGGCTTTTACATTCCTTCTGCCCTCTTCTTCTACAAGGGACCTGGTGCCTAGGAGGGGTGACATAGATGTCTAACTATTCTCTAACTCCCTGTGCTCTCTCATAAATTATCTCCACAGAATGACTACTGCCAGTCTTGGGGAGTCTTCCTCCTAACCACAAAACACAGGTGAAAAAAGGACAAAGAACAGAAAACAGAAAAAGATGTCCAAATAGATATTTACTGCCTTGATAACCTATTATTGTAAACCCAGATGTCAGGAAGCACCCCAGCCAATACCTCATTTAATAAGCTATGCCAGTCACTTTTCCACTGGACCCCATACTTCCTGGTCACAAGATTTTGTCTAAGTTACCAGTGCCAGATGTGGTGACTTTTTTCATGGTTGAGTAGGCCTAAAGTTCAATAAAGTTTTGTCTACTAAATAAATACTCCTTGCTACTATTGCACAAGCTGTCATAGGTTGCATGACATTCTCATTCATAAATATGCATAATCTACAACAGAAGAGGTCTTTGGCCTTAATTACCCTCAACAACCTTAGTAGTATCCTTTTACTCTGCAAAAATTAGCCACAGGGAGGCAACACTTCTGGCTTGGTTGTAGCTTTTATTTGTTGTAAATACTGCAACAAAAGTATCTTATATCTTCAGCAATTTGATCTTACCAGTTAGTTGTGGAATATTATAAACAGTTTTGGCAGAAGCCTCTACCCTTTGGCGGTCTCTAGGACTTTCTTGGCCATGAACTAGTAAAGAGCTAAGCCACCCTTAGCAGTGGGCTTCTCAATCAACTAAATGCCTAAAGCTGATAGCAGCATGGCCTGTTGGATAGTCCTGTGTAACATATTTTCTGAAGGTTACAGAGAGCCTTCTATTAGATCTCTATCCTGTTGTACAGTTCTTGATTAAGAATGGTCCTAGTTCATCAGTCCCAAGGCCGTTTTCTGGTATAACTTTCCCTGTCTGATTTTAATGTTTTCCTCTCTAGTCTTCATCGTTTTTCCACTTTAAGAATATGTCTCATGAGAGCTAAAGAGATGGCTCAGAGTTTAGGAGGCTCGGGCTGGTCTCTTAGAGGACCTGGGTTTGATTTCCAGCACCCAGCATGGTGGTTTACAATCATTTATAACTCCAGTTGCCCTCTTCTGTCCTCTCAGACAACAAACATGCATGCAGGGTAGAGAATACATTCATGCGCATAAAATAATAATAATGATGACGATGATAATAGCAATAATAGTATAATAATCATAATAATGATGATCTGTCTCTAGTGCTGGCTTCAAGCTTACTATCTAGCTGATAATGATTTTGACTTTTAATCCCCCTGCCTCTACCTATCAAGCATTGTCACCACAGACTGAACAAAGAGCCTCACTCTATCAACTGAGATACACCAAGCACCCCATTTCCAGTTTCCATTGCATACCCAATATTTAGAAATTTCCTGGTGATTAGGAACTGTATTTTTTATGATACAAAGCTAAGTATCAAATACCCAAATTCAAAACCCATAGTTTAGTGAACACAGGATCCATGGCCCAGCAGCTACTTGAACCCAGAGACATCTCTAAGTGCTAGGTGAAATAAAAGATCTGAAATTTAATGAAGGCAAAAACTCCAATGGCTTAAGATATTTTCAATAGTGCTGTACAAAAGCCAAAGAATATCCTCTTGTTCTTGATTACAGAGCCAAAGCTGCAGCTTGGGGCCTCTCCAGTCTCCAGGAAGCTTATGGGGCTGTGATTGTGGTGCAGAGATAAAAGGACGATGACAAGGACAAAGAGAAGACAGGTAGTAGAAGCAGCAGCCCTGCACAGTGGGGAGAGCCAGGACTGCAGGGTAGTGGTGACCCTGATGGAAGAGCCCATGGAAATTGAGATGCCTTGAAGAGAAATTCTTAGAAGAAACACTACCTGGCAACGCAGTATAAAGCCCTCCTTAACACCGGACAGACCTGGGAAAGTGACTTACCTATCAACTACCAAAAATAAAATAAAAATGAACTATCTATGGACTTTTGTACTAAGACTTATGTATGTCAAGCTGCTTTGAGAAACCAGAGACCGTTTATCAGTTGTGAGAACTGGCATTCCTGGACTGCAGAGGAAACACCCACTTCCTCATCCTCATTCCCATGGAAAGAAGGTGGCTTCTGCACCTCCATGTGGCATCTTACACTTTGCCATGCTGCTCAACACACAGAAAGGCTTTTCTTACATTTATTGCCATCACTCAGCTTTGTGCCACCTTAGAGGAAAAGGGAGTTCCTTTCCATAACCCAATCGTAGGTAGCAGACAAAGCCTCTGAGTTCCCAGCCTCAGCACACAGCCTTGCTGAGCAGACTGCCTTTGATTTACATGCCAACGTTGAAGGAAAACCCACTGTAGAGTCTTGACCACTGCCCAGCCTCTTCCAATTGCAGGCCTCATATCTATCTTCTTCAGGACCCCAAAGCTATTGGACTGTCATCCTAAAACATACAGAAGCCTGAGAAGCATCAGGCCAGAGACTGTAGTTAAAGTTCATACCCTGGCAGATATAATAAGGTGTTTGGAAATAGGAGGGAAATAAAGATAGAAACACAGCAGTCACTCACACAAAGTGGAAATTCACAGCAGTGCTGTGGGAAAGAGGAGGTTCTAAATTTGACATGTGAATATAATCCTAACCTTGCAGTTCAACTCGGAATACTGACAGTTACCTACTGAGAGAAAGTTTGAAACATTAACCATCTGGACTTCCACACCTTGGTAATGCATGGTAATCTTCTACACATGGGTGATAAGCAAACATACTTGGGTTCTGTAGATGGTTGGGTAGGCAATGCTTGTATAATTTTTGCTGGCCTTTCCTGTTAGTACTCTGTCCCTTTAAGAGACAAGCTCCACCTACTCCCAGTCTCCCCTTCTCACAGGAGGTAAGCTAGCCTCTGTTCTCTCCTGTTTTTTTCTCTCTCTCTTCCCACTGTTCTATTGAAGAGGCAGCTTTATGTCTCCCTCCTTTCTGTTCCTTTTTCTCCTCCCCCTCCCTCTTTCTGTCTCTTATTTCTTTCCCTTTCTCTCTTTCTCTCTCTTCCCCAATACCCACCCCAACTTTTATACCCTCCCCCTACCCACTAAATAACTGTCCATACCCAAGCTCCCTCTGCATGGCATATTCTGGTCCCCACCCACCTAGGTCCTCCACCCTCAGTTGAACCTTCCAGGGTGACATACACAGTAAATCTTTCAAACGCTCTTGCTGCACAAGTGTAAGGACCCAAGTTCAGATCTCTAGAACCCATATAAAGGTAGATATAATAGCACGTGTCTAATCCCAACTCTATTAGAGAAAGACAGAAGGGGGAGAGAGTTTACAGGCTAACTAGTCTGGCCTATGCAACAGCCAATAAAAGACCTTGCCTCAAACAAAGTGGAAAGCAAGGACCAACACACGAATTGTCCTTTGACTACCATACATGTACCTATAACTTCTTATATAAATTTGTATATCACACACGTAGAAAGACTTTTAAGAAAAAGCCATGTTTGTTATATTTCACAATTTTATAAAGGAAGGAAAAAGAAATCTATGGGTATGTAGAAAGATTCTCATCACTTTCCCCTTTACTCTAGGCTGAAAAAATGAATTATATGAGAAGATTTTTATTAAAATGACAACATAGATAACAACATACAATGGGTAAAGCCCATTACCACTGCACATTATTGCCATAGAAATATGGAGTGAGGCAAAGAGTAGAATTTGCTTGGCATGGATAGATAGGGCATCTGCTTACTAAAATTATTTCCAATTGATTAACCACATTTATATATTGGCACCATGTCCACAGAAAGAAGTATAGAGAAGTCTCTAAAATAAGCAGAATGTCAGTTCACATTACACTCATGCTCAGACACACTAGTGATGCCCTGGAGGTGAAGTGGGTCTGGAAACTTCATGAACCATATTCTGTAAGACTTGCAGAAAAATGGATAGGTTGAGATCTGGAGACTTAACTGTTGTTAGAACCTGCAATTACAAGACTGGTTTTTGTAAGGAAATTAAGAGAGGTAGAGAAACAGGAGGAATGTTTATGTACTGAAATAGCACCTTTTAGGCCACATGGCTTCAGTATTAGAAAAGTGGTCTTTGTCTTCCGTATCGTTCAGGTTATGCTGCCGTTAAGTCAGTGTGATGCCACACAATAAACTATTACACTGTGTCTCTCCATCTCACATAAGGTCTCAGGGCATGTGTTAATTGACTACTCTTTTTATCTTTTCCACATTTTAATAATTGTTTTTCTTTGGTTCACTGAAAGAGTTCTTTCCCATATGGACTTATTTAGGGATTTTGTTTGTTTCCTTTCTTGTTTGTTTTCTTGCTTGTTGTTTAGAGGTCAGCTGATATTTTGGGCTCACCATACCGCAGGAGATACTAAACTACTGTGCTGGAAGAACTCAAATGAACCTGTTTAAGAAAACCCCAGACAGTTTTGTTTCACCACTGAATGATACAGAGAGGTGGAGACACTCATTAAAGGGTTCAGAGTTTGTTTGTATAAAAGTGAGACTACAATACAGGGCTCTTCATTCATTGACAGGTTTTCTTTGTTCCAAAATACTCTGAGTACTGATGACTGGTTATTCCAGAAATCAGGGAGAAGATAAGAATACACGATGCTCTTTTGTCTTCTCAAACCTTGCCTTGGAAGAATTCAACCTAGTCACACCAGTTTCTTAAAACATAACCATTTGCCCAGATTTGGAATTCCTAACATAGGCTTCCATTCTGGGCTCTTTTGTTTGACCATTCATCAGGCGTTTTCTGCTGAGAGCCAGAAACTTGGCTCACTTCTCCACCCTGCACAGAGAGCTTCATTTGTGCTGATTACCCAGCATTTCACATAAAAGTCATTAAGAATTCTGTTTCACTGAATAAAAGAATGTAAATGAGGTAATTATGAGCTCCGCTTACCTTACTAACCCTGTGCATTGTGCAATCATTAATGCTTGCACATGATCTACTCACTGGAGAAACCAGAAAGATAGAAGCAATATTGCTGGGAGAGAAAATTGTGCTGAAGTTTATTCTGTGGCAAACTTGGATGTTTTGCTTTTGGATGTTTTGCTTTTTGCTTTTTGTTGTTGTTGGTTTTTTTTTCCTATTTAAGGGGTTAGGGAAAGAGCCTTTTCATGTAAACTGTGAAAAAGAGAGTATAAAAAATGGCTCTGTATTGCTACCTCTAACACTGCCTCCCTTTTGCATAAATTAACTTCAAGTTGTAGAGGTTTTCTCCTAACACATTTCACACTTGTAGAGTGGCATTCATCTGAAGAACTCCTCAAGATACATCCGCATGATCCTTTCCACTTGCTGGACAAATGTGTCTTCCCACACAGTGTAAGTTGGCTGTTAAGCTTCAGCAAGCAGAATGAAGCTGGGGCACTTACATTAGCATGGGTCAGGGATAATGTGGCACCCAACGCTGACCTTGCGCAAGCCTCTCATCTTTCCTCTTGTGATGAGCACATTATTTTTGTCATCTCAGTGCCTCTGCCTTGGACACCTACCTCACACTCATTAAATGTCCCTGTTTCTGCCAATGTGTTCTGCTACTCTCGCCACAAGAGTAGGTACCATATGACCCAAAATTGCATAGTCATGTATGCTCTGCCCTTCATCCATGAGTTTTGCACATAGAAGGGTATGACCCCATTAATGTCCTCAGTATAAAGAAGAGGATAAACTGAATACACGAAGAGCTTAAGACTAATGATTTCTGCTCATTTCTAGTTGCAGGCCATTAAAAGATAAATTAGGAATTGATAGACATTATCTTTTATTTCTGTATGTAAAAACAAAGAGCCTTTATTCTTATACAAGTTAGCGAACTTCGACTCTCTGTGTGTCCAATGCATTGAAGTGATCAGAGAGCCCCAAGATTGGTTGGGGTTGGGTTTTATAATATCAGAGTTTGAGAGCCCTGATAGGCTGAGATTTTTCTAGGGCTGTCCTGGTGAAAAGCAATGGGTGTGTGCTGGCAAGTGTCCCTGTCTACAATGGTTGGAACCTTAGGAATTTCCTTTGGATGGTCTGTTCCTGGGTGGTGCCTGGGTGATCTCAGTTTGTGGTCTTTCTTGGAACCAGGTATTGTCTGGGTCCTACATTTCCCCCTTCACAAGTACTGATGATAGGACCCAGTCATGGATCCTGCTTGCCCAGAGGTTTAAGGGGTTAGTACTGGGACCTAAAAACCAAACCATTAGCCAACAGTTTTTTCTCTAGGGCAGTGGCCATCCTCTGCTACTAGGCCAGTAACTCTGATCTTTGAGAACAACCAAAATGTAATTATAACCCAAAATGTATTCTTTGATTCTGTGGTTCTGCATAAAGAACCAAAGTGTCTTCTTACAGTAGAATCATTTTAGTTAATAAACCCGTTAATTAACAACTCTGGGCCTATTTTTCTTGGATAGACACCATCTTTACTGACTCTGGAAAGAACCTGGAAGGAAAGTCCTCTCCCCTTCAGTAGTGAGAAGCCAAAGGAGAGAACTTAGCTTCTCAACTATATTCTTTGAACCTTATGTCCAACTGCATCCATCTCTGAGAAACCCTAATCCTCTTTGTTAAAAGCTTTTGTTGTTTTTGTTTTTTAAGACTTTCAAACATTCATACTATATTTACATAATCTGCACCACAACCTCTCCTCCCTCTAGTTCCTTCTATTTCCATGAACTATGTCTCACATTGAGTACCTTTACTTCATTATTTTTAAACACACCCATGTAGCTGTATATATAAATACAGTCTGCTGAATCCACTTAATGTTTTGTGTCTTTCATATACACATGTGTTTATAGCTGACCACTTTAGAGTAGATGACTTATCAGAGGTCTCTTCTCTAGAGACCTGAATCTCTTAGTAGCTTTTAATTTTTATGGCTCTTCTTTTTGGATGAATCCTTGTGAGATTCCTCCTCACATGTTGGGATGCCAGCCAGTATTGTCCCTTAGGTCTTGTTTAGGCCACTATATGACTAGGGTTTCATGGGTGAAGCTCCCTGTCATATATAGAAGAATCAATCTTGCAGCAGACTTTCGGTCCTCTGGCTGCTGCATTCATCCTGCCCTCTTCTAAATGTTCCTGGAGCCTCAGTTGGAGGTTACTGTAGCTAGATCAAGGGATCAAGTGAGGCTAGACACCCCAAGATTAGCCGTTCTCTGCTGTTTGACCAACTGTAAATTTCTCTAATTGTCTCTTTCTTCTGTAAAAAGAAGCTTCTTGGATGAGATGGGAGAGCTACACTTATCTGTGGCTGTAAGGAAGAATATGTAGATGTGGCTGGCAATTATGCTAGTATAGGAAAGTGACAGTAGTAGCATCTTGTCGAAGGTCCTTGACCTCTCCAGTCATTGAAAAGTGGTTTCAAGTCTGCTCAAGCACCAGGCATGAGCTCCCTCCTTTGAATGGATCTGAAATTCACTTAGGTAGCTTTTGGTTCCCCTTGAAAAATCACTTCCACTCTTGCACCCTTGGAGATCTCTTGTTTTTCTGGTCAGTGTTGTGGTTCACAGGTTTTACTGCTGGTTGTTCTCTCCCTTGACAGTTTTCAGATACTCTGAGAGCTAGTCCTCAGAGCAAAAGCTCCCAGGTTAGCTCCTGTTTGATTTCTCAAAATCCTGCATCCAACGTGTGTGGTGTCCTTAGCAATAGAATCTTACTTTCAACTCCTGGGAGGCAACCAAGGGCAGCAAGCCATAGCCTATATTGTTTGGGGAGTGTCTTGAATTTCTCTGGCTAATAACTCTAGAGGATGTTTCCCATGCCTGACACTAGAATTTTTGTTAGAGAGCCTATGTCTTTTGGGGGGCATTATCATACCGAGTGGAGCAATTTCACTTAAACTATGTATACAGATATATACATAAATGTATATTATATATGTAAACCTCTTGAGCATATGGTATTATAAGTTTTGTTTCAAAATACAATTTGATCAAACTTTTAAAAAGTATAATCAAGAATAGTTCTCCTGATATAGAAATTGGAACTTTCAAATAAGATACTCTAAGAAGAAAAGAAGTCAGATAGAAGCAAAAAGAAAAAAAAAGGTCTAAAGAGGTAGGAATTCCCCTTTTCCTTTCTCCACTTGTCTTTTTCCTTTTTCTTTTTTTCTCTTTTGATGTGTGTGTATGTGTGTGATAGAGTAGTGAAAAATGTTAGCCTTTCTCTATTTTATCTATCTTTTAGTAAATTTTACTCAGGCCGTTAGGATAATTGGTAAAACAAAATAAAATAAGATAAAATCCTCAAGTCTGTTGTGATCTTCACCACGGCTTGAAAAATAAGGCTAAAGATAAACATTGCTCTATGTCTGATTGAAAGAGAAGACTATATGGCAGAGCGGGTCTTTCTCTTCATGAGTGTTGACAAGGATTATTGTATGCAGCTGAGCGTTTGCAGTGGCGTTGGTATGAGGAAAAGCGAGAAGACAGAATACTATAGATACGGTTTAGAGTCAAAAGATATAGAAGTGGCAGGGGCCCAATACATCAGGCACAGCCCTAAACTCCTGCGTATGTGGGCTGAGTCTGGTAGGTCACATTCCTATGCTGAGCACTTCCCACTGCCATCCAGGCCAGTGGCGGGAGAAATGATGTCTGCCTGCAGCACCCAGCTGAATCCAAGATGGACTCATTAATGGAAGGCATGGGGACTGGCCAAAGCCCTAAAACCTGTTCCTGAAAGACAAAAAATATGAGAGAAAATGTTCAGCTGGATTGATGTCATTGACTATTGAGACAATGAAACATGGGAAAAAATAATAAAGCCAAACAAGGACACAAAAGAAACATCTCTATCCTACTAGATTATTCCAGCAGGATTATTGCAAGATTTCTTCATACATCTAATAGGCAAGGATGTGAGACTGACCTTAACCTCAAAACTCCTCAATTACCTGCAAGTGCTGCTGTAAAGGACAATTGACTCTGAAGAGCCTTTGAAAGGGCAGAGCCAGAGGCACAAGACTGACAAATCATGTGTGCTCAGACTGTGTACACACTAACCATTTCTCTCCCTTTCTGTGCTGAATCTTTGCTTTTCTCAAGCATTCTGGCATTTTCTCGATAGTGTATAATCCAGAGGATGCTGCATGTGCTACGCCCTCTAACAATCCGTGTCAACCATGGTAACTCATGTCACTAAGTAGGATCAGATTTTGGAAACAGAGTTTTGTAAAGAGAAGGGTGAGGTATATTATAGAAAAAAAATAATCTCCTTTCCGCAAGAAAGAGACAACGTCTATGAATTTCTGGACATGTAACATCTCTGTATTTATCTAGTTGTGACGATTATAATTAGAATGATCTTGTTGTAGACTGAGGACGAATCAGTCATTAAGCTAAGGTGGGAAAGGCAAGACCACAGAATCTGATACCCCTGAGGGGTTGAAACTAGTATTTTGCCTAATCTGAGGTTTTCCTGTTTTACCAAGATACTCCCAAGCAATATAAGCTATTATTGCTGTCTAGGCTTGCCTGCAAGATATTGAAGGTAGGTTCCAATTGCTGAAAATACCACACATTTCTGAAACAGAATTCTGAAGAATCAAGATGTATCTGACCCAAAAGCCTCCTCCCTAAAAACTAGCTTCCATAAAATAAGGAAGTGCTATCTGAGCTGCCAAGGAAGGAAATGATTCAATAGTCCTACCGGGGGGGGGGGGTGCCTAGGAACCACATCAAAGGTCTCAAAGGTCGGCATGATGAGAAGCCTCTGCAGATGTACTAGTGGTCCTCTTATCTTGGTGCTAACCAACATCTATATAATTGGACTTAAGGCCTGATAACAAGGGGAAAACTATGTCTATTGCTGTAAGCCTAATCGACCACCAATGGCTATTGAGGTCTTAAATCTCAGAGAAGAATCTATATCTGCTGTTTTCCTAAACTAGTACCATCCAAGCTGAATTCTAAATACTTGTCTTTGTATCTGCAAATAAGTCTACCCCTCACCACTAATAAATGAAGCTTCCTTTTTGCAGTAGATGAAAATCCAGAACTAGTCAAAATGCAGAGAACATCTAACTGATGTTCCCAGACACAATCTATACACCTGTGACACACACTTACACATGAGGCTCAGAAAACATTGTGGAAGAAGGGGCCTAAAGATGGTAAAAATCCTTAGGACCAAGAGGTCTGCTACTAGATTGAGTCTTCTATGTACGACAGGGAAGCTATGCCCAAGAAATTTCAACCATAAGGCTACTAAAACAAGACTTGAACAATGACATCAGTTGACAAGACAATGTAGATAGTAAAAATGGCATGCGGCCCTATAGTTACATGAAGAGCTATACGCAATTAAAAACTGCTGAGAGAGGAAAAATTGATCTGTCACAGAGATAAGCACTCTATATGGTTTCCAATCTTAAGTAGTGAGTCCTAAATTAAAAATATACAAGCAACACCAAATTCAACAGGTTTCACTTACATATTTATTTGCATATATATGCAACAATAATAATTAAAAGATAAAAGGCCATGAATTTTAAAGGTAGGGATAAGAGAGGGTTTGTGAAGATGAGAGAGTGTGCAGAAATCATACATCTGTTGTAATTAGGGGAGAGGTGTGGGCTATTTTCCCCAGCCACCAGCTGCTGGCCCGCTCAGCCGCTGGCCGCCTGCACCCAAAATAACTACATGAGAACAGCATTCATTCAAACTCTGCCTGGCCCATTATCTCTAGCCTCTTCTTGGCTAGCCCTCACCTCATAAACTAACCCATTATAAAAAGTCTGTAAGTCACCACGTGGTGACTTACCAGAAAGGTCTAACCTGCATCCATCTGCGACGGGAGCCTCATGGTGACTGGTCCACTTCCTTCTCTCTTCCCAGAACTTCCATTCTGTCTACTCTGCCCACCTAAGGGCTGACCTATCCTACAAGCCAGACAGAGTCTTTATTCAACCAATGAGAGTAATACAAAATACAGGAGACCACTCCCACATCATACATCTATCTCTCTATATAGATAGATATAGATGTGTGTGTAAATATATATATATATATATATATATATATTTAACAAAAGAAATAAATCTATGATTTCAAAACCTAAATTTTGGACCAAATATAAGAACCTATATTTTCACAAAATACTCAGAGAATATGACAATGAAATACTTATGTCAAATATTTCCTTGTTTCTGTTATATACAGGTGTGCATATATATGTATACGAATTTTGACTCATCAAGGGTGAGTTTCTTTTATTTCTTGTTGTCTTGGCTAAGTTACACTTTAAAAAATTTCTAAAATGTTCTATTTAAATTTTTCATATTATTCTTTAGCAATCCCATGTGACCTATGACAAGCAATTTTGTTAGACAGCATGGAATTTTCCTCAAGTGTTTTACTCAGAATGAGTCCACTCTTTCCAGCTGGGTTTGGCTATTCCAGCATTCTCTGTAGAATTGCTGCCAGGGCATTTGGTGCAGAGGATCATCCACTTAGTTTTTATAGCTGCAGCTCATTTGCATAAGTAAGGACATTACCATTTACACAGTCTTCCAGAGTAGAAAATTCTGGTGCCCTTTTCAGCAGGACTTCTGGGTTTAACAACCTTGGTCAGCTTCCCACTGCTGACTACATTCTATTTGTCTTAGGAAGTTTGCGAAGTGAGGCCCAACCTGTAATTGTAGTCTCTCCTACGGTCATCCTGAAATATTGCGTCACTGTCAAATCATGCTCTTGACATAGCAGTCTCTGTCTCATTCCATCCTCACAACCTAAACTCTCGGTCATTTTTCTCCCTGGTGACAGTTTCTATTTGTCACTCACAGTACTGCTCAAATGTTAGCTCTGTTGGGTGCAGCTCCCCCTCTGTTTCCAGTTGTATTAGAGCTTGGCTTTAAACTTTATACGTACCTTCTGCAGCCCATACCTCATTAACTGCAATTTATCTGTCTCCCATTAATGTTTGCTTCCTTTAATATCTGTAGAGTTTTAAGTATATATTTTTATGCATTCTGTGACAGCCATCTCTTAAGAGAGATGTTGTGATGATTTGAAGATTGAATGAATTAAGTGAGTGAGTGAATGAGTGAGTTAATTAATAATTAAGAATTCATGTAGTACACAGTTTGAGAGAGTAATTAAAAGGAATTGCTAAACACAAAGAAGTTAAAATGGAAAAAAAAAACCTTCATGATCCAGGATAAAAAGAACAAGGCTAAATATAAAGAATCTTTTACTATCACTGTTTCTAAAATAGTATTATTTATTGAAGCCTGTTGAGTACAGGACATTTGTGTTTTCCCTTAAGCATTGTCTAATGACTTTTAAATTTTATTATGATGAGTGATTAAATGGCAATCTAATGAAAAGCAGAGGATAGTGGCTCAAAAAAGGTTAATAAGATTGAACTCAGCTATAAAAATTTTTCAGAAAGGATCTAGGACCTAAATTATCCATGGAAAAGGTGGGATTTATATGCAGTCATTGACTAAACAATGTTTAAGGTGGAAAGATTTATAGTGTTCCTTTGCAAAGCCATCGCCAAGGTCACAGAAACCCTGTCTTCCTCTTGTGATGGTAAGAACTTGTTGAGTGAAAGAATGGATACAGTCAGCTTAATGACCTAGCTTCACTCATGAGTACACCAATGCTCCAACTCAAAGGAACATGGAGAAGATTAAGTGATCTTAAGTTTGAACGCCTGGGTTCAAATCAAGGCTTCACTACTTACCTAATCTCTATGTTCTTCAGTTTTCAAATGCTGTGACAAGAAGCAAGAGAAAAATCACCTTAAAGAAGTAAAGGTTAGAGCAGGACAGATGGCTCAGCAGTTGAGAGCATTGACTGTTCTTCCAAAGATCCTGAGTTCAATTCCCAGCAACGACATAGTAGCTCACAACCGTCTGTAGTGAGATCTGGCGCCCTCTTCTGGCCTGCAGGCATACATGCAGACCGAACACTGTATACAGAATAAACAAATCCAAAAAAACTAAAAAAGGGTTAACTTTCATTTATACTTCTGGTAGGGACTAAGACAAGTTAGCTCCACGGTTTCTGAGCTCAGTCAGTCATTACGTTACTGTTCACCTCAAGCAAGAAGAAAGAAATAGGTGATTGAAAGAGGGAAGGAGGAGAAGTAGAGGAGATGTTGGAGGCAGTGGTCAAACTAGGCTCTTTAAAGCCATACTCCCAGCGACCTATTTCCCCCAGCTAGGACCCAATCCTGCATTGTGTGGCCTTTGCTTGGCACCTGAGGACAAATGTCTAGTCAACTAGGTAAGACACTGATGACAGACTTCCAAATCTAGACTGGTGAACCAATGTGTTTATTGGGGTTACTTCCAGAAACACCGGTGTTTCAGAGTCTATGGCTGGCCTCACTGTAAATCCTACCCCAGCATGGGTGACAACTAACCAAAACTGTGCCCCAGAGCTCCCTGCACAACTTGAAGGCAACTCCACCAAAGAGAGCCCTCCTTTCCCTCTTCCTCCCCCCACTTTCCCTCTTCCTCCCCCCACTTTCCCTCTTCCTCTAGTGAGTCTTTAATACTCATACCAACCCGACCTTGTACATTTTGTGGTCTTGATGCTCTCAATTTCCTTTGCTGCCCTGGTCCTATGAGTCTCATCCTGACCTCAGGGAAGGATGTTTCAGCCTCCAGGAAATGATTCCATAAGCCCCCAGACAATTTCTACCACCTTCCCTCAACACCATCAAATAAATGATAAATCCAGCCATTGATGAGAATAAAAGGTCTTCATCTTCCAGACACTTTCCAGAAGTTTCACCTCTGAGAATGACAAATTGGAGAACAGGACTTCAGTATCGGAGACTTTGGGGGAGGAGGGATTGCAAACCTATGTCTGCCTTCTCTGAGCCTCAGCTTTTTATCTGGGAAAATGTGGATAGCGACAGGACTAATCAGACAAAAACGCATATAAAGTGCATTTTTGTGTCTATAAAGTAGCCAGAATACAGCTAACAATCACTAAATCTTTTCTCTCAATACATAGCCACAGCGGTATGCCATGGTGAGATTCAAACTATTATCCAGGTCTTATGCATCACATAAATGGAGAAATTGTTTTCTTATCATAGAAAAATGTTTAAATGGGTTGATAAGGATAGAAATAAAACAGCCTCTTGCTTTGATAACCATGGAGAATGGGGGTTGGGAAAGTTGGAGTAGAAACTGTCAGCTACACACAACGGTGGGAACATTTGTCCTTCCATTGGAAATACATGTCATGCTGGCTCCATCAACTCTTACCGGCATCGCCAAAGACTTAGTCACACCTGATCTTGAACCAAAAATGGAACCTTGGCTTGAGTGAAAAGTGAAAAAGGATCAGTTACGTGAAGCTCACTGCAAGTCCTGTAGAGCTTAGAGATACTAGCAATCTTTCTCAAAGTGCAAAGGAGTCTGGGTATTATGTAATTGGCGTTGGAACTACTGAGTATCTGACATGAACCGTAAGGATAAATTCAATTTTTGTCAGGAACGCAGAAATAAAAGTGAATATAGATGAAAAATATGAGTGGAAATATATCAGCATAGCGGTAAATGCTTTACGAATTACAGAAGAGAGTTAAGGAGAAAAAATTGACATTGGATATAATGCATAATTTTTACTCTACATTTGAAGGACACTTGCTTGGCATAACAAATAAGATGGTCAGCGCTCTTTGCTTTCCTCAATTTTAAGGAAAATATGTTTGAAGAACTCATTAAAAGCTAGCCTAGTCTAGCTGGTCATCAGAATGCTTCCAGAAGCCAAAATGTTGATGATTTGAGCATAAATGAGTCAGAAATGTATGTTTGCAATTTCCTTTCAAATGAATAAGAAAAAGTGCTCCTGGCAAAATCCATTTAGCAATTCTACTGGGCCCGAACCTCTAAAATGTACAAATCACCTGGAGTGATGTTAGAGGAGACGGCAAGGTGCCGGAAGTGGGGGGAAGTTGTGCAAGCTCTTTGGGCTCTATGTCTTTGACTTGGACTCCTGCTTCTGGGTGTAGCCATTCCTTTCCACTTGATGGAAGTGGTTGTGCCCCTGTAGAATTGTCAGGCATTTTTCAGTTCCATAACAAATGGGTTATGAGCAGTGAGCTAGAACTTGCCATCTCTAAGAGCATTATTGTAATAAAATATGAAGGAGGTCTAGTCTTCATTTCAGCCTTCAGTTGAATAAAATTTAATATCAGTTCAGTTCATTTTAAACTTCTGTCTTAGAAACTCTAGAAGCTATTTGTGCCATCAATACAAGACACTTTCTTAGAGGAATTATTAGTAATTGCTTGACCTGAAAATGGAGTTTAGGAAAGGGGTCCCCCTACTCAAGTCTGACCTGTGTTTTTATTTGGAAGTGGAAGGTTACAACCTCGTGAAACTTCAAGACATCTCCTAATTGGATTCAAACTTGATTCTGATCAAGAAACACAAATTTTTACATTTCAAAGTCTGGAGTAGAGAAAATTGCAGGAGACTGAGCGTACACACTAGTGCTTTTTAACAGACACAGGGAGATCCGTGTTGTGGTTAAACCTATTCTCCATACAGTACTTAAATGACTTCTGCGTGGAAATCATGTCCCAAAGGACGTCTTAATTTGCTAATAATAGTATACCACATAGAGGATCAACCCTTTCCAAAGACATTGAGAAGATTTCGCGGGATTTTGCAGTTTTAGAGATGGGAAGTATCAACAAACAGATGTCATTCCCGCCTAGTTTAAGTAAATGGCAAAATTAATTTCTGAAAGAGAGAGGCTTGAGAATGTCATTCCAATCTAGTGGCAGGAGGAATAGAGCAGAGGTTCAGGTTGCAATTGAGCAAGAGGAAAATCTGATACTCTAAGATCATATATATATACATATATATGCAATTATAATTTAAAATCTGCTATTTTAAAATTAATTTTTCTAAAGAAAAACTGGTATATTAATCTGCCCTCACATTAACCACTTTCCAAATATCTAATGGTTGAAATTTATAGCATATTTGTAGAGATTGACTAGGACAATATTACAGAGACTATTTAGAATGGCTTTTGTAAATCTAGCAATATTAATTAGGGTAACATGTGAAACATCAAGAAACATAAGATGTCTAACACTTACAAACATGTGTTTGACTGAAAAGCAGGTATTTTATAATGGATGAGCAGATTCCCCCTGGTTGTTATTCATGGCCTTGGGCTTCTCTGAATTTTGGGTTATATTGAATTTTGGGTTCAATATCTCTTAAGGCCTCGGGTCTTCTGTTCAATCTTCTCTCCCCAACAGCCAAGGGAAAATGTCTCAGCTTCTTGGTCATCTCACCCTGCATTGCTTTAGTTCACTTCTCCCCATGTTCCACCAGTCCCACCATATCCCACTCAGTCATGTTCACTACTTACGCAGCATAGTCTGAAAAATACAACTTTTGAATGTGTCGTTACTCAGCAATGACTGGAAAGCATGAGATTCCTCTCTCCCACAGTTTACCCCTTCAGACAGTCGATACAATGCCCTTCCACGGCTGTTCCCACAAGTAGGGTATATAATAAAGAAAAGGGAACGGGACAGCTCAGTATCCAACTTCATGCAAATTTCTTGATTGTTGTCCAGCCCCTCAATGCCAGGACCATATATGAGCCAGTACTGTGAAACCAGGGACTTATCGATTAAAATGTCCCTTAAATACTCTCTAATACAAACAGTGGTAGAATAGACAACATAATGACAAAAATTGCTTTTATAAAAATAATGATTGTGAGAGATAAAAGTTGCTGATGCAGAGAAATGATGAGTTACTTTCGAAAGGGTATGTTACACGGCGCCAGGCTGAAGAAATGGGTTGACTCTTAAGAGTGCTACTACTCTCCCGGATACTCAGGTTTGACTCTCCCGGGTACTCAGGTTTGACACCTAGTACTTACAGCTCCGTGTCTTCTGGGGACTCTGATATTTCTGGTCTCCTCAGGCACCTGCACTCATAGGCCCCAATATACCACAACTAAAAATAAAATAAACCTTTAAAAAACTAGAGTGTTTTCTACTTTCAATTAAATTTATAATTGTGTGTGTGTATATGTGTGTGTGTGTGTGTGTGTGTGTGAGAGAGAGAGAGAGAGAGAGAGAGACAGAGACAGAGACAGACAGAGAGAGAGAGAGAGAGAGAGAGGTCTGTATATACATTATGCATATAACTTAACAAACTTGAATTCAGGCTTGTGCATACTGGTACAACCACCATAATCAAGGTTATATTAATAACTTAGCCAGGGCCTAGGAAGATGGCTCAGATGTGAAGGGCACGTTATGCTCTTTCAGGGGGCTAGGGTTCCATTCCTAGTACTCACATAGTAGTTCGGAGCCCTCTCTAAGTCCAGTTCTAGAATTCACATGGCCTCCTTTATCCTGGCAGACACCACATCATATACACAGTATTTTTTTAATTTTAAATGAAAAATCCAATCACTCTCAAAGTTTACATCTGTTCTTTTTTATGTATTTTTCTTTTATAATTGAGAATTCAATATAAAATTGGCCCTCTCAGCAAAATTTTTGTATTAGTTTTATTTTAAAATCTGATAAAATTCAGAAATAAATCCATTTGGTTCCTGGCTTTTCTATGTCAAGTTTTTTTTTTTTCTGCCTCAATCATTGCTTGTTTTTGCATAGTGTACTTACAGGCAGGCAGGCTGTGTGTGTGTGTGTGTGTACGTGCATGTGTCTGTGGAGTAGGTGTAACATACAGCCTTTGCGATGGTTGGTTTTGATTGCCAGCTTGACTGACTGGAACGTGTCTGTACTGTTGGTGATATAACACCTCTGGGTTATCATTGAGCATCTCCAGAGAGGATTAAGATTCTTTATAAAGAGGAAAGGCTGACTAAATAAAAAAGAGATGATGTGAAGAGCAGGGTTAGTGTTCTTAAGACACGGAAGGAGTTGTGAGATAAATTTTTAAGTATAAAAAATAAAAAAAGAAACATTTGGAAATAGGGACGAGTGAGAATCTATATGCTGTAAATAGAGCTGAATGGCTAGTTCTGCCGCGAGCACTGAAGGCCAGAATGTTAATAGGGGTGTGGATAGCAGCTGTGCACACGGGATTTCTCATGGAAACCAGAGCTTTATCAGAGACTGGATTACTAGCCACTCCCAGGCAAAGACCTTGTCTACATTTTGCCCACGACCTGAGACTTCTGGCAGGAGACTGAGTCTAAAGGCGCTAGACAAGCTGGAAGAAAAACAAAAGCAGCCAAGCAGCCTTCTTTTCTAAATAGACGTTTTATTCTTTGTTTTCATTATTCTTTGAGATTTTCTTACCTAGTACCTTGATCATGTTCGCTCCCAATTCCTCCCCTTAATCTCTCAATTCTTTTACCCCCAAATTTGTCTTCTTTTATCTTTTTTTATTAT
>JAQHUG010000062.1:2103108-2164032 GCA_028555095.1 Dicrostonyx torquatus
TTTTTGTCTTAATGACTGTGACCTTTGCTTTAATAACACATTGAGCCCAGCGCTCTTTATATTTATATGTGTGTGGGGGACACACTCTCTAAAGTGTGCTCAGTTACCCAGAGTCCACTTGTAAAGAAAACTGATTCTCCCTACCCTGAAAGCAATTCACTGTCTATAGCACCTCAGTTGGGGGTACAGTTCATGAACCCCAGTCTATTCGGTAGTTTTTATTTTTGTTGTTGTTACTGTTTTACTTTTTGGGGGTCTGTCACTCTCAAATAAATACACGGAGACATTCTTTCTTATGAATGCCTGGCCTTGTGTTTGCTTGTTTGTAGCCAACTTTTCTAACACAAATTATACCATTTCTCTTTAACTACAATTTGCCTCTGGGCTTTCTACCTTTCTTTATTCTATATATCTTTCTTTCTTTCTTACTCCATGGCTGGCTGTTGGACTGTGTAGCTGGTCTCTGGTGTCCTCCCATTTTCTTGCTCCTTTCCCTTCTCTGGAGCCTAGATTTCTCCTATTTATTTTTTCTGCCTAGCAGCCCTTGCTATCCCTTTCTCCTGGCTAACTATTGTTCGTTCAGCTCTTTATTAGACCAATCAGTTATTTTAGGTAGGCAAAGTAACACTGTTTTACGGAGTTAAACAAATGCAACATAAAACAATGCAACACTTGTTTGCCTGTTACACAAATATACCACAGCATAAAGGAATGTATCAGCACGTCTTAAACTAATATTCCACAGGACTCTTCCGTACTAGAATATTGACTGGTTTGATCATGGGTAGGATTGCTGGTCGCCTCCCTCCTTTGTAAACTTGCATGATGCTTTCTGGTACCATGAATGTTAATCCGCAGGGAGGGCATATTCAGGTGATCTCTGTATCAGAAGCAAATGGTGTCTTCAGCAATAGGTACTTAACTTTCTACCTCTGGGAAGCATCCATGGGCCATAACAATAGCTTATGTGCTTTGGGAGTCTCTTGGATAACCCTGCCCTAACTCAGGTGGGCCCCTCATAACTGGTACAAGGTTGTTTTGTAAAGATGATCTTTGGCTCTTGGAGGGAGTATTGTCATGTCAATCGAGATGAGAAATTTTATTTGAACCATGTATGTCTATTTGCACATAGACTTAGGAGTATTATAGTTTTCTTTAGATAGTTAATAGTATGATTCTTAATGACTTTTTTCAGACATCCTTACTGTTATTTTATCCTTCTTCTTCTGTATTTATCTTCTTATCTCTCCCTAGTGAAAACTCCCCACTTTTCCTCATTTCAGTTTTCATGCTAGTACAATACTGTTTTGGTACCTATGTCTTTGGTGTATATTAAGAGGATAGAATGTAAAATGTCCTCAGAATTTTTCTTGCTCAAAATTTATTTGTTTATTCAGGGTCTTCTTTGGTATCAAATGAATTTTAGTTTTTTGCTTCTGTTTCTGGAAAGATGTCATTTAGACTTTAAGAGGAATAGCATTTAATTTAAAGGTTATTTTTGGTTCTAACTAAGTTTTATTTATAGAATAAATTCTACTCTTTTGGGGAAAATTGGTAAATGAATTTTCTCATTATCACAGGAAAAATCAAAATAACTCAGTACAAAGTATCTTAAGTTCTTCATATTATGGAGTTTTACTGTTTTTCTTCAAAGAATTAAGAAGTTTTCATTTTTCTTTGAATTCAAAACCAAAGGATATTTATCCACTTAAGATATACATAAGTGGGTTCTGAGAATTTCCTAATTTAGATTCACTTTTCATGAACCTGACAGGATGTATGGACAGAAGAATAATACAGTTGTATGTCTTCGTGTCAACATCATAGAATGCATAGATGCATACTTAATTAGCATTGCCTGCATGCTATCTGAAATATAGTGCATTGCTCCTAGAATCCTGATGAACAAAAGGTCAGGAGATTAAATCAAGCACAAGAGAAAATGATGTGACCCAGAGACGCCACACTGCCGTTGTAACTCTCCATGTACTGTAACAAATAAGAGCAGTAAAAACAGTGAATGGAACACTTACCATCGCTTACTATCATGAACAAACATTACATAGCACTCACTATTGTGTGCCATACCTTATATGCCTGGCAGCCACAGGACATTTCAGAGCTTGTGAGCAGGTGGTAAGGTTATCAGCCCGATTCTACCTTCCGGGACTCATTACTATATATGTGGTCCATGTTGACTACAATATCTTCACGCGGAGCAAGCCTGTGCTTGAAAGATCTGATCATGGAAAACTATGTTTTAAAAACCTAAGCCTGACACAAAACTTCATCAACAAATTTCCTTAGAGGAGAGAAACTGCACTGGCTTGTGTCATAAGAAAGAGATTCTCTCTCTTTCAATCAGGGAGTCGTTAACCAGTGAAATTAAGGACGAAGGCACATACTTTGAAGGCAAATAGAGGTTGAATGTGTTGGAAATGTAAGGTGGTTAGCATTATTTTCGCCAAGTTGGATCTTTTATTGTTATCATGGGAGATGTGCAGGTTGTCTTCTTCATGCTAAGTGACCTTTGATTCCTGGTTCCTAACCAACATGAAAAGGCAAACATACAGTGGTCCATTGCTTGTGACCACCCAGTGGTTATATTTACATTCTTGGAGCACAACGTACTCTATGTAAACATCCAGATAGTTATGTATCATAGACAGCCATGCAGGTAAAGAAGGATGCACAATGTGAAGACTTGGATTAGCCAATTTGGTCAGTTTGCTAACAAACTAGGTCACTGCATACTTCAACTTTATAACAGGAAAGAGTTTCTTACTGAAAATCTATCCCAAAGTAAAGGCTCCCTGTCTTTTTGACATCTTTGACTTCACTCATTTCAACCATTAACTCAAGAACAACAAAAACTGAAAATGTTGAAGGGTGAAAACAAGAAAAGAATCCAACCAATTAGGAAAGTATGTAAATGCAAAGCAAATGAATTATTCACATGCTCTGTAGGTTGCCTTTTTTGATTCTTAAAAAAATAGAAAAATAATTTCTAAGGAATGAAAGTTGTTAAACACTGGAGCAGCTCACAGAGGTGCCTGTTGCATCTCTTTAGGAGGCCATTATGAATGAACAAATTCTCATTGCCCTTACTAAATTGCACCAATCTCTATGGGATAAAATGGTAGGTCATGTTTTGGTAAAATTTTATGGCATCTTGGATATTTCACATAAACTGTATTCATTGCATTTGTGTGTAAACATGCACAGGCCACACACACACACACACACACACACAGCGCTATTAAAGTTCACTGTCAAGACTTACATCTGGGGTTACAACAGGGCTATTGTAAAAGATGATCAGGAGTAGGAAATGGGATTGCAAGAGCCTATAGTAATGAAGAGTAGGTCAAATAAAGTGGTGCAGGAAGAGCCTGGAAGCCAATCAGGGGCAGGGGAGGAACACCTGAGAGGAACATGCAGGAATGGTGACATCCATGAATGAACCTTTGGCTGATGGCACAGGAATGGAGAGGTTAGACATTTCAGAGCCTCCTGGAAAGCTGAACAACTCCTTTTGATTACCACTCCGCAAGGCTTGGAAGCTATTCCTTTAGGGACTTTGTTTTCAAAGCACTTGTATTGCTGATGAATGCGGGAAGGAGAAAGACAAAAATGTCAAAGATCCAGCACAGATGGCGAGGAGTTGTAGCAATGGGTGGGAAACAAGAACTAGCAGGAAATATGTGCATCAGAGAAAGAAAACCATCTAACTTTAGAAAATATGTGAAAAGACAAATGGGAAATAGAAAACATCATTTTGAATCCCATAGCTGGCGCTACCTTGACACAGCCTCAAACAATAATTAGTCCTGGGGGACGGTGCTGAAGCATACTTTCAAGTAAGAAGGAAAGAGAAAATAAAGTTGGAAACTAACTTTGTAGTTCATGAATTCCTGACATACATTCTTTCATTAGAAATTACTAATACTTAATAACATATAGATAAACCAAAATCTGTTTTAATGTTATAGATGAGGACATATATCATCTTGAAATATTTGTCCTAGGTAATGTAGTTGGTAAATGGTAGAACCAAGTTTCAAACCCAGATATTCAGATAATATTTCTGAATGTTTCCTAACATAGGGATGTAAACAAGTGTAGCCGAAATGCATTTTAAAATGAAATTCAGAAAGGGGAGGTTTTGGCTGGAGTCCCTGCAACGGTGCCAACAGATGCTGCTAAACTCAAAGTGTGGTTCATTAAGATTTTTTAATTTGTCCAATTATAAAATGAATAAATATAATTATAGCATAAATGAAGAAAATTCATGCCCGAATAATAACAGCTTTGGATGCGGTTTTAAGCAAAACACATTGAATTCTAAGCCTCCAATATGGGACATTGTCTCACTGGACAGAATATGAATCTCTTGTTTTTAAAGTTCATTATTATTAGTGATGTAATAGTTATGGTAGTAGTAATAGTACTAATAATGTGTGTGTGTGTGTGTGTGTGTGTGTGTGTGTGTGTGTGTGCTGTGCACGTGCATGCAAACAGGCACACATGTTTGGAGGGCCACTTCTCGCACCCATTTTTGGTTATCAAGCAAAGATCATGAGAAGTGCTTCTAACCCACTGACTCATCTTGCCGGTGCAGTATATGAGCCTGATACCAGACAGAAACACTTAAAAGAAGAAGCAGACACCAGCACCTAGACTCTAGCCTAACCCTTCTTTTCTGGATGGTAGATCCTACAAGAGAGAGCACTTAAAAAATCATCCCGATAGTGTAAGTGCATAGATGCGGATATGTGAGGTACTTAAGAAATTTGAAAAAAAAAAGAAACTACAAAAATAAAACAAAGGGCTGCAATAACAAGCACATCGAGTTCTTTTCGAGTGTATCAGGAGCCCAGAGTAGAGACAATGTTATGCTGTAAAGTTTCTACCAATCAGTCATTGGACTTTCATATAAAAGACCTAAATATGTTTTAATATTTGCATTTAACATTTTAATAGACCTATTTTTAAATTCTAAAGACCAGTTTTAGTATAACATGTACAAAGATATTTATACACACAAATACATTCTAACTACACCTGTGTGTAACACATTCTATTTTCAAGCATCTTAATCATTTTAATAGGCTACTACCACATTTTATTTATTAACTCATATATTTTGTTGTAAACATCATTAAGAATCTTTTTTCCCCTTTGATACACCACTTAATGAGTCCAATTATCTAATTCTTTGGAACAAAAACAGTTTCTATGATTAAATACACGTTTCATATAAATAAGTGGATTCTATCAAAAGTTTGTTGCTCTCAGGCATAGAAGTGCCTGTAATCATGATAACAAGTTCGGGAATAGTATTATGCTTAAGAGACGCTTAATATTACTTTGTAAAAGTTCTAAGATAAAGCTTATAAAAGATTAGGGAAATTAGTGTTCAGTAAACAAAGGATAGTATCACCCTTAATAGATTAGCAAAGGCTTCTCCATGTATTCAAAAAGAGACATGAGGGTGTGCTGGCTAACTAGCTGAAGAAGCTGTATGGGACCCATTTGCACCTGAATCCCCAGGAAGCCCTTCCAAATTCATGCTGGAATCAGCTAACCCTTACGCAAATAATCAGAGCTGCTGGGAGTTCATGCAACAGCCATGTCATGTCCTGAAGATACAGTTCCCCAGTAATTTTGCCCATCCTCTAGCTCTAAATCTTCTCTGTATTCCCTACTGTGTGATGTTTCCTGGACATCTGAGTGTGGCTGGATTGATATAACTGTCCCACTTATGGCCGAGTGCTCATAGCCTCTTATCCTCAGTTTCTACAATAATTGCTTCCGGCTGCAAAAACAAGCTTCCCTGACAAATGTTGAGAGCAGCATAGATCTATGGGCACACACACACATATTCAGAAAATACTTTTACAACCTGACCATTTAGAAAAATAGCAGTCACCCTTCCCTGCCCCGGCTCTTTGACTTTACCCCATATGGGTTTTTGACCAGGCTTCTGTAACACCAGGCATGAATTCTCTCCTGTGGAGGAAACCTCAAATCTAATCAGAAACTGCTTGGTTACACCCATGAGCAACATGCCACTGCCTCCCCACTGGGCACACCTTGTCTCTCTGGTTGGTATTGTGGCACGCAGTGTCCATTGATGGATAAGTCTGTTGATGTGGTCTGTCCTAATGGTCTGAATAGTGCTTCCTGGCACTGTGAAAGCTAGCCAGCGAGGAGGAAGCTTCCCAGTCGTCAGTTCAAGACTGATTCTGTACTTCCTAGAGTGAAAGTGCAAGGTGTCTTCAACAACACGTTCTTATTATTTAGTTTTGGTGGACAACCAAGGACAGTCTGTGCTGTTTTGAGGGCCTCTGAGCTGACATTTTCACTTAATAACCTATTCCTTCTGGAAGTAGCATTGTCCATCCATTCTAAGTTCCTCCATTTCAGCTCCTATAGTTACTATAATTTTAAATTCGCTTACAGACTAGTAAGTTTCCATAACGCTTTTTCATAATCCTTTAGTTTTGACTAACTGTCCTTCCCTCTTCTCCCCTGTCCATTTCATGTTCCCTTCTTTCATGTAACAAGTGTTCTACTATACCCTCTGAGTATATTTTTAATTGTATTGCAAGATAGTAGGTTGTTCTTTCTTCTCTTCCTCCTCCTCTCCACCTTCTCTTCTTCTTCTTTCTTCTTCTTCATCTTCCTCTTCTTCGGCGAGTTCTCATTATGTAGGTCTGGCTAGCCTGGAATCTTCTCTGTAGATCAGGCTAGCCCTTGAACTCACCAAGATCTTCCTGAATCTGCTTCCCAAATGCTGGCGTTAAAGGTGTGTACCAGCACATGTTATAGATATATGTATACATATACATATATCTATATAGCACACTTTTCTTGTTTATTCACCAGCTGATGGAAGTTGTGATGCTAAGCTTAATTGCTATTTTGAAGGAGTCACCTGGGAAGAGAGTCCCAATGAGAGATTACCTAGATTTGTTTAGCCTGTGGATATGCCTATGAGGGATTGTCTTGGTTCCACATTAATTGATGAGGGAAGACATAAATCACTCAGAATAGCACCATGTCTTATGTAAGAACCCTGCCATGTATGTGTATTAGAGGGGGCTGAGCACAGGTAAGCGTGCATGCATTTATTTCTCTCTGTTTTGCATGTGGTGTGATTAAGCTGTTCTAAGTTCCTGCCGGTTTGAGTCCCCCTCTATACCCTGGAGTACTGAGTGAATAAATGTCCTTTCTTTCCTAAGTTGCTTTTTGTCAGGACATTTTATCATAGCAACAGAAACACAACTATAACAGGTACTAGAATTCACACCAGCACTTGTCTCATATTCATTTGCGTTCCTGATGATGGTCATTCTCCTTGTGATGAATGGAACCATAGGCTACCATTAACCCTCGTTTCCCTGGTGGCTGAGGGTGTTAAGCACCTTTTTAAACTGTTTTATTCATCTATCTTACTTGGTTTCATTGTTAGTCTTATTTTATTGTCTTTTTTTTCCCCTGTGCTCCCAGAATCCTGTTTAGAATAGCCTTATCTAAAGCAAGTTAGCATAGACCCTAAAGCTTCCACTTGCAATTTCAGGATGCCATGTCTTATTTTGCATGTCCTTCGTATGTTTGGTATTTAATTTTGTATTTAATGAGGGATTTTTCTACATATTGACATTGAAACAGCACCATTTGCTGAAGATGAAATATTTCTTCACTGAATATTTTTGGCATTTTTATCAAAATTTGGGTGCCTGCAGATATTGGGGGACTCTATATGATCTAAGTAGATTTTTTTTGTGTAGGTATCAAGCCACTTTTATGACCGTTGTTCTTTAGAGTTGGAAATAAGGTTTGGTGATATCTCCAATAGTTTTCATTTTTAGGGGCATTTGTTCTGATTGATCTCTGTGCTTCCACATCAATGTGAAGACTGCTTTTCTGTTTGTCAAGAATAGCTCTAGGATTTTAAGTAGAATTGGATCCACAGATTGACTTTTGTAGGATAGCCATTTTCACATGATTAATTCTGATCCATTAATATGGGACGGTTTTCTATATTCTAATGTCCTTTTCAATTTCTTTTCTCAGTGATTTAAAATTTTCATTGTAGAGGTCATTGGTTTCATTGGTTATACTTATTCTTAGGCATTATATTTGGGCTATTGTGAATAGGATAGGTCTTTGATTTCTATTTCAGTGTATCTGTCATTAGTATATAGTAAAGGCACTGATCTTTGTGTGTTAAATTTGTGGCTTTCATTTTCATCAAAATAGTCATGAACATCAAGAGTTATAGTGTGTCAGGAATTCAGGGATTCTTAAGTATTGAATCTTCTCATCTGCAGGTGTGGATACTTCAATGTCAGTTCCTATTTCTATCTTACTGCTCTAGCTAAGATATCAAATGTAAAATTAAAATAACGCCAGAGAGAGTGATCACTTTTATTTATTCTCGATTTTTAGTGGGAAAGATTTCTTTTAAATATTTGATAGTCTTGGCTATAGGTTTGTAGTATGTGTCCTTTAATGTGTTAAGGTATTATCCTTCCATCTGTAGTCTCTCTGTGACTTTTATTGTGAAGTGATGCTGTATTTCGACAAAGGTCATTTCTGAAGCTATTGAGAAGATCATCTGATTTCTGTATTTTAGTCTATTTCTGTGGTGAATTCTCCTTGTTTATTTAAGTAGGTGAAACATATTCACATGACTAGCAGAGTCAGTTTGGTGATAATGAAAGCTTTATATGTGATTTTTAAATTTCCTTTAACAGTATTTTATTAAAAATATTTTCACAGATGTTTATTGTGGAAACTGATCTGTAATTTTCATTTGTATATTATATCATTTTCTTTTTTGTTTAGATATCAGGGCAATGCTTTTTTCATGAACCATTATGGAAACCTTTCCTCCTTTTGTACATATGGAATAACTGAAATAGTATTGTTTTATTTCTTTTTTAAAAATTTTGATAGAATTCATCAGCTAATCCATTTGGTCCCGGGTTTTCATCTGATGGTTTGATCTTATCAATAGCTATAAGTCTGATTAAGTGGTTTATTTCATATTGATTAATTTTGGTGTATTGTATGCATCTAGAAATTTGTCCATTTTATTTTCCAATTTAATGGAATATGATTTTTAAAAATATGTCTTCATGATTTTATAGATTAAATTGGTATCTAGTGTGATAGTTTCATTTTCATCTTCAACCTTATTTATTTGTGTCTTCTCTCTTTCGGTGCATTTGTCTAAGTGTTTGTCAATATTTTTGTTTTTGTCATTCTTTGAATTGTATGTATGTATGTAAATATATATGTTGTTTATGAAAGTTCTCTCAAGTTTTTTTTTATTTTTGATTTTTCGAGACAGTGTTTCTCTGTACCTTTGGAGCCTGTCCAGGAACTAGCTCTTATAGCCCAGGCTGGTCTCGAACTCACAGAGATCTGCCTGCCTCTGCCTCCCAAGTGCTGGGATTAAAGGCATGTGCCACCACCGCCCGGCTCTCAAGTTTTTTTATATTGACACTCAGCACTGTAAGCTTTCCTCAGGACTACCTTTATTATGTCCAACTGAATTTGGTTATGTTCTGTTTGTATTAGCATTCAGTTTTAGGATTTCATTGATCATAGTGTGTTGCTTAATTCCCATAAGTTTGTGTACTTTCTTTGCTGACAGCTAATTTTATTCTGTTGTGGTCAGACAAAATCATGATATTATTTCAATTTTCCTTCATTTTTGAGACTTTCTTTGCATCCTAATACATGATCAACTGAAGTTTCACGGGCTACTCAGAACAATGTGTGATCTGTTGTGTATACAAACTGCAATGTTTGTAGAAGTCAGTTAGGTCCACTTGATTTGCCATTTAGATTTAATATTTCTCTGTTATTGTTTTATTTTCTGGATGATCTTTTCTTTAGGGATGGTGGCTATGTGTTTGGGCTGGGTTTTTTTGTCAACTTGACATGAGCTAGTGTCATTTAAGAAGAGGGAGCCTCAGTTAAGCAAACATATCTATCAGATTGGCCTATAGGCAAGTCTTTGGGGGTATTTTCTTGATTAACATGCCCAAGCCCTTCTGGATGATACTACCTTGGGAAGTTTTTCCTGGAATGTATTAAAAAAAATCTGAGTGAGACATAAAGACGAAACCAGTAGGTAGCTTTCCTTGCCTCAATCTCCATTTCTACTTCCTAATTTTCTTCCCTGGCTTCCCTCTGGGATTCATTACAAAGGATTTACTGACCTAAATTCTTGGCTCTGCAAACTGATTCTGGTCATGGTATTTATCACAGCAATAGAAACAAAACTAGGACAGCATTGAAGCTACTGGGTACCACGATTTGGGGGTTACTCTGTGACTTTCCATCTTGGAGTCTAGTCAAACAAACACTGTAGTTATGCCATCTCTCCTGCTCTGATCTCCTAAAAATGAACACTTAGAAATGTATACTCTCAGGTGTGACATCTATAGTTCATTACCAGTTACTTTTTTGTCTCTTTTTTCTTCTTGGAATCATTGACCAAGCCTTTCCATTCTTTATAACAGGTTGTATTATGCCAGTTAATGCATTTTTTAAAAAAAATATTTGCAACTTTGTCTGTTGATTCCCACTTCTATGTCTTCCCTGGACTGGGACACCCTCCTATCCTGCGTTTCTCTTCACTGGCTGCTCTAAAGCTCTCTGGCTGGTTTCCAGACCCAGGGCTTCTCTACAGTGATCCCACAAATCACTTCTCTCCTGTCCTGGGCTGATGCCATGAGTCTTCTCTGCTATTATTGGGACTTGAGTGTGTTGTTCAAAGGTTCCTGTGTTCACCCAGTTGTCAGGAAGTGAGAGAGTAAAAGCTTAACCCAGCTATGGATTGTAGAGTGGAGCTTTGTGGAAGTGATCACATTACATAAGGTTATCAGAGTGGAGCGCTAATGGCTGAATCTAATACTTTATGAAGAAAGAAAGGAGGGAGAAAAAGAGAAAGGGGAGGTGAGGGCAAACTCACATTCACTGTCTTCCTGCCCCGTGAGAACTTTCTGGTTTTAAGAAAACACTCACCAGCTATGGTTTTTTTGACTTCTCACCTCCAGAAACTTGCGGCAAAATAACTATCATTTATTTGTAAAACAGTCTACTTAGGTTTTTCATTGCTGTGATCTGAAAGAGACCAGAAGAACTCCTTTCCAGCGGTTGGTCTCATTGTCCTGGAGCTTCTTGAGGCAGAGTTTTGAGAGATTGATTTTTGAGACCTGGCTATCAGAAAATACTCTTATTTTGATCTCAACCTATCCTTAGTTTGTGTTGGTATAGAATTCAAGACAAGGTACTTATTTTCTTGTGACTTTGAAAACTTCTATTGCTGTCAACCTATCCCCATTAGTAGAGATAAAATGCTATATTATTTCCACTTCTTTGTGCAGTTTGAGAGTTTCTGGGGGCATTTTCCCTTCCATTCTTCCATTTGTCCAAGTAAAATTGATAATTAGTAAATTATTGAGCAATTTCCTCCAATAACTTTCTTTATTCTGATTTTAGGTGATGGTGATGCCTCACATCAATCACATATTGAATCCTCTGATTTCCCATATAGCTTTATTTTTTAATTCTCATTGTACTTTCCTTGTGTTTGTGATATATGTGTCAAAACATATACCATATTCATGCATATGTGTGTGAACAAGCATACCTACACATGTGTGGAAGCCAGAGGTCAAGGTCTGATGTTTCTCTTGACTGCTTCCCCAAGTATATTTTGAGGCAGGGTCTTTCACTGAATCATGGGCTTCACTAATGCAGCCCAGCTGGTTAGCCAGTGAGCTATAAATATCTGTCCCTGTTCCCCACTACTACTGTGGGGACAAATACATGTTGCTGCATCCAACTTACGTAGATGACATAGATAATCATAGGTCCTCATGCTTACAAGACAGCTGCTTTACTCTCTGAGCCAACTCCTTGTTCCTCTTTGTAGTTTTATTTCATTTTTAACTTTTTATTGATTCTTTGTCTGCTTCACATCCTGTATCTAAATCACACTCATATCTCTGTCCTTATGTTTCTACCCACTGCCCTTGCAACCTCCCCCAAAACAAGATTTAAAATTAACCATCACCCTCCCCCCAAAAAACTAAAGAACAAAAAATAAAACAAAAAACCCAAACCAATGAGACAAAATCTCAGCATGGAAGCTGTAGTGTGACCCAGTGAGTCACACAGTACATCCTTTATGTATCCATATGTCTTTGCTTGTTCATTACAAAGAGTTATTGGTCTTTTTCAGGCCACTGGCTTCTAATACACTTTTAAAACTGGGTCTTCATTGGGACTCCTCTTTGTTATCCTATTGTTGCCACGTGTCATGGAGATGCTGTAGCTTTGGATCTGCAGTTCCAGCCCCTTCATGTGCTCTAGAAGTTCATAGATAAGGTGAATGTTGGGATGGGTTACCTCACAGCCGCTCTTCTAGGTACAGGAGGTAGCTAGATTGGTCAGCCTACCAGCTTTCCCTCATCATCACCACCAAGATGAGATCTGTGCTGCCCTAGCTAGCTTACCCAATACATCAGGTAGCAAGGAGCACAGCCCATTCTCCTGTAGTTTTAAGCAATTCTATTTCTTTTCAAATTTCTTCAACTTAACTACAAGTCTGCTTAATGACTTTGCTTACCTTAATAAACTTAATTTCAAAAAGTTTACAAGAAATAAAGATTGAGTCAAATATGTTCTGCGTTTTATCCTTTGTTGTTAACATTTACTAGTCAAAACTGATTAAGGATTCTTATGTTTTGTGCCCATTTCATTAAAGACTTTTCTTTGTATCCTAGTAGGGTCTGCTCTAGTATCACTGTTTTCTTCCAGGATATAGTACTGTATGTAAACAGGGCATTTCATTAGATTCTCCTGTGTCAGTTTCTCTGATTTTTCTTGCTTTTGATAACCCTGTTAGTTCTTGTAATGACCTTGAGACATATTTTCTGGAAAGACTTAGTTTGAGCTATCTGGTGTTTATCTCCTTAAAAGACTGCAGTTAAAGGAGTTTGAAAGAAGTTTACATAGGTGAAGATATGGTGTTTTCCATATTTCATATCAGGACCCATATGATCAATACGACTTTTCTCTGATGTGCTGAGTCGAGTCCCTGCAAGATAACAGTGGGGGGGCCCTCCAGTACAATGAGCGGGTCCCTCCAGTACAATGTTGTTTTTTTATTCCCCATTGCACTCTTTAAAAAGAGATCTATACACAAGAGGCAGAGATTCTTCTCCCTCTTTGAGGGAGGAGTTTCTGTACATTGTTTGGAATTCTTCATGAGACATTTACTTTTCTTCTCATTTAATTGAGTGTTTATTTATCTGTGAATGTAAGAGGACGTGGTCATTTACTTTGTACTTGAGTTATAACCCGATAGTATGTTAGTGATTTTTTTTTAAATTGGATTATCTAGCTCTGAGTCATGGGGGGTCTTTCACTTTTTTTCTGCATGTATGTGTGTGTGTGCATGTATGTGTGTCTGTTTGTATGTATATATGCTTTTGTGTTTGGCCTTATGTGTTATTTCATTATCTCTCCACGCCCAGACTTTCTAATAAGAGGTTTAGAGTTCATCTTTTATGTGTATTGTTTTCCTTGCCCAAGAGTCTTCCTGCTCTCCAGGGAGTCACCTGTTCCTTCACTGAAGAGCAACATTGCATGACTGTGTTTATTGCTACGGGAGCATCATTGTTCTATGTCCTCCCCTAGGGACTATACACATTTATAGAGATATTTACATTAGTATATTTCTATCTTAAGTTATAAATGAATTCATTTGAAGTGTCTGGCTCTACCATGGTATCTCAAGTTGATCTCAGTTTTTCCCTCCCTCTGCTCATATGTAAATGGTTTACCCCAAACACCATCTCTCACCTTCTGCTTATAGTTTACTCATTTATCCAGTTCCATTATGTATGTGTTGCAATTTAAGAATTGTGAAGCCACATTCTTGTAAGAAACAAGCATGGTGTGCAGAAGAATGCTTATTCACGATTCCTGTTGCCTTTTGTTTTAAAGTTTGCAGTTATTAACAAGGTTACTCAGTTCTGTAGCTCCTCCCTTCTAACCTTTCCTTAAAGGTGCATCACATATTTGTGGCATACTTAAATTCCTTTTGTCATGGTGTCTACTGTATCCAGGATCTTCTCCTTCATCACTAAATTATCTCCTAATTTGCATACATATAGGCTCATGTTTTTGGCTGTAACATTAGTTGAGATTTTTACATGGAAAGATATGTTTTTTCTAAGCTAACTTATCTGATTATGTGATGGGGTATATGACAACCACTATTGTAGAACACACAAAATGGTTTTATATTCACAGACAACGTGTTCTACTGATACTTAACCCTCTCTTGACCCCCAGACTCCTTGCGTTCTACGTCAGCTTTAAACACGCTGTCTTTTCAAAGTTGTCATACAAGTGGAATCACAAGGTGAAATTCCATTCTCCCTTAGAAATTTATACAAATTCCCTGTGTTGATGGCTCATTTGCCTTGACATCTGAATAAATATTTCATAGTCTTATCTATCCATATTGAGAGATATGATTTCTTTCAATGTAGGAAGATTATGAAGACAGCTGCCACGATCACAGGTGTTCAGGTTTTTGCATGGTTATAACTTTCAGAATTATGTGAATAAATAATAACAGATGATTGTTGGAGCACAATGTCAAATTAAGTTTAATTTTGTGTATGCTGTCCGCCTGTATTCTACAGACAATGTCAATTTGCATTGTCACCTGCAATATATGGACGGCCTTTCTGTGCATACATGCTTGACAGTGATGTCTTTTAGCATTTTTTAAGGATTTGAAATAGTAAACATTGTTTTAAAAGCATGTTATTATATCTTAGGGTTATATTTCCTAGTTTTTTTGATCTTTAAAGAATTGCTAACCATTTTTAAAAACTTGGTCAATGTATATAATTAAAGTCACATAAGATTGAGTAGAAGATTATTTACATAGAGCAACAAACATTTTCTAAATATCTGGTGTGAAGACTTCATGTGAATCAAGGAAAAAAATGCTTCAGACACTCAAATCTCCATTGAAAGTCCATTCAGACTGAGCATGGTAGTGTATTCAGTAGCTAGTAATCTCAGCCTTCTGGAGGTTGAGGCAGGAGGACAAGCCTGGCCTACCCAGAAATATTTGTCTTTAAAAAACAAATAAATAGCTTCCTTCTTCCTCGGCGCTACTGGCGAGGTGGCTGCCATCTCCTTCGCGGCATCATGGCTGCCCTCAGGCCTCTGGTGAAGCCCAAGATCGTCAAAAAGAGGACCAAGAAGTTCATCCGGCACCAGTCAGATCGATATGTCAAGATTAAGCGAAACTGGCGGAAACCCAGAGGTATTGACAACAGGGTGCGGAGAAGATTCAAGGGCCAGATCCTGATGCCCAACATTGGTTATGGGAGCAACAAGAAAACCAAGCACATGCTGCCTAACGGTTTCCGGAAGTTTCTGGTCCACAACGTCAAGGAGCTGGAGGTGCTGCTGATGTGCAACAAATCTTACTGTGCTGAGATTGCTCACAATGTTTCCTCCAAGAACCGAAAAGCCATCGTAGAAAGAGCAGCATAGCTGGCCATCAGAGTCACCAATCCCAACGCCAGGCTACGCAGTGAAGAGAATGAGTAGATGGCTTGCATGCATGTTTTATTTGTGTTTAAATAAAACCACAAAAACTGCCAAAAAAAAACCCAAATAAATAGGACTGGAGAGATGGTTCAGTAATAAAAAGCACCTGCTGTTCTTGCAGAGGATCCAAGTTCAGTTTCCAGCACTGATATCAGTAGACTGAAAACCACCTGCAACTCTGATCCTCCTGGGTATTGGATTCTGTCTTCTGGCTTTGTGGGCACCTGCACTCACATGTGAACATAGTCACACACAGATGCAAACATACAGGAAATTTAAAAAAATATATCTTTTAAAAGAAGCAAACCAATAAACAAAAACACTAAATTCATCTTTTCATGAGAAGTTAATAATTGGTCTAATTAATGTCACCATAGATTATTTTGCTTACTCTTGAATTTATGGAAATATAATCATGCTGTTTGCACTCCTTAGTATTTGGAGTCTTTCACTGACTATTATGTTTATGAGATTCATCTGTATGTTTTGTCCCATAATAGTCTAGTTTCTGTATTTTATATAGTAACCCACATTATACAAATGTTACAAATCCATGTATTCTATACTTGAGAGACATGAAAAGCTTCAGTTAGGATGGCCATGAGGAATGCTGTTATGCGTCTTACTGTACTTCCTTTTGGTCAACATACTTATGCATTTCTGCTTGGAATAAACTTAAAAGTAGAATTTCGGCAGAATAGGATAAGTTCATGCTCAGATTTAGTAAACACTGCAAAATGGTTTCAGTGTGATGAAAGCAATTTATGCTTCCAGGATTACTCAGAATAAGGGTCGATTCATATTGTTTTCCAACATAAAGTTGTCAGCGTGTTTTGTTAATACTATTGTGTGGGCATGTTTGTGTGCACGTGCCTGGAAGTGACTAATCACTGTTTTGTCGGCTTTAGTAAGTAATGAGGCTGCACACCTTCTCTGCTCCTCCTGGTCACCTGGTTACCGGCCTTTGCAAAATGATTCATGCAAGGTTTACCCAATTTTTATTGCATTTTATGTAATATTTTCCTGGCTTTTAAGAGTTATGGCAGATCCTCTGTACTTAATCTCAAATCGTTGCATGTATTGCAAAACTCTCCCATTTTGCTTTAATTTGGGACTCATTTTTCCTTAATTTGGAAAGCAAAGGACAGACTCAATGGAATCTATTTTATTGATGCTTCACATAGTGGTTATTTTGGGAACCCTGCTTAAGCAGTTTTTGCTCACAATTATGAAGATAAACTTTGTAGTCTATAAACCTCGCACTATTAACTTCCCTGTTTATCTGAGTTACTTTTCTATTGCTGGAGTAATACACCATTACTAGAGCAACTTGGGGAAGGAAAGAAGTTTACAAGTTATAGTCCATCACTGTATTTCTCAATTGAGAGGCCCTCTTCCCAAATGACTCAAACTGTGTCAAATTGATGAACAAATAGCCAGCGCATTAAGTCCTGTTTAGTTTTATATGATGGGAGATGAACAAGTTTTGATTTCTTTTCATTGAAAATCTCATTTATTCATTTTTGATTACTGCTATATCATTTTTGACAATACTGATGTGTGGGTCAGGATGCATTCCCAATCTTCTGTTCTCGGCTGTTGAAACACTTGCTTAAGCATATGCATATTACTGCATTATTACTTATTATGATCACATTCTCAGGGCAGTCTCACTCAAGCGAGTCTTGAACTCTCAGTTCTCCTGCCTCACCCTGACAAAGGCTGAAACTGAAGATGTGCCACCATGCACAGCTTAACACTGCAGGTTTATTTGGGAGGAAGAATTTTAAAAAATGTCTGTTAGTGTGTTTCAATTTTATTCTATTTCTACAGAGTATATGCACACACCCATGTACACACACACACACACACACACACACACACACCATGTACAGCATAAAAATTTTAGAAATAACATTCTAATTTCCCTAAAGAAAGAACCTAAAATGTGCTGAAGTTTCTAATTGTTGATAGCTAGACTGCCTTTGAATAAAAGGATAACTTTGAGAAGAATGATATATTTATATCATCTCTTGAAATTTATAAGCCTTGTGTTCCCACGTTCCTTTAGATCTTTCATTTCTCTTCAACAATTTTAGTTTTATGTGTAGCTTCAACACCTTTTGAAACATTCTTTACTAAGTATTTGATATTTCATGTTCTTATAAATAGCATGGTTTCTATTTTGTGTCCTAATTGAACTGTACATGATATGACAAAAAGATGCAATTTAAATTTTGTATTTTGACCTTGAATTATGTTACATTTTGGAATTCATATTTCAATCCCAAAGCTATCTGCAGGCTATTTTTGAATGTCTAAAGCAAAGTAATATTATCTGCAAAAAGTGATAATTTTGTTTTGCTTTTTAATACTTAACTTTTTTACTGTGTCATATTTTATTAACTAAAACCACCATGATAATGTGAAACAGAACCAAGGATGGCAAAAATCCTTTTATCCTTCCAATCCCAACTGGAAGTAATTTTTTATTTTATTAAAAGTAGGTTTCTTTTTCACACAATGTATCTTGATATACTTTCCTCCCAGTTCCTCCTCACCCCCTAAGCCACTCCCTTTCTGCTTCTCATTAGAAAGCAAACTAAGACAGCTAAGGAATAATAACAAAATAAAACATAGTATGATAAAATGGATTTCCCTCTGTATGCTGTGATTACCATTAATAAATAAAGAACTGCTTTGAGCCTATAGCAGAGCAGGGCAGGGCAGAGCTAGGTGGAGAAGACTGGACTGAATGCTGGGAGTAAGAAGGGTGGAGTTGGAGAGAAGCCATGACTGCCGGAGGCAGATACTGAAACTTTGCCGGTAAGCCACTGCCATGTGGCAATGTACAGAGTAATAGAAATGGGCTAAATGAATATAAGAGTTAGCCAATAAGAAGATAGAGCTAATGGGCCAAGCAGTGATTTAATTAATATGGTTTTGTGTGATTATTTTGAGTCTAAGGTAGCCAACTGGCTGGGAACCAACAAGCAGCTCTTTCCTCCAACAATAAAACAAAAACAAATATTAGAATAAGGGAAAACAAACAAGTATGAAGAAAAGAGGCCCAGAAAAGGCACAGGAAACAGATATAGATGCAGAGACCCACTAGTTTGCATATAATCTCATAAAAACACAAAACTTGCAAGCAAGTATATACACAAAGAACCTGTAGGGTAAAATAAATAAAAAGTAAGAAAGGTAAAATCAGAAAGAAAAGAAGTGCCCTGACATGACATTGTGAAACACAGAAGTTGCAAAGATGCTGCCGAGTTTGTTTTCTATTGGCCGTCTACCACTGGGCATGCGGCCTACTCTTAAGAGTAGCTTGTTTTCCCAGTGAGACATCCTTGGAGAAAAGTAATTTTTTTTTTATTTGCAAACAGTCATCAGTGCCTTGCTTAGCTATCATCAGAAAAGCTTTCTTCTGCAATAGATGGGAACAAATGAAGAGATCCACAGCTAGACAAGAAGCAGAGTAAGAATCCTGGGGACACTCAACCCTAAAAGAGAGATCTCCATCAAATTCCTCCCCTCAGAGCTCAAGGAACCTCATGGAAGAGGAGGCAGAAAGAAAGTAAAAGCCAGAGGAATCAAGACATTCCAGACAACAGGGCCGGTTCACATAAGAAATCACAGGTTCTGTACAGGTAAAAGCCAGCCGGGGGGTCACACACACCCAACCCTAGCCCAAAAGCTATCTCCACTTGATAACCTCTTGCGAGAAGAAGCTTTAGTTTTTGTTGTGTTTTGTTTTGTTTTTTAATGTTAAGGGTGTAAAGAGTCTTTAATGGTGAAGTGATTTTTCTTTCTTTTGACAAAATGCTTTAATACCTGGAATTAATACCCTGGAATTAATCCCTGAAATTTAATACTCTGGAATTACTACCTAGATGATAACCATGTGTGTATTATCATTCCTTCTTAGGTAGTATCACGAAGAGTTTTATTATTTTATTAAGCTCTTCAAAGAATTAACTTACACATTTCATGACATTTTTTGCTCAAGTTTTGTCTCTTTGTTACTTCTTTTCTGATGCTTGTGTGTTCATTTTATACTTTACTAACATGTTATGTGATGTTTCTGTTTCTGATTTTGGTCTCTTGTGTTTTCTAATATATACGTATATATGCATATTTATATTTGGTTGCAAACTTCCTTGTGAGTACACATTTACTGAATTCCAAGAGCTTTACGATAATTTACTTTTTCTCTTCATTTACTTTAAATATATTCTCACTAGCATTATAGTTTTAAATGTATTCATTTTTAAATATTTGAAGCTTGTTTTGAGCTAAGTTATCCCTTGGTCTCAAACTTGTGATGGTCTCCTTTAGCATCCCGAGTGATGACATAACAGGTATGGAGTCCCACATCCAGCCTTTTGGGGATTTCCTAATTAATATTTGGTAGTGACTCTTAATCTGACTGTGGTAAGACAGTATATTGTATATGAAAACAATTCTTCCAAAGGTTTTCAGACTTGCTTTATGACTTCAAATATGGTTTGTTTTAGAAGCATATTTTGCTTGCATTTGAAACGTAAATAACAAAGTCACTCACCTGCAGGGTTCAATGCATGCAGATCTGGGTAGTTGGTTAATCTTCTACTGCTCATCCTCATGCTTCCTGAATTCATCTGCTGTTCATAAGGTGGTGAGATAAAGTTACAGCTTTGTTGTTGTTTTATTTTTCCTTGTCTTTATTGGGTTGGCTCTTTCTATGCAATTACCTTTGTGTTAGATGTCCTAAGCTACATTCTCAAGTACACAAAATCAGCAGTGTTCATAGTTTATATAGAACGGACCTTTAATGTTACCATACATCTCCATACTTAGACTGCTTTAAGCCTAAATGAATGTTTTACATTCATCTTTTTGTTCAACTATTGTCTACATGAAACATATTTCAAACATTTTACTTCTGATCTTCTTGTGTTCTTTTCTTTAAGTTGTGTGTCATTATAAAGTGAGCCTAGTGGGATTTAGTTATTCAGAATGATAATCCTTGTAGCTCAATACACTTGTTACTCTGTAGCAATAATGTCATTCCTGACATGTTTGACTTTATATCTGAAAAACATTACCCATTGCATGTTTATGAAGTTTTCAGCCCTTTTATCCATGTTATCGTCTTCTTTTGTAATTATCAATTAATTTAGTTTGTCACGTTTAGTTTCCTTAATGTTATTATTCCAAAGGCCCATTAAATACCATGCTTTACCTAACCTTATTGTTTTCTTATTCATGATGCAAACACTGCTTCCTGATCAGCTTGGATGCTGTGTACCTATGTTATAATTTATATTAATTCAAAATGTTACAAATCTTTTTATTATGGCTTGAAAGTTAATAACTGTTTTGTTTTAACTAAGTACTCACTATTTTCTCTCCTTCATATAGGTTATTCAAGTAACTAAATTAAGTTCTTCTATAAAAATCCTGTTTGGTTTTAGAATTTATTTCTCTACAAAATATTGGTAATAAAATCTAAAAGCCTTTTAAGTTTCTGAAGTCATGACTTGGATTTTGTTTTGGTGTCTATTTTCACTTCAGCTACAACATTGACATGAGTTCCATCTGCACTCCACAGCATTCCTAAACAGCAGCACTCTGCGCTCTGGCACATGCCATTCTCCTGGTTTCTCCATGAAGATTTATCTTTCTAGCACAGCTACTTTTAACATTTCTACTTCTTTGGTTTTCAGGCATTTCCTGATGTGCTCACATGTACTATTCTTTGTACTTAGAACTCTGGGGCTTATGGATCTACTGGAACCTTGGTCATTCATATTTTTAAAACCACATATTGAAAGATTTTTTATCATGGCTTCTTAAAACAGTTTCTCCTTCCATGGGTACTGTCTTTTCATTCTGGTCCACAACTGATAAATGCTAGACCATCCATGATGGAGGATCTGTTTCTCATCCATTATCTTCATTTCTTTATCTATTCTTTTATTCTCTTTTTAAAAAGCAAAATGAAACCAGGTTTTATTTGTGAGAAATTTGAGAGATTTCACATACATTTTCTGCTTTATGTCTTTTTATTTTTGTTTTTTAAATTTGTTATTTTGTTTTGACTAAAAAAATTATTAATTTCTTAGTACCTTTAAATGTGTGAATGGATGATTACTTGGATGAAAGGATAGAGAGAGACATACATAATAGGTAGTAGAAAGGTAAGTGATAGACAAATGCATATGTAAATACATAATTATTTAATAATGGGACAATAAAATACAGATTAAAGAGAATGTAGAGGCCCATTTATGTGAACTTGAAAGTGCTTTTGCAGAGCAGCCAATGTGAGCCTGACATTGATTTATTTATTTGTCTATTTATAGATCTATAATCCATTCACCAACTCATTCATTCATGTATTTATAGTGTTGGCAGTTAAAAGTTATGTCTATTTACTATATGCAAGAATTATTTTGAGCTATGTAGACAAAGCCTCTTTAAAATTTTAGAGATACAACTGTATCAGTATTATTTCTTAGGTTTTCTTTTACTTTTTTCCAAAAAAATATTCTTTTTCCTCTTCTCTCTCCTAGGAGAATACACCTGACTCAAATCTAGTATTGCAGTGCTGGTAAATGAAGGTGGTTGACATTCTTCCACACAGAATATAATATTAATTTAATATCTTTTCTTTCCAGACTTTCATGCTTATTGCCTTCTATATTAGCTAGGTCTAAGCTCACAGCCTCTCTGGTTGAATTGCTCTATAGTAAAACCAGTATGGTTGGAAATGAAACAGTTTTATCTTTGCTAAGGAAAAATGGGGACCTTGAAACTTGGAAATATATTCTATGCAGTTTTAAAATAATATTGTACGAATCTATTGAGAATGTCACATAGTGTATTTCGATCGTATTTGCCTTTCCAACTTTTCCCAGATCCACTACCTCTCTACCTATTCAATTTCCTGTCTTTTTAAAAGTTATTTGTAATTAAATGTAATTATATCATCTTCCCCTTCCCGATCCCTCCTTCCCAACCATCACATATGCCATCCTCTTGATCTCTCTAGAGCACATAGCCTCTGCTCCCTGCACCATGCACACTTTTCAAAGCCTTTCATGTTCACTTTGTGTTGGTTAAATACTTCTGGGTGTGCAGTCAACCCCTAAAGCAAACATCATATGTATTCACTCATATGTGTCTTTTAAACATAAAGCGAAGAAAAACAGCCTACAATTCACCGTCCCAGAGAACCTAGACAATAATAAGGACCCTAAGAGAGACATACATGGATCTAATCTACATGGGAAATAGAAAAAGCCAAGATCTCCTGAGTAAATTGGGAGCATAGGGACCATGGGAGAAGGTTGAAGGGTATGGAGGAGGCAGAGAGAGGAACAGAGAAAAATGTATAGCTCAATAAAATCAATAAAATCAATAAAGAAATTTTTAAAAAAACTACCACAGGCCACACCCTTAAAGAAAACTGACTGTCTCTTCCCAGCAGTTATCAAATGCTAATAGTTTCTCAACTACCCATTCCTCTGTGGTAGTTTGAATATAATTGACCACCATAAACTCATAGAGAGTGGCACTATTAGGAGGTATGTCTTTGTTGAAGTATGTCCTTGTTGGAGGAACTGTGTCACTGTGGGATTGGACTTTGAGGTTTCATTTATGTTCAAGAGGTGCCCAGTGTTCACTTCCTATTGCCTGTGGATTAAAGATATAAAATTCTCAGCTCCTTCTCCAGCAGCATGTCTGCCTGCACATTGCCATGTCCCACCATGATGATAACAGACTACAAGCCACCCAATTAAATGTTTTCCTTTATAAGAGTTGCTCACAGTACACCCACAGGCTAGCCTGGTGTCACTCAGCTCAGGCAGGTGAAAGACATTCACAGGCCAGCTTGGTGCGACTTGGCTCAGATGGGCAAAATCACCCACAGGCCAGCCTGGGTCTTCACAGTTCAGGCTGACTAAAGACATCCACAAGACCACTTGGTGTGCTGGGAAGGTAGGTACTATTATGATGAACGAAGTGATGGTGGAGAAATGGGAGAGAAAGAGAAGCAGATAGCTCATGTGCTACGGGAAGAAGCAGAACTGAAGAAGAGAAGGCAATAAGAAACAGGCTGATGTTGGTGGCCTGCTCACCGAGAGCCATGATGACATTTAGGTCTCCGGGCTGCTGCTAAGCTTATGAAGAGACTGGTCCTGTGGAATGATAACCTCAGAATCTACAAGGCTTGGGGTGACAACAAGATATTTGAGAGGAGTTTTGGTGAGGGTCCAGTGATGATGGTATCTCAGGGGTCAGAGGCCTTGAGCCAGACCAGTGATCCATTGTTAAAAAACATTTGCAGGTGGGGCTGATGTGAAACACTGCAGATTTCAGTCCTATTAGGACAAATGAAGATGTGTTGGAGAGGCAGGAAAAATGGAAAAGCGGGGTGGTCTTTGTGTTTGTTTTGTTTTAATTAATTTGGGGGATTTTCTTTTGGGGGGAATGCTGCAAGGTAGAGGGGAAGATATGGAGGGACTGGGAGGTGAGTGGGATTGGGGTACATGATGTGAAATTCCCAAAGAATCAATAAAGAATTGTGTTATTAAAAAAAGAGTTGCCATGGTCATGGTGCCTCTTCACAGCAATAGAAACCCTGACTGGGGTGTTGTTGTGATAGGCCTGACCATTCTTTGTTGGAAGGAATATGTATCGGGGGAGTGTGGATTAGAAAAGCAGTTGATTGCTGTAGTGCTGCTTAGTGGGCCATCCCAGTAGGATCATGCAAGACCGTGGTGCTGTGTTTGATCTGATGAACTATAGGGACCTGGTTCAAGAAGTTTCAGAGGAGAAGAATTTTAGTATGCTGCCTAGAAATCTTTCTCGTGATATTTTGGTAAAGCATGTAATTTCTTTTTGCTCTTGTCTGGAAAGTCTGCCTGAGACTAGAGTGACGAGTTCTGGATTAATTCTGTTGGCAGAGGACATCTCAAAATGCTCAATTGTGTGGTTATTAGTGCTAAGATGAGCAAAGGAAAATACAAAGTTTACAATTGAAGGAGAAAAGGAGCACCGGAAATGGAATGGAGCTAAATCCTGCATTCAAGGAGATAAATAAAGAAATGGCATAAAAGGAGTGTTGACCTCAGGGCGAAATCCACCCAGCTGAGCTTCTAAGTTGTGAGCAGGAATTTAGGAAAAGTTTAGAGACAGGTGTCTTGGTACATTCCTTCAATACTATCTGTGGAAAGGCAGAGGCTGACAGTTCTCTGTTTGGGGCCAACCTGGTCTACAGAGCAAGCTCCAGAATAGCCATGCTTAGGCAGTAGAGATTATCATCAAAAAGCTGGTGAAATACAATTGAAAGACCTCTGAATTCAAGGCCAGCCTGGGCTACAGATCCAGTTTTAGGATAGCCAAACGTAGGCAGTAAAAGAAACCATCAAAACCAGAAAACTGGCAAAAATGTAATTAAACAACAAGGCCATATTCCAGCCCCAGCAAGCAGTTGAACTTGGCAGCTTAGGGCACATGGTTCCGACTTTAGAGTCAAGGAAGGAGGAAGGGGATATAAAATAATCCTCCATGACTAAGGAAAGCTGATGAGACCAGGCGTATGTCAGGGGAGTCCCTGAATGGAGGCCCAGAGAGACAGCTGTGTGAAGCTGTGAAGGAAAAAGTCTGAATTGCCTTGGAGATCCCATAATGTTAGAGATGCCAGAGTAGTGATGCTGAGAATAAATAGAGATGAGTAGAGATTATGAACAAAAAAAAAAAAACCAAACTGATAACAGGTAGTGGAACAAGCAAGCCCAAGAGAGAAGGATGTGTGCTGTCATCAACAAAGCTGAAAGGAATTGGAGATCTGAAGAGCTTTTGGACACCAGACTTGGAGATACAGAGCTTGGAGGTTTGCCCAGCTAATTTTTGGTCTTGCTTTGGTCCAGCAATTCCAAACTATGATCCCTTTCCTATGTTTTGAAATGTTAATGTATACCCTGTGCCATTAAGTGTTGGAACTATGTGATTTGTACTTTGATTTTGATTTTTTAGGGGGCTACAGTTAGACAATTGCATGAATCTCAGAAGAGATTTTGAACTTTAGACTTCAAAATGTTGTAGAGGCTGTGATGTACTATGGGGACTTTTGAGGTTGGACTAAGTGCATTTTGCACTATGATATTGTTACACGCTAATGGGGGCCAGGGAGTGAAATGCGCTAGCCTGAATGTAATTGGCACACCCAAGGTCATCTCCCAGTGAGTGGCACTCTGAGCAGGTATAGCTTTGTTGGGTAGTTACGGCCCTATTAGAGGAATTGTGTCACTGTGGGGGTAGGCTTTGAGGTCTCATTTAGGCTCAAGTCACACCCAGTGTTTCAATACACTTCCTGTTACCTTCATTGAGATCAAGATGTAGTTTCTTCTCCATTCTCAGTTCCTTTTCCAGTGTCATGTCTCTCTTTATGTCCCACCATGATGATAATGAACTGAATCTCTGAAACTGTAAGCTTCCACCCAATTAAATGTTTTCCTTATAAGAGTTGCCATGGTCATGGTGTCCCTTCACAGCAATAGAAATTCTAACTAAAACAGCCTCTGTGCTAGGATTTTGTCTGTCTTGAGACAAGACTGTGCAAGCTCCCACGACTGCTCTTCTGTGTCCCTAAACCACTGTTTCATTGTAGTCACCTACCACATCTGGCTCTTTACAGCCACCACACTGCTCCCTTCTGAAATAATCCTTGAGCCTTGGGAGGAAGGTTGTGAGATAGATGACCTGTTTGGAGCTGAGTTCTTCACAGTCTCTTCTTCTCTGGACCTTGACCAGCTGTGGGTCTCCCTGTGAATCAGCATCAACTGAAAGAGGCAGCTTCTCTGACAAAAATTGGAAAATTTAGTAATCTATGCATATAGCAATGAGTCATTAGAAGACAATTTAAAACTCTGTTCATTTAGCAAAATAATTGTAGTAAGTTCTTCCCTGGGGTCTATGACCTTCATAGTATCATATTCTTGGCCCCAGTTATGGTACCAGCTATAGTTTTCATCTTGTGGAGCAGGTTTTTTTTTTTTTAAAAAAATATTTTTTATTGTTTTAATTGAGCTACATACTTTTCTCTACTCTCCTCCCTTCCTCACCCTTTTTTTCTACCCTTTGCTCCCAATTTACTCAGGAGATTTTCTTTTTCTACTTCCCATGTAGTTTAGATCCATGTATATCTCTCTTAGGGTTGCCTGGGTTCTCTGGGATTGTTTATTATAGGCTGGTTTTCTTTGTTTTATGTCTAAAAGCCACTTATGAGTGATTACATACTATATTTGTCTTTCTGAGTCTGAGTTACCTCACTCAATATGATGCTTTCTAGATCCATCTGTTTGCCTGCAAATTTCAAGATGCCAACATTTTTCCCTGCTGTATTGACCATTGTGTAAATGAACCACATCTTCTTTCTCCATTCTTTTGTCAAGGGGCATTTAGGTTGTTTCCAGGTTCTGACTATGACAGATACTGCTACTGTGAACATAGTTGAGCACATGTCCTTGCAGTATGATTGAACATATTTGAGTATATACCCAAAAGTGGTATTGCTGGGTTTTGAGGTAGATTGTTTCTTAATTTTCTAAGACATTGTCATATTGATTTCCAAAGCAACTGTACCAGCTTGCACTGTAGGCTTTACAACTAATCAGAAAGTGTTTGATTACTTTCAAGACATCTGTACCGTTTTTTACCAGTGGGGCTATCATACCAGGTCAGTTGTCACTGTAGTTTACAGATTTCACAGAATTCTTTTCACGCTCAACCCCTTTTCTGCCATCCCTACTCTACTTGGTTCACGGTATCTCTTACCCTTGACTCTGTCCAAGATTCTGCATGGACATTGGTCTGATGGTTTAGTTTATATTTTTATAGTCTTTTAGCTGTGATCGTTCTGCGCTCTGCCACATTGTGATGCTTCTACCTGTACAGAATATAGTGACAACAGCAGAGATTTCCCAGTATTTAAAACCAAGGCCCTAGGAGACAGTTTCTATTAGTTGGTCAGGGCACCACAGAACACTTCAAGGCTAATGATGCCCACCCCACTGCAGCCCTGCATACCCAGACATCCTGCTCTTCTGGCTCCTCACTGATTGTCCTGAGTAAGTTTACCCCAGACTTTATTACAGTTTGTCCTTTTTAAAGAGCTTTTTTTTATTACATACACACACAACCAATATTGATCTTAATTCCATTACCCTTTCTTATACTCATTCTGCCCACTGAATACATTCTTTTTCCAAAGTACAGAGAAACCCTGTCTTGAAAAACCAAAAAAATAAAAAAAGACTTTTTCCCAAGATGTCTCCCTCCAATTTAATTTGTTTCATTCTGCTTAATGTATTTTGTGACTGACCCACTGTGATTAATTAGTGTTGTTTTTGTCTGATTTTTTTTTTGTGTGTGTTGTTCTATCATTTGTTTGCTTTGAGTCAGTCTCTTGACCCATAGCCTTGGCTGGCCTGGTACAGGCTGTGTAGCCCAGGCTGATCTCAAACTCATCTCCATAAGCAGCCTGGCTTAGCTTCTTGAGTGCTGGTATTGCGGGTGTGTACAACCATGACTAGCTCCTCTTTAGTCCTTTAACAGATGTACTCGCATGGAGACGGTGCTGGAGCTGAAGCTACTTTCACTGTCAGACATTTGAGAACTGTCAAAAGTCAGACACATGCAAATCTACAAATATCAAAAGTTTGAACTAGATCAACACGACTACCCACTGATTGGTAGCAAAATATATCAAATTTGGTAGCAAAAAATAGAATTCAAAGTAATGATGCCTTAAAATTATTATTATTATCATTATTATTATTATTATTATTATTATTATTATTATTATTATTTTGGTCTTTCAAGACAGGGTTTCTCTGTAGCATTGGAGCCTGTCCTGGAACTTACTCTGTAGACCAGGCTGGCCTTGAACTCACACAGATCCACCTGCCTCTGCCTTCCGAGTGCTGGGATTAAAGGCATGCGCCACCACTGCCTGGCTGCCTTAAAATTATTGTATAGATGCAAATTGGGTCTCCAGTTGCTTTTCCACAGTGCATGTTCGTTGGAAGGTAGACACTGGATGAAGAAAGAAGACATAAGAACTGCTGTGGTCACTGCTGTTACAGGCCTTAGTTTAGATTGCCAAAATCTTACACATTGCTTTCATTTGGTTAATGAAAAACATTTCCTTAATTTTTTAAATTAAACAAGGTCTCACCCCAGACTTCTCCAAGGAAAAAGAGAGGGAGGTTTTATTTGTTTCCTAAGGTGGTCTGCAAGGAGGTCCTGCTCCTTAAGGGGGTCTGTAAGGAGATTCTGTTTTCTTAAGGTGGTCTCTAAGGAAGTCCTGTTTCCTTAAGGTGGTCTGCAAAAAGGTCCTGCTCCTTAAGATGGTCTGCAAGGAGGTCCTGCTCCTTAAGGTGGTCTGCAAGGAGGTCCTGTTTCCTTAAGATGGTCTGCAAGGAGGTCCTGCTCCTTAAGGTGGCCTGCAAGGAGGTCCTGTTTCCTTAAGGTGGTCTGCAAGGAGGTCCTGTTTCCTTTAGGTGGTTGCAAGGAGGTCCTGTTTCCTTTAGGTGGTTGCAAGGAGGTCCTGTTTCCTTTAGGTGGTTGCAAGTAGGCCCTGTTTCCTTAAGGTGGTCTGTAGCCACCACTGTTACAGTTTTAGTCTCAGTCAGTAAGTCTCCGGGTACCAGAGACATAAGTAATGCTTGAATCACAAAAACTTTGCTTTCTTTAAGTTTTCACTCTCACATTGGTTTATTTTTATTTCACATAATTCTGGTTGAAAGTAAAAAAATATTTTAATTAAACATTTTTCCAATGAATGATTAATTGCTTCAAAACAAGTAGAGAGGTGAAAAGTACATACAAGAAATCTCATTTTTATGCTAATAAACTATAAAAAGAGTCCCTAGATAAAAGCCTTGTGTTAGGCTTGAGTGTCAACAATTATATCAGCACTTAATATTAGAAACTGACTAATGGATAATCTAGTGGGAATGGCTTAGATTCACTTGCAATTATTTTTTAAATTATTTTAAAATCCAAATACTTAAACAAAGAAGCAACTTACCTTTGCTGTCATAGATTTTTTTCACTTGTGATTGGCATACTCCATCCTGCTCTGCACTTGGGGACAAAGAGATGGGGTATATGATATGGGTAGGACACCTGGGATAAGCTTTCTCATGCTGAATACTGAGCAGTCCATAACTATAAATACTAATATTAACAATTGTCTGTCTATAGTAGACGTCTACCACATCCTTAATAGTTTGTCCAAATGTGTGGTCCACAATTATGTTGGGGCTTTACTTTTAGTAGGCCAGAACTCCAAGCACACAGACAATGATGGTGGGTGGATCCTAGGCATAACACTTGAAAACCCTTATGGCAGAGGATAGGAGAGGACAGAGTGGGGAGCTCACTAAGCCAACTGTTCTATTTGCCAAAGTGAGGCAATGAATAAAGGGACATGCAAATCCCTGTAGTGCATCTGGTAGATGCTCTCTAATCTCTTCCCTATTCAGACCTCATTTCCTTTCTCAACAATGCCTTCTGCAGCAATCAGGAACCATTCACAGAGCCGTTTCTTAGGTTATTTATTATTTGTGCCTATCAGCTTGATGAATAGAGGAGAGACTCCGGAGCAAATGCACATGACCTACTTTTCTGTGCCAGCCTCTCCTGCCTTTGCTTTTCCCGGTGGGAAGATCTGCAGTGGGCCATTGATTGGGAGTAGCTTTAGATTAGTGATGACAAAATTAGTCTTCATTTACCGTGTATAGCCCTGTTCGGCACCAATCAGGAAGGGCAGTATGAAGTGCAAATATATTTGCCTCTTGCTGTCCCCTCTCCTGTTACACTAAAGGATTACAGGTTACCAAGAAACACAAGATATATTCTCTCGATTTGCCCGCCCTGCCTCCAGCCCAACCAGCATCCTTGAACGGGAGTTAATTTCTCTCGGAGAACTTTAGTTTTCTTTCTCTTACTTTCAGCTTCAGACTTGTGGTCTTCGTTATTGACCTTGTGAATTACAGCCTCCTGAAGCAATGGGAGCTTTTAGCTCTCTCTCCGAGAGTCTCTTTATGCTGCTCTCGCAGACATACATTCTCACTAAACCTTGTTCCTCACATTCTGGGAGCAAGCAATGTCCATCCCCTTTCCAATCCTCTCCTGCCTCCCTGGATTTATGCATTACCTGAATTCATCACATTCTAGCCTCTGGGTATATTTCCTAATGAAATTTTAAAATAGGAAGGCCTTCCTCCCTTGGTTAAGGGATCCAGCGGCTTTTTGTTTTTGTGGCCATGCACCAGAACTCGTGTGTAATGCTGACAAGAGCAGAGCTAGGGATGGATAGCAAGGGATGGCGCTTTGTGGGTCTACAGAGGGAGCCAGGCAGTGAGTAGCCTTTAATTCAATTTTAGGTACAGTTCAGGAAAAACAAAGCAAGACTAGCTGCCACTTCAGACCATAGAGCTCGAAACTTATGTTCTCTTTGTCCCGGTAATTGGACTTGCAGTGACCTATAGTTGGCCAGAGTTTGAGCTCTGCACCCAGATTATCTGGGTTGGCAAGATTCTTCCTTGACCAGGGCACATTATGGGGCATTGGTGTCTTGCTTAACAACTTCATTCTTCGGTCTCTTGAGGTACAAGATAGACCTTTATTTCTGCTTCCTAGGTTTCTGAGATTGAATGAGATGGGTTTCCACATCCAGCACCTGACATCTGTAAGTCTGCATGAGTCAGGTTATGGAGATAACTGCCTTGACCCTGTTAGCCACTACAGTAGTCATATTTATCTCACCTTTGGTACTTACAAGCAACCATGTAGCCCCTGACCCTCTAGTATCCTATCAATACATTGCCAAGTACATTATAGAAGGTGTGTATATCTGGGGGAGGGGTGTTGTGCTTAACCCAAACCAAATAGAGTCCTGTATTAAACTATCTCCAATGCTTGCCTGCTTCAGCGGGGTCATGAAAAAAACTCAGCATCATAACAGTACCTTACCAGTTAGCTTATTGAGGGGAAAGGCTGCTGTGGGACAATGGTATGTACCCTGTCACTTATATTTTAAATCAATGCTGATTGGCCAGTAGCCAGTCAGGAAGTATAGGTGGGGTGACCAGGCAGGAAGTAGAGGCAGGGCAATGAGAATTCTAGGAAGAGGAAAATGCAATCTACAGTTGTGACCCAGTCACAGAGGAAGCAAGATGTGACTGCCTTGCCTAAAAAGGTACCGAGCCACGTGACTAACTCTCACCAGAATTATGGGCTAATGTAAGTTATAAGAATTAGTTAATAAGAAGCCTGAGCTAAGGGGCCAATCAGTTTATGACTAATGTAGACCTCTGTGTGCTTTCTTTGGGACATAACAACTGCAGGAACTGGGCAGGACAAAAAACTCAGTTAACAAGGGGCATTTGTATCAATCCTACTATATGGGAGTGAACAAGTTCATACTACTACCACAGAAAGTAGAAAGGGCTAAGTACCCAAAGTTTCTTCAGGCTGCCTACATAGTCACATTCGGCTTTTAAGATTCCACATCTTTCCAATTAGTGCCCTAACTTATAGATAGCTAGAGTGGGAAGAGAATTCAATTTGCATAATAAGTCAAATATTCTGAGACTCTAGGTTTGATCTTTCCAGTAACCTCAGCCCATTGACTACAGGGAATAAGCACATGCTAGACAGGTATAAAGAGTTTCAGGTCCTGCGTTTGAGCAGAGATTTTGAAAACCCAAGTTCCTCCTCTCTCTTACTTTGTTCATAAATATTAGTAATGATAAGCTAATCTCAGTATATTCCTTAGTTTGATGAATGTGTTCAAAAGCATCACACACTTGTTTATGCAGACTCTGGCCTCCCATACACGTCTTATTAGCAGTAACTCAGGGACGATTTGTACAACCCTGTGGCCATATCATGCTGGTAGCAGCCAGTGCACTTTTCACCGTGTGTTCACATTGTCTTTAGATGGACTCAGATTTAAAATATCAAGAATCTCTAGAACCAATTCAGAAAATTTAGCTTCAAGATTCCTTCCTCAGAAGCACCGTTGGTACCCAAATCTGTCTTAGTCAACTAAGGATGCCATAACAAAATAGCATACGCTGGGTGACTTAAGCAAGACAAATGTGTTTTCTGATAGCTATTGAACCCAGCAGTCCAATATGAAGGCCATCTGTGTGCTGTGCTCTGGGGAGGCCTGTCATCGTCCAGGCTGCTACCTTTTCATTTTGCTCTCACACCCCCTGTTTTCTCTGTGTGTTTTCTCAGCACTTTTTTTTCTTCTTAAAAGAACATCAGATTGTCAAAGACTCTTGCCATTTACAGTCAGTTCTTTTTGATAAGGGACCCATCCTTACGACTCCATTTCACTTTTATCTTCTTATAAGCCATATTTCCAAGCACAGCCACATAAAGTTATGACTTCGCATATGAATTTAAGGGAATAAAGTCCAGTTTATCAGCTGTTAAGATGGCTCAATGGATAAAAGACTGGTTACGTGATTTCAACCTCTGGTTTCCATTGTGGGAGAAGACACTCCTGAAAGTTAGCCTCTGACCCCTCCCCACACACACACATACTCATCCCTCACAGTTACAGACAATCTCACACACACACACACACACACACATACACACACACATCACATCACATTACACTCTTTCTGACACACTAATCAATAGTGTTTTGGAAGTTCAGTTTATAACTAATCATTCCAGTGTGGTACAATGTTTTGGTGAACAATAAAAGTGATTATGGGTGCATCACCTCCTCTGGGAGATGCAGTTGGGTTCTCGTGTCTGTGTACTTTGAGAAACTCCTCCCCAGGGGAGTCAGTTGAAATATGGTTGATATCTTGGCTTTTGCTGCAGTAAAGAATTTCAAAATATGATGTGGGATGCTCTTCTGTATGCTGCAAATATGTTTTATTACCATTGGTTAATAAAGAAGCTGATTTGACCAGTAGCCAGACAGAATATAGTCAGGCAGGAAATCCAAGCAAAAATAAAGAGAAAAAGAAAGCAGAGTCAGGGAAACTGGAGCAGCCAACGAAGAAGCAAGATATGAGTTTTCAAGCCCTGAGACTCATGGCAAAATACAGAATAATTAAAATGGGTTAATTAAGTTGTAAACACTAGTTTATAATACTCCTGAGCTAATAGGCCAAACTGTTTGTAATTAATATTAAGACCCAGAGTGGGTTATTCAGGAACTGGTGGGGTGGAGAGAAACCTCAAGTTACAAGAATAAGTCAGTATGCAGCAAGTTGAAGATAACATTAGAGAGTGGAATGAGGCATTTGCCTAAGGACCTTGCTATATGATTGGAGGGTTTCTAATGTTCTGTAGCTTAAAGAATACAATTTGCATCCAGGTTCAAGGTTAAGCAAAGCTTAACGCTTAAGTTAAAAATCAGAGCTGGTCTATTTATTTGTCCTTTTGTAAGAAAATTCCTTCACTAAATGAAATTGCAGTGTGGTAGGGGAGGTGCTCTGTTAGGTGTAGGAGTTAAAGCAGTGCTAATGACACCAAGAGTCACCTGCACCTTCGCCGTCAGCACTCCTAACAACACCAGGAGTCACCTACACCAGGAGTCACCTGCATCTTCACTGTCAGCACTCTTCCGCTGCTTTAACGCTCTTACTTGAAACATCTTTCAGAAAAAGGACATCCCATCATGCATCATGATGTCTATGGAGACATAGACATTTTGCCAGGTGTGATGAAATTCTGGGCACTCAGCCATTAAAGAACAGGAAGTGAGGGTTTCCTTGCCTTCCCACGCCCTCTGTTTTTCCCATCCTACTTCAGGTTAAATCTGTTTTCAGTAAGTCATTGTACAGATCTGAGACTCCTGATCTTTAATTTTTATTTGTTTGACTTTTTAAAGATTTATTTTTAACTGTGTACATGTGTTTTTCACATATAGATATATGCATGGGAGGACAGAAGCATCATACCTCCTAGAGCTGGAGTCGCTGGTGGTTGTGAGCACCTGGCATGCCTGGTGAGAACCAAACATGGGACTTTGTAGAGCAGTAGCTCCAACTCCTCAGCCTTGCTTTTTAAACATTTTTTTCTACATGGTCATGTTATTAAACTCGCTTCTTAATATTTATGTTTATGTCAATATATATGTGCTTCTCATAAACTTAGTCTGAGAAACTTCTGCTTATAATTCGCAGTGGTTAATATAGAGCTTCATTGCTTCTCAAACTGGTGAGAATAAGGACGTGCATGCTCACTCATTCCTTGAGATTTGGATTGGAGAGTGCTGAATTTTCAGCTCTTCCTTATTAGTTTTCAACATTTTGTACAAAGTAGAAATTAACATAGAATGTCATTACATTCTCAGGCATGACTCGGGATGAGCTGAAAGCACTTCACTTTGACTCCATGGTGACTTCAAGTCCAATAACTAAGCAAAATTAGTTATGATAATAATATGTCAAGGACCATAAATGAAAGTTTACCTCATGCCACACTTTGAATTACACGTTTTCACAAATAAACTGTATTAGTTACAAAAATCTTACCTAAAACAAACCACAGCTAACTTCCAGATCTTGAGTCTCAGCTACTTTGGAGACTAAACCAAAGCATCAAAAGTTCAGGGCCACATTAGGCTACAAAGTTGAGTTCAAGGCCTGAGCAACTTGTGGAGATCCAGTATTAAAATATAGGGAAAAGGGTGGGGATATAGCTCAGTGATAAACTACTTGCCTAGTATGCTTAAGACAATCAGTTTCTTAAAAATAATTAAGTATAAGCTATATACGTCACATAATAACATATGTAGTTAAAGAATGGGTCCATAATCAAATGACTCTTACACAGTTTGTATAAAACAAATTCAGAGCAGGGCCAGAGCACAAACCCCTCATATTCCTTCATTTGCTGAATGGATCCTTGAAAGAAAATGCATTTCCTCTCATTTTCCTGTGAAACAAATTTCTCATGTTGCTTATTTCATATGACACTTGGAATCCAAAGACCTTGCTTACTGTCTGCCAGTAAATTTTACACTTTTAAAAAGATAGAAATCAATCTTTGAAAAGAAACTGTGCTGGACTCGCCTGTCAGGGTCTGCCTTTTCTCCACGACTTCGTGTTTTCTCTGGAAATCATCAAAAAGGAAGCACACTTTTTTATAGAAGTCGCTATGAGCAGTAAACTGATACCCCATCCCCCACCAAAGCTAAGGTCATCTATAAAACTGTGGTTCTCCACCTGTGGATCACAACCTCCACAGGGGTGGAATCTCAGATATCCTATATGTCAGATATCTACATTATGATTCAGAACAGTAGCAAAATTACAGCTGTAAAATTGCAACAAAAATAATTTCATGGTTAGGGTCACCACGACATGAGGAACTATATTAAAAAGTCATAGCATTAGGAAGGTTGAGTATTTCTAACCTACATTCTTAGCCTATATTTTATCACTTGTGTATCTTGAGGATCTTTTACCTAAGTAGATTCCACATCTTTTTGGCTGTGTAATATTCTGACTATGTCCACAGAGTTCCAAAATATGTTCTGGTTCTCATTTCCCTCCCTCCCCGCTTCTTTGGGACAAGTTCTCACATACCCTAGGCTTGCCTCAAACTTCATATGTAGTTCAGGATAACTTGAACATTTGATCTCCCGTGAGCATCCCGAGTGCTGGGGCTACAGCTCTAGGCCACAGCACACAGTTTACCTGCTCCTGGAGACTGAGCCCAAGGCTTGATGTAGACTAGACAAGTGCTCTCCTTCAATTGAGCTCTGTTCCAATCCTCTATTATTGGGCCAAGCTGCCCAAAACCTTTGACTCCTTCCTATAGCCGATTAGGTTTGGTTTACTTGACACAAACTACAATTATCTGGGAAGAGGAAACCACATCTGGAAAATTACCTCCACCAAAACTGGCTTGTGGGCATGTCTATGGGGCATTTTCTTGAGTAAAGGTTGATGTAAAAGAGCCCAGCCCACTGTGGGCAGTGCCACCCCTGGGTCTGTATAATAAAGGAGACTGTACAAGCCATGGGAGCAAGCCAGGAAGCTATGTTCCTCTGAAATTTCTGTGTCGAGCATCATCCTTGAAGTCCTGCCTTGGCTTCCCCTAGTCACACACTGTACCCTGTAAGATACCTAAGCTTCCCCCGCCCACCCTCCAAACTGTTTTTCTTCAGTGTTTTATCACAGCAGCAAACATTTTGTTATAGCCTACCTACTTGATGTTCTCTTGGCTCATTTTTCGTCCTCATTTTTAGTACACAAATCAGAGTATTCATTTACAAATTGCAGATCTGACCATGGTGTTAAATGCCTGCAACAGCATTGCACCTCACTCAAAATCCAATCAAATTCCTCACCTAGCCTGTAAAGCTGCATGCGGCTGGCTTCTGTCTACCTCTCCCACCCTTTCTTCTATCTACTGCCACCACACTTAGCCACATGCACTGCTCCAGCCACACTGGTGGTAGCTTCCTTGCTTGTTGGTCTCTGTCTATCAAGGTAGATCCTGTCTGAGCTGGACCTTTGTCTAGCTTTTCCCTCATCTCACTCATACCTCGTCAAAGAGGCTGCTGATGTCTATTCCTTTTATGAAGCAGCCTGTCCCATCCTGTTACTTTGGGTTAGACCCTGCCCTTTCTGTTTGATAGATTTATATATTTCTTAACCCTATATAGTTAATCCTCTGTGAGTGTATATTTTTGTCTGTAGTTGTTTCCTGTTTCATGCCTTATAGCCTTTTAGAGGGCACAGATCTTGCCATTTTGTTTATATCTATATCACCATGGTTGAAAATGTTTGAGATATAGAAGATTTTAACATTGTGAAGCAGATAAATGAGTAAATCAGTGAACATATTTACTAGAGAGTTACAAAGTATGTGTATTACAAAATGTACATGAAATAGACGCACATATTCCATGCAATTCACTCATATTCCATACAATGTATCATGATTAGTCACTCTCCACTCCTCTCTTTAATTCTCCTAGATTTACCTCCACCCCATCCCTGCTCAACCTCATATCTTTTTTATTTTCTCGTTGAATCCAATTTGTGCTGTCTATACATTCCGAGATGTATGGCCATCTCCTGGGGCCTGATTAACCTACCAGGAACACACCATTAAAGGAGCCATCAGCTGCCATTAGCTCCTCAGCAAATGGTCATAAGTTTTCTCTCCTCCTTGCCAGAACATTGGCCCTCTTGGTCTTGTGCATGCAGGTGTCATAAAATTCAAGTGAAAGTCTCAATATTTTCTCCTTTTCACGAATGGGAAAATTTATTCACCTAGAGAGAGTCTAGAATACAGAGAGGTCAAAGGGACATTGGAGAATTCCCAATCCTTTTTGTTCCTTTAGCTTGTTTTGTACAGGAGTTCAATTACATGTTCTCTTAAAAATACTTATTTTTTTGGTTTCTAGTTCATAAAATCTTAAAAACACAAGTAAAGTCATGGATAATTCAAAACTCAGGTGGGTTTGGCTTACTACTGAATTCTATTGGTCCTTCCACATACTCTTTAAAGTCTGACACTTGTAAAGCAGTCTCTTACACTGAATTTGACCCCTAGGACAACTTATCTTAGGCTGAAACATTTCCGGTCCTCTTAAACTTCTGGAATCTGTATTTAATCTCCTGACCTTTCATATCTGGAAGTGACCTCTTGAATCAGGTTCTTCTGTGTGTTGATTCACTCACCTATTCCTACCTACCTGTGAGCATCTCTTCATCTTCTTATTTCCCATAGATCCAGAGAAGGTCTCTTCCCCCATCCAGTCTACACAAACCAGGTCAAGGGCCATTCACTAACCCTAATGAGGAAAAGCATGGAAAAAATAATTACTTATTTTATACTTTAAAATATTAAAATTAAGTGGGAAACCACTAGACCCACCAATTATTTTCATTTTACCATTTATCAGAAAAACACAAGAATGTCATTTTAAGGTAAAATTATTGTTAATGCAGAAAAAATAGTCTGTAAGCCTAATCTTTATGTGATACTTAAACTTTACTTTCTGATTCATAAAATATGTCAAATGTCAGGATTTTCTGAAGTGATAAACCAGATACTGAGAGAAAATTAAACCCAGAAAACCTTAATGATCAGTTTTCATCTGTAATATTCTAGGTTAAGAATGGCTCACTCACAGTGGAAGCAAACAGTTCTTGAATAGAGAAACTTTGTTTTAAATATAGTGTTCAAAATTCCAAATGGATGATGTAACAATAAAGAAGCCAGCAAAACATACAGAGAAACAGACCCAGGAGAAAAACCATCAGAAAGAGCATATTATAAAACCAGACCTAAAACCATTACAGGGATTTTAAGAACATCTATAAAATATAGTGCATATGTTAAAGGTAATAAAAAGACTATTAAAATCCATTGAAGAACAATGGACAATTACAAAAAGCCAGAGTACTTGGTTAGGAACCAACTCTAACAACTAGAGAGGAAAAGAATAATCATTGAAATAAAAATTTACTGACCTGGCAAGATAGCAGATGTGGGAATTAGTACTCATAGAAAGAGTGAAAGAAATAATTTAATATATGCAATAAAATATCTTTAAAAGCAATGAATTGCATGAAAAATAACAGACAGAGAGAATAAAGCGTCCTTGTTTGATGAAACAATCCAGTGATAGGAGAAGAAAAGCAGTCTCCAAGGAATAAATGACCAAAAATGTTCCATGATGAATGAAAGAGACAGAGTCTCAGATTTAGGAAGACCAATGGATCTCACACCACAACATATACAACTGTCCAGCACTGGAGTCCTTAATAGGAGTGTTTACAACAGGAAAATATATCTTGAAAATCTGAAAAGTATTTCCAAGGAAAGACAGATTTCTTCCTCAGGGCTGAACACTTTATTGACGAATGACTCTCCACAGGAACAATAGGAGCCAGAAAAGAGTGAGGTCCCTTTAGAGTCCTGAGAAGAAGCAGTGGCATCCCAGAAACCTGTCTTCTAGAGACAAAGGCAAAAGAAAGATATTTTCAGATAAAAACAGAAAATACTTAACCAGAATCAATCTGTTCAAGTAATTCAAATTCAGTTCCTTTAGAAAGATGAAACAAGATTGTAGAAAGAAGGTATAAATGCAAAAAGAACCATAAAGAAATGAAATACACATTTACCAATGTCCAAAATGACAAAAATGAAGCTAAATAAGTAAAATAAAGTCGATGTGTAAGGGAGGAGCCATGTATTGGATTAAGGGCAGAATATGTGTTACAATTTCTAGTGTAATTACTAAAGTAAATCAGCTGTGAAATTCTTAAACTAAGAAAAGAAAGTAAAACAGAAGACACATATTTTTGTATCCTCTTGATTGCAAAACATGAAGTGGGGAGGGACCAAACCATGAAAAACTGATATAAATGTAAGAAATAAAATGAAGTCCAAACTATGCTAAATCTTTTAGTAAGCAATGTCTCTCTAGTTAAAAAGGAACCTTTTGCAGACTGGACTTTTTAAATAATATTTTTCTTTAAAAAATTTATATATATATATATGTGTGTGTGTGTGTGTGTGTGTGTGTGTGTGTGTGTGTGAGTGTGTGTGTGTATACACACACACACACAATTTATTTTGTTCATGTCCACCCATGCTTTTTTTCAACTCACCCCAACTCATTTTTCTTCCAATTCTATTCCCTTTTAAAAGTGAAATGCACTGTTTCTAGTCAGTGTTGCCTTTCTGCTCATGGGTGTATATGGCTTAGCAACATATGAGAACACAAGCTACCGAAATTTATTGAACACTAATAAAATGGGAAGGTGTTGTATAGGAAAATACCAACAAAAATATTTTCTGCTGTGTTGGTATCAAACAAAAGAAAGTATGTCCTGAAAAGCAGTCCTCCAGATAGAGTCATCTTACACTTTTTACAGCCGAGGTTCATGGGGAAGATCCTCAGGTTATATGTAACAATGGCACAGTTTTATAGTTTCACAGAATTGCCAGTGGAAAGTGAAAAACTAACCACGGTAGCAGAGAGTTTAACATTCCTATCTCAGGAATCAATAAACTAAACAGAGGGTTTTACAGTGTGAGAGGAAAGAAATATGCGTGTATAGAGGGCCATTCCCAATAGCTAGCTGGTACACTTTATTATCATATAAGCATTGAATCTTTTAACAATAAAGAATCATCATTACGCAAGCCATTGTACTTAACTACCTAAGATTAAGTGGATATATATGAAATGAGAATAATTATTTGTTGTTGTTCTTGTTCCTTAGTTCTTGACGAATGAGTCTTATATGACTTGGCCTGACATCCAATGGATGGCCCTCATTTCCTGATCCTCCTGTATGCTTCTTAAGTGTTGGTAAAAACACATACCTATGTGCTAACAAACCCAACTTAGTATAATTTTAAAAACAAGGGACTGCATATTTGAAAACACATCATAGAATAAGTTATGATTAAAAGATAGATTTGGGAAATTGTAAACAGTAAACAAAATAATTATAAAAATAGTCTTACAAATTTTCTTTAAAATAGTTATTATGGATCTTTAAATTTAAATATTGCTAACCGAAAAAGAAAGTCTAATAATAAGAAAGGAGCCAATTCAAGAAAATGAAGTTAAATAACAATTACATAAACAAAATGGGAAGAAAGACAGGTTAAGTTTAGAATAAAAATTAATGACATTGAAAATGATTTCAAAATGAATGGGGCTTCCATGACAAAATTTTGTTGTAAAAGTGTGTTAAAGTGAGAAAAGTCAAATAAAAATAATCAAGTTTTTCTTAAAAAAAAAAAAGACAAAAGGCACAAATGCCATAACCATAGATACAGCAGAATTTAAAGAAAAATAGCCCACTATGAGCAAAAAGAAAAGGATTAAAAAACAAATTATAATTAAAAGATACAAATCAAACAAATTAGTAGTTTTGAAACTTCCTGGAGAGATAACATTCAGATAATTTTGATCATTTTCAATTTCTTCTAAGAACAAGAAAAAGAAAAATATTTATTTTTGTGATAAATAAACTGGAAAAATACGATTAAAAATGTTTTGCAAGCCACCATCATTCTACAGTACAGTTTCAAAGCATTCAACAAAACAAGAGCAAACAAAGCCAGCAGTGACAAAAATCAGGAAGCTGAGGAATGCAAGACCAAGTTAGGGCAGACCAAGACAGTTCAGTACACTAATGCTTAAGAAGAAAACACACAAGGATTTCAAAGGAGGAAGCAAGAACAGTGGGCAAAAATAAGCATGTGCTCATTCCATAAGTTATATCTCTGTCCCAAGAGGAACATTTGAATTTGATTAAAGAAACTTACTATTTTAATGAACAAAAACTAAATCAATTACTGGGGCAGGGGATGAGGAGAATGAAAGCAGTCTCTTGAAATGTAGGAAATAGTCAGGATGTCCAACATTAGCATTCTCCTTAGAGTCACAAATGGGTTCTAATACACACACAAAAAGTCTTTTAAAAAGTTAAGAATTAGGATGATGGGCAAAATTTCCATTATTTGTAGATGGCACAACTGTCCTTTAAAAGAAAGACAAAAATCAATCAAACTGGGGCTAGAGAGATAGCTCAGCAATCAAGAGTACTTGCTGCTCTTGGAGAAGACCCAAGTTTAGTTCCCAACACCCACAAGGTGGGTCACAACACTCTACAACTCTAGTTTCAGAAGGTCTGATGCCCTCTGTTGGCCTCTCTGGGCACTGCAAGCACATAGGGATGAAAGTACTCATACTCAACATGTATAAAAACAACCCTTTAAAAAGCAAACAAAGTAGCCAAATATTTCAAAATAATTTAGGAATTTTATTATAATTTAACATATATTATATTATATGTTAAAAATAACACAAATAGGATTGTATGTTAGGAAACACTTTTACCCAAGGCATTAAGAAATAAAATAAATCATTCTTAAATTTAATAAAAATGCAAGAAACTTACAAGTAAATATGTTTCAGGTTGATATGACATAGAATACTATGCCTTCTTCTTAGTCGTTGAATGAGCCTGGTATAAATGCTTTGTATCAACACACTTTCAGGTGCCCATTCCTGTTTTCAGCTGAAGTGTTATGATGCAAACTGAGCATGCCCACAGGGATTCTGTTCAGCATGCTCACCTTACAAACCTACATGCTATGACTAACTGATCATGCTCAGGAATTGGAAAATCACTAATGTGCTTTTCCATAAATTCATGTATGGGAAGGCATATATACAAACATTCATACACACATGCTCCCTTATGTACCATGTGACATATGTATTAGTCACTTTTTCCATTACTGTAACAAAAGCTCCTTAAGAAAAGAAAGGTTTGTTTTGGTTCACACTTTTAGGGTTGTTGTGAACTACTGAGTTTCCTAGGATTACTTACAGAGTTGGGTGAGGGACTGTTTACAGGAGTGTGGAAGAGTCAAAGGCAACTGAGTCCTAAAAGCCCACTCCAGTATGGTTGATGACTTATTTAAAAGCTAGAACCCTGAAGCTCTCTGCAAGGCTTTCAGGCAACTAAACAGGTTAGAGAGTGCCCTCCCCTCAGCAATCCTTACTGCTTATACGGAAATGGGCCTTGAGCATCAGATAAGTTTCAAGGACTTTCTGGGACTTGTCAACTCTTTATTTTGTTTATTTTCTGAGTTTTAAGAAACCTCCCTGTAGAACTTTCTGAGCTTCCCACCAGGGTGGAATGTTTTACTTTGGAAGTGTTACACCCCAAGGACATAACAATAACACTCAAGGTGAAGTAATGGCAGTGGGAACACGGGACAGCTGGTCATATTGCTTCTTTTATAAAGGAGCAAAAAAGGATAAAGGCTTACTTCCTGTATTTTTATTCATTCTGGAATCTCTGACCATAGAATGGTTCCATCTACATTCAGTATGGGGTTTCCCTACATTAAAAAAAAGACTCACAACAGACACACCCAAAGGTATGTTTTGGGGGTGATTCAAAACCGACTCTCAACCCCATCATGTTAACAGTGAAAATCAACCTCCATTCTCCTTAAGTAAAATATCTGTGCTTCTTCGTTTATGGAGGGTGTTGCTTTGGAAATAATTTTGATGACACCAATGTTTTCTTTATTTACTTCAGGTAATACCTATTTTTTTCACTCCTATTTTTGGTTGAGCTTGTTATGGCTTTGTGCTCATCCATATACAAACTAGTACATACTGTTTGCTCCCACTAGGAAAACTTATTTAAAAAGTGTGAAATAAGTGGAAAAATGCTAACAAATAGAGGAAATATAACAAATATATCAAACTACACCAATCCTTAGACCGAATATGATTCATATTTATTTTTGCATGTATATATTTGATGTGTATATGTATATTTATTTTCTTATGTTTGTGGGTACATATATGTGTGGCTTTAGGAGGTTGACAGTATATATCTTCCTCAATGGATTTCTACACTATATGAGTCAGAATCTATCACTGAACCCAATACTTGCTGACTTGTCTGGTCTAGCTGGCCAGCTTTCTCTCAGATGCCTCGTACCTGCTTTTCAGGGAGCTGAGAATGAAGGTGTTTGCCAAAACATTTGATACTTACATGCTACTGGAAATCCCAACTATTCTCATGCTCAGATAACCCAGAAAGCTATATTCATAACCTCATGATTTCTGTAATTTTTTAATGACATTGGAAATGGAGAATCTAGGTTGCATTTTAAAAATGAAATACCAATACATAATTTTCTTTTCTATCTTGAACTAATTATCCCAGAGAAGTTGACAGTAGAGAAGAAGAAATAGAGTCATGCTCTTAGGTGTGGAAACCTAAACTACAGAAATGGCACTGTCGAGCATAAAACAAAGACAGCCTCCAGAGATAGTAGTTCATTATTTTTTTTGGAAATCCAAATGCCAAGACAACCCTATTATGAAACACAGAGCTCTAAAGTTTAGAAGAGAACTCCAGGGAGATTTTGTAATATCTCATAAAGGCAGGGCATTATGAGCAAGTCCCAAAACGCCACCACAAAAGAACATGGATGAATTTTACACCATTAAAGAAGAAACATTTGTTCATCAGAAGATACCAGTAATACTAAAAAGACATTTCCAGCCCAGGAGAACCTGTTCCCCTTACAGGTCAGGGAGGAATGGGCTACTGGGACCACTTAGGGTAAACTGGTTAATAAGAAAGTATACTAAAAGAAAAGTAACCAAGAAACCAGGAAAGGATGTTAAAACAAACAATTAATTTTTTCATCTATATGAAAAATAACCCATCGCTTCAACAAGACAAGGAGAAGAAAATTAATACTATAATGACATATCTATTTAAAAATCAAATATTCACTTCAAGTTAGTTTCTCTGTCAGTGAGTATGACTTTGCAGAGACGTTTGAAATTCCTTCCACTGCTGACATAATATAAATAGATATAACTATTTGAAGAGCTGTCTTAATGTACAGGCTACATGTGCCTTTTAATCTCACAATCAGACTCAGAAAACAATTTGGATGTGTGCAGAAATAAGTAGGAATCATCCTTATAATATTTAATAGGACTTTCTAAAAGAAAAAATAAAATGTATTTTAATAGCTCTATAAGTAATTCTAACACATTCTTGATAGAAATATTACAGAGCACCAAAAAGGAATCGCTTACATCATCAACAGTTCATCCATCAGAACATTAGGAGGAAATAAATGTCATGCTTAAGTTGGGTAATATAAGTTCAGGACAGAAAAGAAAAGTACTTTAAAAAGTAGGGCAAATGTTACCCCAAGGCTAATGACAGCACAGGTTAAGGTTTCTTTGCAGTAGAGGGGACTGAGGTTGAAAATAATTGTTGACACTGAATGTGGACAGCTTTGAGCAGAGAAGCTCATCATTGTGGTTGTGTCTCCTTACCTTGGAGATCAGTTACCCAGAGGAAGCCTGGCAGGAGGATGAAGTAAGATAAATTGTCCAACCTCACCCATTTCTCCAGTTATTCGTCCTAAATCCTACAACCTTTTTCAGGGGCAAAAACCCGAGATACATTCATGTAGTGATTCCAGTGAGCAAAGAAGATAAGATATGGGCTAAGAGGGTGAGGGCTCAGAACAATCCAGAGCGGAAGAATCTTGGCAGCCATGTGAAAATGCACTTTCACTGGGTCATCAGCTGTGTCATCAGGATGCTGGTTTTAGGTAGGCTGGAACTCAGGACATATTAGACATTTTAATGATGTTGGTTATTAAAAACATAAAGTTAGTAAAACATTTGCTGGATAATGATGAGACTTTTAGGATGCTCTGTGCTTTAAGATTTTCCTGCAGTATGTAAGTAGTTGTTTTAAAAAAAATCACTATAAGAAATTCAATATATATTAAATATAAATTAAAGATTGAATTTTGAAATGATTAGCACTGTATGTTCTTTTACTGGTGACATTGCTCTCTTATGCCACTTCTGCAGGTAGGCATTCTCTTCCATGGGCCAGTAGAACATTAAAATATTCTAAAAAAAAAGGAAACCACTAAATTTGTATTATTATTAACTGTGATACCAATAACTTTTAAAAATGTAAACTGGAAATTGATGTCAAAGGAAAAGTCACAGGAGATTTGATTAGTCATCCTAGCAGGGACCACAGCATCCCATGCAAATCAAAATGATCTTTGTTTGTTTACACTTCCTGAATTTTTCTGTCAAATTTTTGTTATCCATGGAAAGATACTAAATGAAACCCAGTAGTTTCTAATTTAAATATATACATACTTTGATGCATATGTTGTAGGTATATACCTAAATATACAGACATAAATGTTGTTTGAGGTTTTTGTACTGCCTGGTTCTACAGCCATTTAGTCCCAAAGAAAGACACAGAGGTCTACATTAATTATAAACTAATTGGTCTGTTAGCTCAGGCTTTTTATTATCTTTCTCTTACATCTGAAATTAACCAATAATTCTTGTCTATGTTAGCCAAGTGACTTGGTACCTTGTATCAATGAGGCATTCTCATCTTGCTTTCTCTGTGTCTAGGTGATGACAGCAGACTGAAAGTTTCCTCTTTCCAGAATTTTCCTTTTCTGGTCAATCCACCTATACTTCCTTCCTGGCAACTTGCCAATTAGTGTTTTATTAAATGAATACAAGTAACAAATCTTTACAGGGCACAAGACCACTCTCCTATATTACTTGATGTAGATGGATGTGATGGAATTGAGTATAATAAAAGGTTTTTTTTTTTTTTAATTTAGCGGTAGACTTCCAGATCACAGTCCTCCTTTCACGGAGGGAACAGAAAAATCTCTTTCTCTGAGAAAGAGAGAGATTGTGCAAGCTTTATGTCTGCATTTGTAGTACAAGAGACCACACCCAAGTGGGTTTGTATTTTTAAATGTATTGGCTAAAGGAGTTCCCATAGCACCTCCATCTTTTGCCTAAATAAGAGAGTTCCAAACCCAATACAAAACTTTATAGAATAAGAACAAAAATCAAGTATAAGAATTAGAATTACAACCAGAAGAAACAATATCAAACAAGAATCATATGCTAAATGTTTCAATATTATTCTACCCTAAAGGCGCTAATTCTTGTACTAGAAATGGCTTGGATAAGTCATGAGAAGAAAGTAACTATGACTATCTAGTCTTCAACCCCATTGAAGACCCAAGAAGGGAAATAATATTATGAGTAAACAGGAAGTACAATCAAGCAACTTCCAAAACATGCAATAAATGACAGTGACAACTGGCTATCTGGGCAATTACCCAAAGTCTCACTTGCAATGTTGTAGCAACCAACTTTGGCTAAGGTCTAAAGTAACTAACAGACCATTTTCAGAGGCAGGAAGATTTTCAAGACCATCTTATCCTGTCTTGGCCAGGGTTGGCACTCTTTTTTCTTGTATTTTTTTTGTCCTGTCTAGACACTGAATTCTTCAGTGGTTGAAGCATGAGCAGTTCTTTGCCCAAAGGCCAGTTTTGGCAAGAAGAAAACTAGTTCCAAATAGAGTGTATTCAGTGCCTAACATTCTCTTGGGAATAGATCAGTGCTGTCAGGAGCAATTGTGTCTCACATCAACAGAACCCTAAATTATTTAAATGCTATATTTTACAGTTCTTTGAGGTGGTTGAAGATTACCTGTCTATGTGGAATATAATCTTTATGTATCTAACATATGTATGTATGTATAGTTTAACTATAATTATGACAAACATGGGTAAATATTGACCTATAATTCTTAATACCTATATAGCTTAAAGATTAAGACTTCATATTAGAATATTAAACAATCTTTAAACAACTGTGTAGCAAGTGAGGACAATGGCCTCAAATTGTAGACCCTGTATAACTATCTTGGTTGGAGGTAGAAATGAATAATGCAATATGATCAACATATTGTAAAATTGTATCAATATACAAGATGTCTTAAATATTAGAAGCATGCATTCATATAATATGACAAAATAGCTTTGCATAGGTATACAAATATTATAAACAGAAATAGGAGATATTCAAAATAACAAATAAAATCTGAGTTTGTATCAATATACAAAAATATATACTTTGTATATTGTCTATAAATAATAGCTCAGAAATATTCACTCTATTACTCACTATTATTATTAGTGTCAGTAAGCTCACAGTAATCTATTATCCCATTCATGTTGAGTACCAGATGTAGATGGATGCAATAGAGTATTCCTTCTCTAGCTCAGAACTGAGTATAATAAAGGGTTTTTCATTTAAGTGTATCACAGATCACAGTCCTCTGTACAAGCAGGGAACAGGAAACTAATCCAGCACACGAGCTTTATGTCTGCATTTGTATAACAAGAGACCATGCCCAAGTGGACCGGTATCTTAAAGGCTATTGGCTGAAAGAGTTACAACAGCACATAAGCACTGGTGTATCCATATATGTTGTGATAGATTGCTTGGTCATTCTGGCCACTCAGCCCGGAAATAATCACACAAAACTATATTGTTTGAACCACTGTTTGGCCCATTAGCTTTAGCTTCTTATTGGCTAGCTCTTACATATTAATTTAACCCATCTCCATTAATCTGCAAATCACCACAAGGCTGTGGCTTACCAGTTAAAATTCTGATGTCCATCTCTGATGGAGCTACGTGGCTTTTCCCTCCTACTCCACCCTTCTTTTTCCCAGAAATCAGTTTAGTTTTCCCCACCTACCTCTATTCTGCTCTGCACAAGCCCAAGATAGTTTCTTTATTAACCAATGGTATTCACAGCATACTTGTCAAAAGGGAGCAATAGTTGCTGAAGTTTGAAGAAGGGAGCTTAATTTGTAGGGGACATAAGAGTGGGTCATTATAGATGAAGCAGTATTTAACTTGTGTCTTAAAGGACTATCATTTCTTGGTTATGAAAAGATCAGTTGCTTGGAAGGAGACCTTGGACCTTGGAGAAGGAGGATTGAATTCCTGTGGAGAAGGCTAAATTGAAGCAATATTATAGGATTGGAGCATGGCTAACTCCTCCACCTTATTATTTGATGAAGGTCTCCAGCTTCATCATATAATTGCTGCTACTAGAAATTTATTGAGTACTCAGGGTGGGCAGGAGATGTATCTAAGTTGGTATTATCTTCTGAAAATGCAGGAAATCCTGGGCTCAATCCGTAGCACTGCATGAATACATATGTAATGATGCATCATAACCCCAGAATTCAGGGAGTGGTGGCACCAGGTCAGAACTTTAAGATCATCCTTAGCTAATACTCAGTGTCTCAAGTAGATATGTTTTAAATTAAGCACTTGTTGAGATATTTATGTTTACTTAAACTATCAATAAAGATAATATGGAATATGCATTAAGATCATTACATATTAGCATAGTATTACTTGTGATTATTTATATCTGATATTTTGCATATGTAACAAGTATAAACGTTATGCCATTTCTAAAAATTCTTCTGTCTTGCCTTCCCCATACCCAATCTCATATCTCAGAGATAAACTCTATTAAGTTTTACAGGTTTAATATTTAGAACTTGTTCACCTCTGAGAAGAATCTATATTGCTTCAGGATGGTCCAGTGTTCTGAGGAGCTATGTTCAGAACCTGCATTGCTCTGTCTCTGCATTCATTGGCATAAAGAAGAATATAAGTTTCTAGAAATTAGTCTCCTGTCCATTCCTATTCTGCCTCATCTTCCATTAGTAGTGATTTCAATTTATTTTTTCTCAGTTAACTTGTTAACGTTTTTACTCAAATTTCTTTTTTATTGAACAGGAAATAAAGCAAAATGAAATGCATTCAATATATGTACAATATAGTATAGCCTTCATTATCCTTGTGTAGGGGATATGATATATGAGTGAGTGTCCACTTGTGTGAGTGTGCACCCAACCCTGTACCACAGCGTACATGTACAGGGCACATACATAAAAATATCAGGTGTAAGTTTCAGTCCTTACCTTCCACCTTGTTTGGGACAAGATCTTTATTGTTCACAGCTACTTCACCAAGCTTGCAGGCTCATAAACATCTGGGGATTCTCCTGTCTGAATATCCCAACTCATCACAGAAGCCCTGGGATTGCAGATGTGCATTATTGAGTTTGGCTTTATGAGGCTTCTGGGGATATGAGTTCTTGCATGGGAAATTCTTTATCAAAGCACTGAATAATTTTCCTAGGCCAATATAAAACTTGATTTTTGCTGTGCCCAGAATCTTGTACACAGATATAAGTACCTTACCACTTAGTTTCTTTCTTTCTTGGAGTGGGGTCTCACTATGTGGCCCTGAACTTTCAGTCTTCTTGCCTCAATTTCCTAAGTACTAAAAATACAGGCACACACCGCCATGGGCAGACAGTACCACATTTGACATTCTCTGCACTCGTCACCAAGCCTACACCTGTCTAACCTCTTCACAGGCCACTATTATATGCTTATTATTATTTTTCTTAGGTTTATACCCCTAAGAAATATTTATAACTTTAAATAATGTATCTCATCCTTCTCCATGATTTTTAAACTTGAGGTACATAAGCTTACAATGAATGTGGTTTTCTGCAGCTCATTCTTCCTGCTCAGTTTTCATACATGAGAAATATACTGGTAGTTATATGTTGCTATAATTCTGTCATTTTTCTTCCTGAAGAGAATTTTTATATAAAAAACAATTTATATGCCCATCCCGCTGTCCATACACATTTGCATTAATTCTAGTATATCCACAAAAGTGACTAGCTCTGCAGTGTGTATTATTGAGTATATTTTCTTATGCATGAGAATTTCACTAGGGCAGAGGCAGGGGGTATTTCTCTAAAGAGGCAGACTTCAACAGCTGACACTTTCCAGGCTATACACTGTCTATGCTACATACTCTTTGGTGTTTATGTCCCCATCTATAAGTGTGACAAATACCTCGAGCAAAGATTAACATAAACACTTTCCTCAGACTGTTTTTGACTCAGGTCACCACTGGTGGACCTCTGTTCTGTGGTAATAACTTTGAGTTATTTTAGAATGATTCACACAGTAAGTTGAATACTGTATATGGCAATCTGTCCCCAGACATATGCAAAAAAATACAAAAGTCTTCGATGCCATTTTATTCCACACATTTCCTCCTTGTTACACTTCCATGCCTTAAGATTTTTAACAGAGTTTTAGAGTGAGCTCTCGAGGCTGACCTTCAATGGTTCCTAAGGTAGCCACATCTTCTTTACCATGTAACAGCAATATCTCTCTAAAGTGGGATTAATCTACTCTCCCTCCTGAAGTGTATGAATTCTTTTATACATATAGTTCTGTCTGAATTATAGACTGCAACTTTTTGCTAGAAAGTATTAGCTGTGATGTTGAAAACCACTAGAGTTGTGGTATCATATACATCACACAGAGGCTGTCTTAACTGTCTTTAGGCACACAGATGAGTGGCAGGAAACTCACTGAATTATTTTGCAATTCTCACTCCCACCCATTTCCAGAAATCATCCTAGTGAAACTGAAATACTTTGTAGGTTAAACAATGGTTTGCCCCTCTCTCCTGGCAGCCCATAGCAATCATTCTCCTACTTAGTCTGCATAAATTTGATTACTCTAGGGTCCTTAAACAGGAAGAATTAGATAGTGTAACAATTCATTCACTATAGTGTCCTTGAGGTCTTCCCATGGTGTAATGCATGTTTTTAATTATAATTTTCCTGAATTTCAATGACTATGGTCATATTATAGTTTATTTCTTGTTGAAAATTTTCTTTCTGCGGCTTGGTTTTCCCATCCATCCCTCCCTCCAACTAACTTCTGCTCTCCCCTACCTTCCTTTCCCTCTGTTCTTCTCTTGTTTCCTCTGATTTATTTAAATAGTTTGTATTCTATTCATTTAAAAACATACCTACACTGCCAATATTGTTTCTGGGTTGTAGCTAACAATGGTTCATGATGTTTTGGAACTTGAATGAAAATGTCAGAGACTTGAGATACCTCAAATTTCAACTTGAATATTTTTAAGCTTCCACCCTCTTAAGGAGGCCAATCTGATTTTCGGATATACATAGAAGAGTCAGGGTGCCACTCTCTTCTCCTCTTTCCTTTCTAGCTCTCTCTTGGTTCTTGGGAGATAATACCTTTGTTTCACAGAAGGTTGGGAACTAGTATGACTGAAACTGCAGAGTCAGTGACCTGCACAAGACCAATTTCACATTTCTCCATTCTACATTGATTTCTATTTAAAGATCTTTTAAATTATAAAAGCATCAGGTACACACAAAGCCTAGAGTCACCTGCCCTAATTCCTTTGCAAATGCTTTTTATATTTCCATTTTTCTTAGTCCTGATTTTTTATGCTTTGCCAGCTTCATAGATTATAGGCAAACTTATCTGACATTTTCTTCAATTTTAATTTGTGTATTCCTTAAATGCATATTGTGTATAATGTTCAAAGTCAGGTTAAAAATAAATAACTTTGTTGGAACCCATGCTTGCACATTTAGGCCTTATCCCATAGCCTGACTCAGGCTATGCCTTAGTCTATCTCTGTCTTGGACACAAGATTAAAAATCTCTCTCTTCTGTTACTTGACAGTGGTTCTCAACCTTCCTAATGCTATGACACTTTGATATACTTCCTCATGTTGTCGTGACCCCCACAACCATATTATTTTCTTTGCTAATTCACAGTGGTAAACTTACTACAGTAATGAATTGTAATGTAGACATTCTGATATTTCTGATGTTCTTAGGCAACCCCTGTGAAAGGGTCATTTGACCACTACATTTATAACCACTGTCTAATTTGTGATACTTGGCTTCTCCATGCTCTCTGTAACATACAACATGCTGAATTAAATTCTGTAATTGGAACCTTCTTACTACCCTAGAAGGTTATTAAATTCAGACCTTTCCTGTGTTCTAGGGATTGGTTCCTGACTACTAAGGGCATCTGATCAGCGATTCTGCCTAGAGATGAAGGCTGTTCTCTGAAGAGGCTTATCTGGCCCTTCCTCTTAGGGCAGCCATCTCTCGCTCTTCCTGTCTCTCTCTTATTAACACAATTAATGAAACTCCTTTTCAGGTTTTAAAGGGAAGCCTCACCATCACTTTAAGGCTCTGTCATGTTTAGAACTCCATATGTCACATAGGTTTTGTCTAATGCTTTCCTCTCTCCAGGCCCAATCATGACTATGAAGCCCTCTGGCTCTAATAAACCTCTTTCCTGAAGGACTTCATGTTAGTGACATTTGCAGAACACTGCTGTTTTTGCTTCCTGTATTTAACAGTCTCCTCATGCACTTGTAATTTCTTTATGGTGAAAGCTTTTGAAATCTACTCTTTAGCTTATCAAAGCTTTCAGCACATAATTGTCACCTGAAGTCACCTTGCTATGTAATAATATTCCACACCTTAATAAATTATCTTACAATATATCAGCCTTAAAGTCTGATTGCCACTATCAGATGTCTGTCTTCACTGTAGTTTTGGTTCTAAGATTTCATATTTTCTTGGCAAAGTATTTAGGCACATAGTGACATTTTTTTCACCATGTGTAATAATCTTGAATGGATTATTGGTCAACTCACCAAAACTAATATAATGAAAGACATTAGCTCATAGATCTTGTCTAGCTTACATAAATTATCTTGACTCAGGTAGGTGAAATAAGAACTGTTAAGCTCCTGAACTTTATTTAATTGATGAATCTCACTCATCACTCAACTGCAGAAGTATTATACATTGAATTATAAAAACTAAAATAATTGTCTATTTTTTGTAAGGAAGCTATTTGTTCATTTCCCAGCCACCTGGCAGCTCAGACCCAAAATCATCACACAGAAACTGTATATATTAAATCACTGCTGGACCCATTAGCTCTAACTTCTTATTGGCTAACTCTTACATATTAATTTAACTCATCTCCATTAATCTGTGTATCATCACATGGCAATGGCTTACTGGAAAAATTTTGGAATGTCTGTCTCCTGCATCGGCTCCATGGCTTCTCTTTGTCTCTGCCTCCTTTCTTCCAGCATTCAGTTTAATTTTTCTCACTTAACTTTACCTTATCACAGGCTCAAGAGTTTCTTTATTAACCAATGATACTTACAGCATACAGAAGGAACTCTCACATTATCTCCCCCTTTCTGTTTAAATAAAAAAGGAAGATTTTAACTTTAACATTAAAAAAATTACATACAACAAAACAGGTATCAAGTAAGAATTACAGTTACATTATTTATATCTATTTTATATTTTATCATAATTAAGCAAAACTATAACTATCAATTCTTCAACTCCATCAAAGACTCCAGAAGTATATAATATTATCTAAGTAAACAATAAGTTCATTGTAAGCAACTTTTAAAATTCTAGAAATGACAGAGACATCTAGCTGCGTGGACAGTCACCCAAAGTTTTTCTGTACCATTGAAGCATCCATCATCAGCCTACAGGCCCATAGTATCCAGCAGACTTTTCCATGAGTCAGAAATTTCAAAGACAGTTTCATGTATATTGGCAGTTTGTCAATCACTTTCTTCTGTATCCTGCAGAATGTCTAGTAGATTCTTTCATGAAGCAGAAACCCTAAAGGATTGTCTCAACTTTAGGCAAGTTCAGCAGTCATTTCTCTGTGGGTTCTGCATGTCCAGTTCACCAAACATACCATCAAGCAGTCTAGGCGAGAGCAGTTTCTTGCCCAAATTTCAAACCAGCTCCATAAGGAGCCTCTTTGATGTTCATCTTCCTCTTGAAGTAATTGGTGCTGCCAGGAGCAGATGTGTCTCATTGTCATGAAAAGTCTTAACTTCTTAATACATTTTAAATGCCATATTCTGAAGGTCTCTGGAAGATTTGAAAAATACTTATCTAAGTGAATTATATATCTAGAACACCTAGCTAACATGATTACAAGCTTGACTATTAAAGATGACTCTCCATTAACCTACATTTATTATACTTTTAAATGAGCTGCACAAACAATGTACCTTAATAAAGAGCAAAAACATACTTAGAACAAAATTGATCTTAAATTTGTATCAATAAACCAAGGTCCATACCAATGCAAATCTCTACAGCATATCCCCCTTTAAATATAAAGAAATGCCTACAAACAATATTTTGGAATATGGGCTTAGTTCTCTCCAAACCACTTTCTGCTGTTTATTGGGTGAAGTAATTTTTTGAGGGGTGTTCAAGATGACCTTTCAAGGGTTATTGATCCATCAGAAAACATTAGCCTGGAATGAATCCACAGGTTCTCATCCTCTATAGAAGCAAAAGAATTTCTTTTCCAAAGCAACACATCCTTAGATCCATATTTTGAAGACAAAATACCTTTAAAGAATATATGTTGGTTACTTAGCTCTTTCACAGTCAAAAAATTCAAACAAAACACAATAATATACATAATCCAGACTCTCTTTGTATATTCCATCTTAATGTTGTGTTTCTTACTCTTTACTCTTTATCTTCTCTGTCCCAAGCCTACGTCCATTCTTTAAACCCACTGTGTCTTATTTAGAGATCTTTCATGTATGAATCTGTTCTATTGTGTATCTGAAATTTTTTTCTGACCAGGACTGCTTCTTAAATTGCTAAGCGCTTCTTAAAACCTTAAGCTGCAGGATTGTTAGAGAAAATACAGAACTGCCTGCTTGCCCTGTCCAGTCCAGCATGGTAGAACTGTTTGTTGCCTCTGAATGAGCCATGTATGAAGCCCCATTTCTTGGCACACAGCCAGTCTATGTTGCCAATAAGCAAGTTATAGCACTCTGTTTACAAACCCATTTAAATGTTCCACAGCCAGACCTTGTCAGAGTTTGTACTGGCAGCATGGCCCAGGAAGCCTCAGTTGTCAAAACCATGCAGCTTTTTTGCTGCTACCACTGCATCATGAAGACCATTCTTAAAGGAGCACAGCATACTGCCAGCAAGCAAAGCCCATTCAGTGTCGAGGGGGAGGGATGCGGCTAAACTTTTTTTCAGTGTCTAGAATTCCTTTCCAATCTTTCTTAGGTATTACATGGATTTAGTCAACCACATTGACAGAGACTGTTTGTTCATTTCCTGGCCACCTGGCAGCTCAGATCCAAAATAATCACACGGAAACTGTATATATTAAATCATTGCTTGGCCTATTAGCTCTAGCTTCTTATTGGCTGACTCTAACAAATTAATTTAACCCATCTCCATTAATCTGTGTATTGCCACATGACAGTGGCTTACTGGCAAAATTTTGGCATGCCTGTTTCCTGCAGCTGTTCTATGGTTTCTCCTTGACTCTACCTCCTTTCTCCCAGCATTCAGTTTAATTTTTCTCACCTAGCTCTACTCTACCTTATCACAGGCTCAACACAGTTTTTTTATTAACCAATGTTATTTACAGCATACAGAGGGGAAATCCCACATTGTGTATTATCATTTAAATTTTCCATTTTGATATGTATTTAGTACCATGAATTATTGAAGCTGGATCTAAACTGTTGTTTTTTAAAATATACACACATGTATTTTGTTAATTTTTTTCCTGAAGAAATGCAAGCAAGCATTTAACAACTCATATCGGAACCAATGAGAGAGCTTGAGTTTGTTAAAGCCAATGAACTTATTCGGCTGTCTTACCAATGGGTGAGGGTTACTTACAGATGTGTAGGTGATACCAAAGAGCTGTATCACCACAGAGTCCCACCCATCATGAATTCTGATCACATGGAAGATGAATTATAGATTCTGGCTTTTAGTACACATTTCATGTCTTTTATACTACACCATCTCCCCAAATTACTTTTATTTGGAGAGGGGTTATAGCTCGAGTTTCAGTCAGGGTCTTTTAATCCTCTAGGAAGACCAGTAGCTGCCATAATAATGTCTGTCACTTTACTTTTCTGTTCTTGTTGCCATTGGTACTGAAGAGCACAAGAATGGTATCTTGTTATGACCAGAGGAGAAAGTCAACATAACATGCAAATGTATCCACATGACCAACCATCTTATCATTATTTCAAGATTGCATATTTGAAAACATAGTATTTGCTAAAATTTTATCTATTATATCAATGAGTCAGTATTCAATACTTGCCAGAGTTTCTTAATCATCGCTGGACTTGTGAAGGTGTTCAAAAGAGTGTTTTTCTCCTATATACCTATTTCAAGTATCAACAAGCTAATGCTTAGCCTTATGAATTAACTCTCACAATCCATGATTTTGTTTCAAAATCATGCCTTTCACATTTTTGTGCCCTCAAGTACAGTGTTAATTAAAGTGATACCTGCTCTTTCTGAGTAGAAGAAAACGATGTGTTTTTGAGAGAAATCGCTGTGTCAGATAAGCTTCAGACTGGAGTATCAATGCCAATTTTTTTCACACAATAGTTTGTGTGTTTTATGTTTATGAATCAACAATATCATACCTCCTGAAAGAAAAAAAAAGGAAAATTGAGTTCCTTTCTGATGATCAGGAGATAATAGAAATCAGAGTTCTCTCTTAGGGTACTTAGTCTCTTTAGTAAAGGAATTTAAGGACAGGCTCAAACAGTAACTTGAGGACAATTGCAATAGTGTTTAAAAGAAAAAAAAACTAGGTTAGGCAAAGTACAAGTCCCAACAGCTGCTCAGAGTAAGGAAATGGAGAAGAGAAGAGGAAACCGCCATGTCATTTGTGTTACATGAACATAAAGGAAGTAAGCCACGTGGTTTGAGACAACCATATAAAAAGGAAGATGGGAAACTTTAGAGAAAGAATGAAAACCAAAGCATTAGGAAAATAATCATTATTTTTTCTCATGTGGGTCTCACCCTATAATTCAGGCTGGCCTTAAATTTGCATCATCCTTTCTGCCTCAGTCTCTAGAGTGATGGAATTACTGGCATGAGCCACCACACCCACCCATCTTCTCTTTTTTGGGAATAGCTTTTAGCTTTACATTCTGAATATTTTCTTTAGCTTTATTTGGACTAAATCTTCCACTGCCTTTTCTTTGGTTGTTTTTGTTTGCATCTTTTGTTTTTAATATGTTTCTATCTTTCTCCATTATTACCTTTTGTTGTAAATTTACCCCCATCTTATTGATACAGTGGTCATGGAAAATATGCTGTACTTCATAAACTGTCACTTCCTCACCTTTAGATTTGGGGATATAGATGCTGCTGCTAGACACTGTGTTAGAACATATGGACAAAAGAATACATGAATGAGGTGGGCATGCCCACCTGCTCCTCAAATTGCAATAGATGATGAATTTTACTCTGAATTGCCAACTACCACACAGATATTTTTACCAAATGGAGGTAGGTGTGTAATAGGTTTTCTCTTTGTCTAAAAAAAGTCTGAAAATGACTAAAGTGTATAACATAAAAGGCAGATATCCTCTTTTTCTCTTACTTATCAGCACAATTTCTTGGAAGGAAAATTGTTTAACATTATGTAATTTATCTTCTCAGCCATAAATCATTTTTCATTCTTCATTTGTTCTGTTTGTTTTTAATTAATTTTCTCCTTTTCAATTTAGTATTTTAAAACTAATTTGAATCTTTGATGAGAAATGTTAAAAGAATATTGCAAAGAATGCCTGCATGGTAGCTCAGAGTTTATTTTCTTGAATAAGTTTTCATGTTGCTCTTTAACATGACAGTGCTAATATCTATTCCCAACAAGACCATATAAGACTTCTGTTCTGGCAGGCACGTATTTTTCATCATTTTGATAAAGGCTATTCTACCAGGTGAGGTGATATTTTACTGTAGTTTTGATTTGCATTACTCTAATGATTAATGATGCTGAACATGTTTTCATTTAGCTTGTAGCCATTGGTATGTCATCCTTAGAGAAATATCTGTCAGGCTCAGTGCCCATATTTTAATCACATTATTTGCTTTCTTGTTATTGAGCTGTTTGAGATCCTTTTGCATTTTGTCTATTAATACTTTATCAGATAGATGTTTTCTAGGTATTTTCTTTAATTCTGCAGAAAGTAATATTTGTAATTCATATATCTATATTCACTTTCTATATCAATTTATTTCTTTGACCATGATTATTAACACAAAGACCACACTTTTAATATAAAAGGAGACTAGAGATATTTTTACTAGAGCTAAATATAAGTAACCATGACATGAGAACATGGATTCAGTATACAATAATACCATGTTCAGATATAATAACAGATATATGAGTTTCTATAATTACAAAACAAAAGAAAGTCTTTTAATCAAGTTCCCTTTCAAATAAACTGGGGGTAAAATCTAAAAAAATTGAGAAATATCTTCTATGTCTCAGATTTGATGACAGTTAGTTTTTGAATTGTTTGCTAATATAGCCCTCTATGGTTTTATTTGACAGTCACTAGGATACTAAATAAGACACAGATGATCAATGAGTGAATAGTATCATATCTAAATAGCACTGTAACATTTTAAGACTCTACTGTAATGGGACAGTGAGCCTTGCTGAATCTTTAATGTAGGTGTAATTCTTTTTATTCTGGCCATTTCCGTTCATAGAATTTGGTAATCCCATTTATATCTATACAATAAGAAGAACTGAAATCAGTATGTTAAAGATATATCTGTATGCCCATGTTCATTGCAAAATTATTAAGAAGAGTAGCCAAGGTAGAGTTAAAACTACATGCCCATCAATAGATGAATATACGGAATGGCAGGTAGTGATCAGAATCAAGGCATTAGGAAGAAAGAGTAAATGGGGTTTTGAGATCTATTGAAACTTTTGTGACTATTGTCAATAATAATACATACTTCAAAATAAGAGTAAATTTGAAACTTTTTCACCAGAAAATAAAAGTCACACAAAGTGAACTTCCATTTCATGTTGAATAAACATATAAAAATACATTATACCCATGAATGTATAGTTATGACTTGTCAATCAAAAGTAATATCAACAAGAATAATAAAAATGTTAAATAGACATGAAAAATATCCAAAATACAGTGCTAAATTAAAAGGGCAGTTTCAGGAGACCATATGAAATATGATCTCATGTTTAAAATATCAATATATGTCAAAATCCATTGAACACTGAATCTATGCCTTGTAATTATAGTTTTATATAAATATGAGGAAATATGATTAAAATGAATGTATGTATGCCAACACACTTTGGTCTGTACTAATATGCCAGGGTTTGTTGACTGAAGTTTCTATCCTGCCTGGTTCCCACAGTCATTAAGTCCCAAAGAAATCATACAGAGGTCTACAATAATTATAAACTAATTGGCCTTTTAGCTCAGGCTTCTTATTAACTTTTATAACTTAAATTAGCCCATAATTCTTGTCTTTGTTAGCCACATGGCTTGGTACCTTTTTTTGGTGAGGCAGTCACATTTTGCTTGCTCTGTGTCTGGCTTCCTCTCTGTCTGGGTGACACCTGCAGACTGAAACATCCCTTTTCCCAGAATTCTTGTTGCCCTGCCTCTACTTCCTGCCTGGTTGCCACACCTATACTTCCTGCCTGGCTACTGGCCAATCAGTGTTTATTTAAAATACAAGTGACAGGGTACAGACCATTGTTCCACAGCACTTTCCCCCACTTTTTTAAAACAATAACTCTGAATCAAATTTCCTTTGTTTAGCTTTTCTACTGACCAGTATCCATAAAGGAGGACAATGACATCAAAATGCAAACAATGTCTAAATATCTTGATCAGAGGTATAAATATATAATATGATAAATATATCCTAAAATTATATCAATATACAAAATGTCTTAAGCAGAGGTAGAAATATGCATGCATACAATCTGACAAAGTAACTTTGCATA